>SKCR01024899.1:0-600000 GCA_019454045.1 Zanthoxylum bungeanum | reverse complement strand
CACGTTGGTGATGTTATTAAAGCATGGGAATAGTGTTGTAACTCATTGGGTATATAAAGGAGAGTTAGTTTCATTTGTAGGGAGAGAAAAAATTTTGTAAGAAGAATAGAACACTATTTGTAAAAAACCAAAGAAACATACATCTCGATTTCCTTTAGACCCGCTCCTAAACAGGTCGGTCGGGCTCATTTGAATAATAAAAACAACACCCCACTTAATGCCCGTTGACGTAGGCTGCACTTGCTCCGCCGAACCACGTTAAACTCTTTTGTCGATTTTTGTGTTTTATTTGCCTTTTGCTACATTTGTTTTTGGTCTCCCTTAACCAAATAAATTCCAGATTGAATGAGGATTATCTCGGGAGGGTTATTTCGAAACTGCCTCTGAGACGAAAATCACCCGTCAACTCTTGATATTATCTCAATTTTACTTGGCCTTGTATATGAACTTACATGATATTCTCTCAATTTTCACTTTTCACTTTACCTTACATATGAACTTTACCCAACATTGTCTCAATTGTTAAAAATATATATTAAAATAGTAGAAATAATATTTAATTGAGATGAGTTAAGATTAGAGAAGTTGAAATATTGTAAATAGCTAAAGTGGACAGCTAAATTCAATAAAGTGGAAAATTAACTTGAATTTTAGAGTAGAAAATAGAGAAGTTTTATAAGAATGCTCTAAACGGTGAGATTTAATTTTTGAAGAACAAAATAATATTTTTGTCTAACATAATTTAAAATTGAAAATTTATATTTTACTAAAAATAATAATTGAGTATTGTAAAATTTGAAATATTATATTTCACTGTAAAATAATATTTTACTATTTTTCTATCAAAATCTTAGTATATATTTTAACATTAAGATCAAGTAACGGCCAATTAAAAAAGAAATAAAATCTTAGATTTTATATAATTTAGTAATAAAATATTAGTTTATTATAAATTTAATAGTGAAATGTGTTATTTCAAAATTCACAATTGTTATTTTATCATAAGTTTAGTAGTAAAATATAAATAACCATTAAAATTAAAATTAGAGAATAACGATGTAAAATTTAATATAGACATTTTGTCGTTTTTAAAATATAAAAACTAATTACGCAATAACTAAATCATGATGAATTGATGAGACACTAACCAGGATTATGTACATAAATAATCCGAGGGCAACAAAGCCCAATTACTATAACAGCGGACTACGGGCTCAGCATTGAGGCCCATATCATTGTGGTTCTTGAATGCATGAGTGTTGTTGGGCCACGCTCAAGCTATAAAAACTACCATATAAATTATTTTATTTGCATTTGTGTTATTATTCTTAATTAAACTGAAAATCAAGCGATAAATATTTAAAATATCCCATTATCATAATCAAAATAATGCATGAAAGTGGACAACAAAGAAAACAATTATTAAATAAAATAACTCATGAGATGTTCAAATTTGCATCACAGCAAAATTGCCTGCTAATGGGTAGGAAAAAAAACAAGCAAACAAAGCCGAAAAGCATGTTGATGTTGGTTTGGTGGTCCCCCAAACAAATAAAGGGCAGAAATGTAAATTAAATTGTTAGATTCGTCTTTTTCTCGCTCCACATCCACAAAAAACACAAGTCAAATTTGCCTCCTTTTTCTATTTTCCGTAAACAACTGAAAAAAGAAAATTCATTTGTTTTATTCCCATTCCATATTCCATATGAATATCCCTTCCGTCTGAGTTCTGACCCCTCAAACAATTAAAAGACTATCATCTCATCCCAATTTTGGCCCGAAAAGATTCTTCTTCAAATAAAATTAAAAATCTGTAGAAATAATTTTTGGTGTTGTATATGAATATTTTTTTTTAGGATTAGAGCTTAGGCCCAATCTTTTTGGGTCTAATTTTCGACGGATTCTATCTAATCACCATGCGAATCAGTGAATGGGTTGGGCAAAAATACATCTATCAAATTTCTTGAGCCACCTGAAGACAAGTATATGAGGAGCCTATTGCTAAAGGAGCCGATGAACAACTTTATTATCGAACAACTTCTCGATCAAAAAATAAATTTATGTGTCGACTAAAAGTTTAACTTCGTAAAAGGCCTTATTATTTTTCCGATCAAATTCTCTTGTCAACATTGGTATATATTCCTAGAAAAAACATGCATCATAATCAACTTAATGATATCCTCTTTAGGTCGAATATCTAGTTTGATACGCCTCCGGCTCAAAACGTGCAATCAGCCATCATAAAATGAGACGCGTTCACTCTTCGTAAGCCTCTATTCCAGTACTCTACTCATGGCAGCTCTTTGACCATACTTTGTACCGTCAGTCATCATGGGGCCCATACTGCATACCATCCACAACCAGATGCCCCAATACCTCACACCACATATCAAGTTAGAGATAATATCCAACTTCATTCTAAACAACCAAGTAAAAAATTGAAAAATGGTGCTTCTGAATCGTTTCCGGATCAATGTTATTGATGAACATTCGACATAATCGAGCATACACTGAGGCCTCTAAAATATCAAGCATGCTTCATCCCATCTCGCACAGTAGATCGATCTATCCATATCCAGTAATATCTTCTATACCTATTGTATATGCCCAACAATATGCCGTGTATACCATACATTATGATATCGAGTGAACTTCTCGTTGTCTAGGTAGTAATCATTGTTTAAAAAATCGGTTGAGGCAGCTGCCTCTTTCGGTTTTTCGAAGGCGGCCGCCTCACTGCCGACAAAGAGGTGACGCGAAAAAAAAATCACCATAAATGAAGAAGAAAAAGAAGACGAAGAAGAAATGACTGAAGAAGAAGAGGCGTAATGCTGTTAAAAAAAAATAAAAATTAATGATATGTGTACAGTTGTTTTTGCTGTACAACTGTTAAAATTAATGATGGTGACATCTGTTTTTTTTTTTTTTAAATTGATGTACATCTGTTCAAATTAAGAGGCGTAATGGCTGTTATTTTTGCTGTTAGAAATCAATTTTTAATAATCTTTTGTATTTGTTATAGTTAGTCAATTTTTGGTGCTGGACTTTGTGAATCTGGATGATAATCATGTAATAAATTAAAAAATTACAAATAATGAAAGTTTTTATTACTATTATCATATATATATTAACATCATTTTTAAATTGTTAGTATCATTAATCAACATTAATTGTGATATTTAAAAAAATTAATTGTGGATGATATCAAATTAACTTATTATTAATAATACAATTATTTATTATAAATGTTTAAATAAAAAAATTAAGTTACAAAAAATTACTAAATATTTATAATAAATTTATTATTAATCAAGAATCATCATGTCATTGTCAGCAAGTTATAAAAATTAGAATATTTTTTTGGCGTTGCATTGAGGCGGCCATGCGGTCCACCTCGCGCCTCAAAGTTAAAAAAATATTATTAGTTAAAATTTTAATTAATTAAATTATTAAATATTTATAATAAATTTATTATTAATCAATAATCATCATTTTTAAATTTTTTCTGATCGAGGCGCCAGCCTCACCGCCTCGCGCCTCAATGGCTGGCCGCCTCAAGGCGCCGCCACGTATTTTTAAACATTGGTAGTAATAAGGAACAACACCGACCATAACTTCGGATACAAGTTTGTAAATAACTTTAGAAATCGTAAGTAATTTCGAAGCCAAGTTCGGATATCCTAAGTCTTTATAGATAATTCGAATATTTTTTATCGTATTATGTTCATTTCGGAGACCTCGGCCTTATATAGTTTTTAAAAACTTCAGATATTTGAAGTAATAACTTCGGATCTACGAAAAACTTCGGCTACCCGAAGTTTCAAATAAGAAAATAAAAAATAAAAAAAAAAAAAGAAAGAACTTCAGTGTAGACTTTGGAAAATTTGTACTTTAGAGAAAATGACTATTTTACTAAAATCTAAATGTTATGGCTCATTTTGATAAATTACAAAATATTTTTGGGCTAATGTTGCTAAATTCCCTATGAATATCCCTTCCGTCTGATCCCTAAAATAACTAAACTAAAAGACTATCACCCCATCCCAAATTTGGCCCGAAAAGATTATTCTTCAAATAAAATTAAAATTTTGTAGAAATAAATTTAGGTGTGGTATATGATTTTATTTATTTAATTTAATTTTTTTTTTTTGAGGATTAGGGAATAGGCCCAATAATATTTGGGCCTAATTCTCGACTCGTTCTATCTAATCACCATGTGATTGGGTTGGGCAAAAATAGATCTATGCAAGTTTCTTGAACCACATGAACACAAGTATATGAGGAGCCCATTGCTAAAGGAGCCGATAAACAACTTTATTTTCCCAGGGCCTTTACACGGGGCTAGCCAGGCAAACCTCAACAACCAACACAGAGACCAAAATACTGCACAAGTTGGAAAGGAAATGACAAGAATGCCCTAGAATAATTGTTTGATTATTTTTATTTGAACTCTTCTTCGTTAATAGAAAAATAGTAAAATTATTATAAGTAAATAATAACACACTGGTTTATATATATAAGAAGTAGTTGGAGTCGTTTGGCTTTACACGGGGGAAAAAAGCAAAGAGAAGAAGAGAAGTTGCAATTCCCATTCATCTATTAATGCAACCGACGTTCAACTTTTCTTCATTCGCGCTGATCAATTCGAATTATTTTAGTTTTTTGAGAAAAATAATAATAATAAAAGATTCACCTTATGATCTGGTTTGGTGAGCTGCGTTGTTCCTCCAATCTCCTCAGCCGCTTCATTGCCGGCCTTCTCATCTTCATTCTTTATCATTCTTTCCAGTTAATTTCTAATTTCTTGATTCCCATACACCCTTAATTTTTAATTAATTTGATACTTTTGTTTTGTTTTGTTTTGTTTTTTTTTTTTAAATACTCTCTATGGATTCTAATCAATCTTTGTCCAACAACGTTCTCGATGGTACGTTACTTTATTCCCCTTAATTCCTTTTGTTTGCTGGAAAACAGTGTTATTTACAATTTGCTGAAATTGAAAAGAATTAATTGACACCGGTAGCTTTCAGATTAACGTGCCAGATGTTAAAATTGTTGTGTTATTCGTTTTTATTTAACTCATTTAGAGATGTTTTTTGGACTTTATAATATTTGTTCGTATATTTACTAGATTCTATTGCCTCACCCTCAATCATTGAGAGGCAAAACAGTTCACTACCATCTGTTATTGTGATTGGTGGCGGTATTTCGGGCCTTGCCGCTGCACGAGTTCTATATGATGCTTCTTTTAAGGTGATTTTATTATGACAACCATTATATTTGTTCATTGGTTTTGGTTGAGGGGCTTTTTTTTGCCTCCTATGACAATAGCATATCGTCATTATTTTTGTTTAGGTGATCTTACTAGAATCGCGGGACAGACTTGGTGGTCGTATTCATACAGACTACTCATTTGGTTGTCCGGTGGATATGGGAGCTTCATGGCAAGTTCATTTCTTTTAACATCATTGCAATGTCTTTTAGGATATGATGTTCTATATTCTTAATCAACTATCTACTTTTTTGGACTACTTTCCCATTCAGAATGATTCACACAGCTACCTCAAATTCTTATTTTCTGACGTGATTAGTAGGAATGACATTGTTATTTAAGTTTGACATATATTCTTTTACATAGTAAATAGTTTTACCATTGTTGACACACAATCGTATGAAATTGTTGCTTGTTCACGTTTACTTACAAAAGAACATAGTAATTTGGGTTCAATTTGATCCACATTATCGATAAATGAAATAATGCAATGATTCTGGTAGAGGCGCCAGCCATTGCGCCTAGAGGGTGTCCAGGCGAGGCGACGTGTATCAGGCGCGCGGCTAGTCGATGAGGCGCGCGCCTGATGCCAATGAGTGAGGCGCGCCTTAGGCGCATGATGTCAAAAATCTTGATTTTTGACCCGATTTTGTTGATTAAAGCTCTTTTTTTTTTTACTGTTTTTGGTTTTTTCCAGCAGAGAGAGTTAAAAAGAAGAAGAATAATAACAATAAATCTCATAATTTAACTTAATTTATTTACTTTTGACATGACTCTTAGATAATTTTTTGGCATCATTAAAAATTATAAGAAAAATTTATATTTTGTAAAATATAAACGTTTATCATAATAATTAATAATAGATTTATAATTTTGGGGACATATTTTAACCAAAAGATTATACTAGTCAATAACAAAATTGTATATAATACAATATAAGTAAATATTAATACCTTAGTTTTTATAGCAACTTAGTTATGAAAATAGTGATGTATATAAATTTAATTGAGTGTAATAATTTATAAATGTTTTGTCGTAATTTGATCAAAATATGAAAAATTACTCAAAACAAAATGATTAGAAGAATATACATGTTCCTTTTTATAATTGAAAAATTATATATACAAATATGCGCCTCACATTCCTCAGGCGCACGCCTTGCGCCTTGAGGCGCGCGCCTAGGCTCCAAGATCTTTTACGCCTTTAATAACACTGTAATGATCATACCATTAAATCAATTTTTTGGCATGACTTTTTTTTTGGGCTAACGGCTAATTAATAAGATGGATGGAAATTCTTGCAAACTATGCTTTGAAAGGGAAGTTAATATTTCATAAGGTAAAAAGGACATTGTCTTTCCTGCTCGTGTTTATTTATTTGTACTCAATGTACCTCATGACTTCCACCAGGTTTTCTTGTGTCTATTTCTTTAATTCTTGCAAACAGTTCAAAGACACCTCTTTGAGCGCTTAGTATTCTCTGTTGTTTAGACTGTAGCTCTTTATATGAAGGATTAAAATAAAATCACTTACATTTGTGTCATTGGTTTCCTTTTTTCCTATTTTTTTATTGTGAAATTTTTTCAGGCTGCACGGTGTCTGCAATGAGAATCCCTTGGCCCCACTGATTCGTCATCTGGGGCTTACAATGTACCGTACCAGTGGTGATAACTCTGTGCTGTATGACCATGATTTGGAGAGGTAATCATATATTGGTATTGTGTCTTTTCATCTGTATTTCATGTGGTGCACTTAATCACACAGGCAATGCACTTGACATTTACGTATTTTGTTTTTGGTTATTCATCCAAAAGAGTAGCACTTGAACCAATAATATTTACTTATTAGTGGGAAATAATTTATTCTGTTTTTAGTCTGAACTTTTAACTTGAGGACCTGGATTTGGTCCTTCCAGTTATGCTCTCTATGATATGGATGGCAATAAGGTTAAAAAAGATATGGTGATTGAAGTTGGAGAGATATTCAAGAGAATTCTCAGTGAGGTGTGATCTTTGTAATTTCTTTTTACTCTACACTTTAGAGTTATAAATTTTGCTCTTCTGTAATTATTAAACATCTCTTTCTTGAAACTTCTAGACAGAGAAAGTGAGAGATGAAAACACCAATGACATGTCTGTTCTTCAAGCAATATCCATTGTGTTAGATAGGCATCCAGGATTAAGGTATGGAGAATAAAACTCTGGAAATATGAAAATTGTGCCAAGCTTGAAATTTATAGTGATGAAGTTGCTAACATAATTTCATCCTCTGCAGACAAGAAGGACTTGCCTATGAAGTGCTGCAGTGGTACATATGTAGAATGGAAGCTTGGTTTGCAGTAGATGCCGATATGATATCATTGAAATTTTGGGATCAGGTGAGTGAAATTGTCTGCCCCTATTAATTATGGAATATAAAGCGGTTGACTCAGACCTCTTGGTAATAATTTTCAATTTTCTTGCTTGCGTCGTCTTAATGTAGAATTGAATATTGTTAGATCTTGCACTTTACAGTTGATGTCTTTCAGTATGTGTGATGTTTGAGCTTGAGTGCCGAACTGATTTTTAATAGACAAACATGTAATTTTGAAGTAAAAAGACTTCAGAGGGATTCTTACATGTTTTAGGTTTGTTCTTGATCTATAGGAGCATGTTCTTACGGGTGGTCATGGACTTATGGTGCAAGGTTATGATCCCGTAATAAAATCTCTTGCAAAAGATATTGATATACGCTTAAACCAAAGGTATGTTCTTTTGGATCATTGTTGACCCGATTGCATTTATCTATTATTGATTGCTCAATATGGTAAAAAAGGCCAGTTTCCGTCTTCTAAAATAGGAAATTGAATTCATAATGGATTTTGATTTTTTTTGTTTTGCATTATTTTGACTCTTCATTGGCTCATGATAATTAGGGTAACAAAAATATCTAATGGATGTAATAAGGTGATGGTCACGGTTGAGGATGGGAGAAACTTTGTTGCAGATGCTGCTATAGTGACAGTACCTGTTGGAATTCTTAAAGCCAGTTTAATTCAGTTTGAACCTAAGTTGCCCGAGTGGAAGCTTGCTGCAATATCAGAAATTGGCATGGGCAATGAAAATAAGGTTGCCCTACAATTTGATAGAGTTTTTTGGCCCAATGTGGAATTCTTAGGCGTTGTTGCCCCCACTTCATATGCTTGTGGTTATTTTCTTAATCTTCACAAGGCAACAGGGCATCCAGTCCTTGTTTACATGGCTGCTGGAAGGTTTGCTCATGATCTAGAGAAGCTATCTGATGAGTCTACTGCAAATTTTGTAATGTTGCAACTCAAGAAAATGTTTCCCAATGCAACTGAGCCGGTAAAGTTTTCACATATTAATTTGCTTATTTTTCAATTTATTGAATTCCGCAACCTGCTACCATAATTTTGTAATGGTTTCAACTTGGGAAAGGAGTACCTAAATGACATCAGGTAGAAATATTGAAGAACCTGATCGAGGAAGAGTTTACATTAAACTTGTGTCATTGTCATTCACTAGTGTTATTATCATCAAAATTCAATAATGCTGCATGATTATAGATGTTCTGATCTAATGTTCGGTTGGTAACCTCTGAAACAGGTTCAGTATCTCGTGTCTCGGTGGGGAACAGACGAAAACTCGCTTGGTTGTTATTCATATGACATAGTTGGAATGCCTGCCGATTTGTACGAGAGGCTTCGAGCACCGTTAGGTAATCTTTTCTTTGGCGGGGAAGCTGTAAGCATGGATCACCAAGGATCTGTACACGGAGCTTACTCTGCTGGGGTTATGGCAGCTCAGAATTGTCAAAAGTACCTCTTAGAGCAACTCGGTAATTTAGAAAACCCTCAACTAGTTACTATTGGGCACGAAATTCTGGAAACTGCTTTTCCCCTCCAAATCTCAAGGATGTGAAGTGCTGCCTAACTACCAATTGTATGAATTAATACTAGAAGTCAAATTTTAAGCAATACTCCTTTTCACATAAATTAAGATTATGTTGGGAAGGGGATTTGCTGCTTCAAAAGAATTCACCTCTCTAAACCTCAACCCCTTTAGCTTTTTTGTTTAATTTGTTTGGGATTGTTGATGCAATATCACTTGCTGTGATGCTATGATTTTAATTTTATACAGAACATGCACCCAGATAATAGCAAAACATTTGAGTACAGGTTTATATACCCATCAAATTACAACAGAAGTTCCACCCAAAGAGAAATTAGAACATCCACACTCCGCAGCCGCCATGTCAACTAAAACAGCTATTTTACACCATTATTCATTAGATATGCAAACAAACAAGATGATAACACAGTAAAGATCAACTAGAAGAGAACCCGGATACCAAGCAATGCCATCAACTGAGAGATGAACTCGGGGTGTCCTGGCCAAGCTGCACCGGTAACCAAGTTACCATCAGTAAAGCAGCGATCGATGGGATCAGGTTCTAACCATGATGCTCCTGATAAGACCACATTAAGCTTCACAGCAGGGTATGCAGTGCATTTCTTCCCCTGTAAAATGGTAATTGTGCACGGGGTAAACAGTTGTAATATGTCAACAATTTGAAGGGGAAAATATGATGAACCTTTATTATATTAAATTTTCGTTTTGTAGGTTTCTGAGTGCTGAATTTGCAATTTAAAGATAACTAAATTCAACCGAATCCAAGATTGTCACAAACAAGAAAATTAATTTAATTTCTTTATCATCACAGTGCGAAATGTAGAATGTAAACTAAGCAATACAACTTCAGTAAATTTACAAGTGCAAAATCGTATTCTTAGGCTAACAACCAGTTTACAAGTCTAAAACCTCCATTCAGTCCTTTTGGCCATGGAAAGTAACGTTAGAGGGAAACAGAAAAGATTAGAAAATGCTTGGAAGAAAAAGCTATATTGACATAAGTGGATAAGTGGGCACTGGGTTATTAACTTATTACTTCGTAAAGTCACCTACTGAAGTTTCTATTTTAGCCTAAATTCTCTGCTACCTTTCCTAATGTGATCCACCCAGATTCTGGAGCAACGTTACATTGTATTCTCCCCTGATTTCTCACTTACTTTCTAAGAACTAAACAGGGTTTAAGTTTAAGATATACAATCAGTATCTGCCCACAACATTGCACTGAGAGTAACCAAACATATTCAATTTCAATGACATGTAATTGACAGAAATTTCCTGGTTAAACAAAAATATGAACAACACTACCTTGAGAACACCAGCTGCAGCTAGAATCTGCTGCCCATGGCAAATGGATGCAACTGGTTTCCTGGCCTCCATAAAATCCTTCACTAATGCAATTACTTTTTCATTCAATGCCAGATATTCTGGTGCTCGACCTCCGGGGATGACAAGAGCATCATAACTCGAGGCATCTACACTCTCGAAGTTAGCTGTTAGGCTGAAGTTATGACCTGGCTTCTCACTGTAAGTTTGGTCACCTTCAAAATCATGAACAGCAGTGGGGCATGTGTCACCAGCCTTTTTTCCAGGGCATACAGCATCAACATGACATTCTAGTGCCTGAAGGGACTGAAAAGGAACAGCTACCTCATAATCTTCCATGTAATCCTGAAAATATGGAACGAAAAAAACATATCAGACCCATACAAACCAGAATATACCACGTGCACCGAAACAAATGTACATAACAGATTTGCATAGAAAAAATTATTAACCAAAATATAAAATTACATGCTCCAATATGGCAAATGAAGAGACTTCACAACTACAGATTAAGGTGAAAATGTGAAATAAAAGTGCCAATTTTAAAGGTATTTATTTACACATGGTTTCTTGTTGGGCATGAGAATGATTCTGAACTATTACAATCATACTAATCCAAACTTATTTGTGAAATATCAACAACAATGTCAAAAAGGATAGAGGTTATATGGTAAGTCATGGTTCATTTAATCCAAAGCTTCTGAAAACAAGAACTTACCCCACAAAGAAATATGATTCTCTTATCTGAACCAGTTATGGTGCCACCCAGTGCTTTAACAAAAAGCCGAATGAACTCAGGATGGCCCTCGTATGTAGCCCCAGTAATGAGGTTACCATCAACAACACAAGCTGCCATGGTTTCGGGCTCTACCCAAGAAGCACCTGCAGCAATCAGCACAGGTTTCACAGGAGGGTATGCCGTACACTTCCGACCTTTAACTAAATCTGCAGATGCCAATATTAATTGCCCGTGGCAGATAGAAGCAATTGGTTTTCCAGAGTTGGAAAATTTTTCTCACTAAGTCTATGACAGAATCATTCATAGCCAGATATTCTGGAGCTCGTCCTCCCGGTATGACCAACCCATCATATTTGCTTAAGTCAATTTCATCAAATGTTGCATTGAGTGCGAAATTGTGACCACGTGTCTCGGAATAAGTCTGCTATCATAAAACAAATTACTAATAACAAAATGAATTTTTTTTAAAGAAAAAAAGTCACCAAAAGCAATTTACTGATCTGTTGCTATTCAAAGTAAAGAGAGAATCAATAAATGGGTGTCTGGTCAGCAGCAGACCGTAAACCTTAACATTCTCAATATTTAAAGTAAAATCAAGTAACCCAGATTATAATTATTTAAGAATAAATGATTGGCAGCAAAAAACAAATATTATAATTGAAAGAAAAAAGAGAAAGAGAGACCTGATGGCCAGATGATTGATGAACGGCAGTGGGGCAAACGTCACCGGCTTTCTTTCCGGGACAGACAGCATCAACTGAGACACCGTAAGCTAGTAACGCTTGAAAAGGAACCATCGCCTGAAACAACCCATATTAATTTCATGATTTAAATATGATTTAAATTATTAATTAACTAAAGAAGAAGATACAATACCTCGTAGTCTTCCATGTAATCGCCACATAGTAGCAAAACATTTCTCTTGCCTCCTTTGCTGTTTGCCATTTCCAGATGATTCTCTCTCTCTCTCGAGACCCACTGTATGTGCTTAGCTAGCTTACGCAAATTCCCCAGTGGAAGTCGATTATATACACATGTTTTTTTGTGGTTTTTTTTGCCCCCAAAAACAAGATGGAAATTTATAAAAATAGCTTATAATTAATAATTATCATCAATTTACAAGGGTAGCCTACTTATTATTTTATAGCGGAAAAATAAATAATAACTATTAATATTATTAAGATATATTTTCTCACCGTCCTCAAATCTCTTTGAGATCAAATGTTCGAGTTGCAACCAAAACTTATATGTCACTCAATAATCCTTACGTTCCGCGGAATTACGGTGAGAATCGGGCGTATGGACTCACTGACCTGCTACGTCCATGTGATGAGCCTCCTCGCAGGGACAACCGGTGTCTATATGTCACTCAATAATCCTTACGCTCCTCGGAGCCACGGACGTATGAGCCCACTAACCCGTCACGTCTACATGGATGAGACACCATGCGTTGGCAAAACCGTGGCGTGAAGGACCCGAAGAGCAGCGTCCCCGACAAAGCCCTAGGACAAAGTCCCACAACAAAGCCCTATAATACACCTCCGTCGATATCCTAAAGCGGACAATTGACATCTTAAGAAGATGATCGCAGACTTGCACCTTCAATTAGTATAAGCGAATATCTGATTCGATTAAATAATTTGTTGTTAGAGTCGGTCTTGATATTTTAAGTGTTCAATATCATTTTTATATTTTTAGGTCTATGACAATAAGTATAATATTATATTGATAAAATTAGATATCAATCATTAATTATTTAGAGAGTATAATAAAAGATATTTGGGACCATAAGCGGATTAGACTAAGTCAGAGAGAAGATATCGAGCGTCCAATTTTTTTACATTGTGATCAACCACCTCTCTAAAATGACAATATTTATAGTAATATTTATACTTAAAATAGTATTTTTAAATACTAGTAAGAATTGAATATTTTATTAATTGATATTTTAGTAAATTTATCACAAATGGGATGCCCTACTTTTATATTTTGCCGGCTAAACAAATGCTTGATATGATATCATTTCCAGATGCTTCAATTGAAATGGGCTTTTAGTCATTTCGAAAAATGTATTAAATGGAGAGAAACAAAACATAAACAGATTATGTCAAAAGATTATGAATCACACTTGAAGTTGGCATATCTCCCCAAAAGCCTCCACGTTTCATCCACATCATCAGTCATCAAGACGTTCCACACCTCTCTCTCTTTTTTTAATATTGGATTTTAATAATCCATTTAAGGAAAGTGTTGATATTATTTTTATGGGGAATGTAAAAAATTGTCAAATTATTAATGATTTTTTTTTCTTTTTCCCATCAAAATTTTCCTTAAATGGATTCTTAACGACTGCCCTTAAGACACTCGTTAGCATTTCCCTTTAATATTTAATTATTGGAATATATTGTTGATCTTCAGCTATTTCAAAATAATGATGATGATGATGATGATAGATAGGAATCCTATATTTATTCATATATTTACGAAGGCTTTATCTAAATTAAAGTTGAAAAATGCAACATTTTCTAAATAATTTGTTTAACATATTATATTATTGGATGTTAGTTGTGTGTTGTGTTAGTAGTTGTGTAGTTGATAGTTGTGTACAGTTTAGTTGGTAGTTGTGTTTAATATAGTAGTTGTGTATTTATTATGTTAGTTGTATAATGCCTATATAAAGGTATTTCATTTGTAAGTTCTAATCAAGTAAATGTTGATACGCATTTGGCTTCACAAATTCTCACATGATATCAGACGCCAGAGTTCCGATCTCTGGATATCTCCTTGTCCCTGTTTCCGAACAGGTCTTATCTGCTTGTCCCTGTTTCCGAACATGTCTTATCTTCTTATCTCTGTTTCTGAACAAGTCTTATCTTCTTGTCTCTGTTTCCGAACAGGTCTTATCTCCGCTTCGATGATCAACTAGCTGATGTCTTCACCAAATCCTTTCTTCCGGGACGTTACAGTACACTTGTTTCCAAACTCAATTTGGTTTCGTCTAAACCACATTGAGTTTGCGGGGGGATGTTGGATGTTAGTTGTGTGTTGTGTAGTTGATAGTTGTGTAGAGTTTAGTTGGTAGTTGTGTTTAATATAGTAGTTGTGTATTTATTTTGTTAGTTGTATAATGCCTATATAAAGGCCTTTCATTTGTAAGTTCTAATCAAGCAAATGTTGATACGTATTTGGCTTCACAAATTCTCACATATATCATAGATGATGCAATATTTAGCCTCCAATGATTGTGATTTAGTGACAAATAATTTATAACTTTATTGTCAGGTCATGAATTTGTTACAGTATAGTTCATAAATATGAATTAATTGAAGTCATGTTTGTACTTAAATTTACGTTACATGATTTATCATGTGTTTGAGATCTCAATTATTTATCATCTACCCTATTGGAATATTAAAAAAAAAAACATTTGTAGCATATAAGAATAAGAGTGGTTATTTAATCACTTAATTTGTTCGTTTTATTGACATATCAGTCATCAAATGTCGAGGTTCGTATATCATTTTTGTTTTTTTCTCAAAAGTTATATAGGATCAATAATATAATAAGATAGACTCTTGTATAAATTTTATTTAAAAATTAGTTATAGTATATTATATTGCTATCACATATATTTGTTTTTTTTAATCGTTGGAAACCCCAACATCAAATCACCTCTTTCGGGTGAAGCGGAACCGGTAAAATTTCTGATTGTCCCAGATACTTACAAAAAACGTACTCATTATATTCGAACCCAACACCTCAATGTCAGATCATGAATTATATACCATCAAGCAATACCCATTGAGAAGTGAGAATATCACTATCACATATCCTATATTATTATTATTATTAGTTTTTCTTGAAATTATGAGACATGTTACAATGGGATAACATTGACATATCAGAAAATGATTTCTTCGCCTTTAATTCAAAAATGAAGATGACTAGAAAAAAATCAATAATAATGGATGAAAAATGATGGGGAGATTAAATAATGTTTAAATGAGAACTAAAATCACTTATTAAATACACGTATTTTACGAGTGATTTTAATTTTCATTTAATCTCTGCATCATCATAAAGGATTATTTAAATCTCAATCCAAGAAAAAAAAAAAGAGAGATAGAGAGAGAAATGACTCAAAATTTTGGAAATTTTTTTTTTTCACCGGCTGTTTTTCTTATTTTTAACAGCGGAAATAAGATATGCGTGGTAATTAGAATTTAGAGATGTTAATGTTATAAACCAAAATGCCATATTTTGGCGAAGGAAATTATTACGTGAGTTAGTTTTGTAAACTAGCTTAATTTTAAGCCATTTCAGTAAAATTTCCCCCAAGAAGAAAATATCAACGTCCTTAAATACTTCCACGTGGAAGAGCACAGAAGAAGAGGTCATTTGTCAACGTAGGAAGTCTCAGTCAGAGAAGAAGAGGCTTATCGAATCGATCGACGATGGGAGGAGGAACAGCAATGGAATTTCTGCCAAAAGAATACGGATACGTTGCTCTTGTTCTCGTTTTCTACTGCTTTATCAATTTCTGGATGGCCGCTCAAGTTGGCGCTGCCCGCAAAAAGTATATGATCTCTCTTTCTTTTCTTTTTTGTTTTCCCCAGTTCATTCAATTTTTGTCAGAAATCAAACAAACCCAATTATTATTTATTATTATTATTTTTATTTGTGTTGACAGGTATAAGGTGGCTTATCCTACACTCTATGCTGTAGAATCTGAAAACAAAGATGCAAAGTTGTTTAACTGTGTTCAGGTCAACGAACAATCTTTTAATTTTGTTGATCAATTTTTTTTTTTATTATTTATTTTGGTTAAATTGTGAATTTGAATTGCTTGGTGGGTGCAGAGAGGGCATCAGAATTCTTTAGAAATGATGCCGATGTTTTTCATGTTGATGATAATTGGAGGGTTAAGGCATCCATGTGTTTGTGCTGGACTTGGATCCCTTTACATTGTCACTCGTTTTTTCTATTTCAAAGGCTATGCTACTGGCGATCCTCAAAAACGCCTCTCTATTGGGTTTGTTCCCTTTTCTTTTATTATTGCTGAAATTTTTTGCTTATTAATTATCAGTTTGCATCCTTGTGCATACGTATAAATGATCATTTCTTTGTAATAGAAATTCATTGCCTTATATATTTGTTGTGCTATTAGAAAAACTGTTAGGCTAACCTTCTATTGGGAGGAATCTCTCTAAATTTCTGTAGGAAATAATAATAGAAGACATATAACGATTTCCCACTGTTTGAATGTTCCATATTTATACTCTGTTCTTGTTGATCAAGGACGCTTTGAATACTAAGGGAAAGTGTGACAAATCATATATCGAAAGAATTTCCGATATAATGGGGTTGGTAATATTAAGAGTAACGGGTTGTGATGTTGCAGAATTATGGCTCTGTTAAACTTAAAATATGGATGTTAAAAATTTTTATTTTTAATTTTTAAAATCTCATGAGGCTGGTTGTTTGTTTCACTGTTTGTTTGTATTTGGGGCTTCAATTCATGTAGACAGTCCAAAGCCCTTCACCATGAGAATGAACGAATATCAAACCGCCAAGTCAACAGGAATGACTGGTGATGAGACCATGGAAACCCATAGGTTGATAAGTAGGCTATTGAAGTTAGCATTTTAATCAAAGACTTGGATTGAGTTTAATTGGTGCTGCAAATTAAAACACTAATCACTAGGGAAAGGTTAAGTCAAAGGAATGGTAGTCTAGTGAAACATATCTCGATCACAAGTAGAAAAGCTATCAACTTTCTATATTGCTTGGATTGTAAAAAGTCCTGACAACTTTGAGTTTGGCGCCATTGTGCTCTATGTGATATCATTGTTTCATCAAGTTCAGTAAAACCTAGATCTCTTCTTATGGTTTCTTTCCATGTCTAATGAAGCTAGCTCACCGATAATTTAAAGCTTGAAACAGTGATAAAAGAACACAAACAGTGTTAGGAATTAGAGCTTAAGTATCTCAAAGCAATTTGTTCAAAATAATCTCAAATGAAATAATTTACCAATTTAGTAGGACTATGAGCAGAAATCAATAACAAAATTCTTTTAATATATCAAGGTGAATAACCCTCCCTTGTTCACTTGCTATGTGAAAATGTACCTGGTCACCACAATGAATAAGTGGCATCAATCATCATAGTACACAACATTAGTCAACTTCATTGTTGGGTTTGCCGGGGTTTATATAGTTATTGAAAAGTATGTCTTCATTTCTGTTTTACCTCCATTTATATGAAGTACATTTTGGAATTCCAAGTATGAAAATCTATAATAATGTGCATGTGGAAGATTTATTTAAATCTACCTTGGAGAAAATGGACGAATTTTATGTTGTTTAAATGCAAAGTTGAAATTATGAAAGTACAAAAGCAATTGTTTTTGTATATTCCTTAGAGTGTGATTTTTTCCCCTGTTGTTTTGTGTTTATGTAAACTAGATCTAGAATCTACCGTAACAACCACTGGGGATATTTACCAACACCCTGTCATGACATTTGATGTCTCATTTGGTGAAAATTTTGGATCCGGTGTTGAGTTTATCCATGCTGAGTTTTTTATAATCTTCTGTCATGCATTCATTTATAGCAATTGATTGTTACGATTCAATTATATATAAATTCTTATTCAATAACTACCAATTATAAGGTGTAAAAAGTCTTTTACATCAATTGACGATTAAGATTCAATAATACATAAATTCTTATCTAATTACTTTCAATCATAATGTGTAAAAAGCCCAACACTGAATCCAAGTCTTTTGTGGAAATTAGAGTTTACACAAACTCGTTACAATACGAATGCAACTATTGGCATGAAAATATCATTAAAACCTTTATGAACTTGAAAATCAACCAATTGCAAGTAAATTATGTTGTTGCAAGTGTATTTTCTTCTTCAAACTAGATCTTTAATGTTGGCAATGTTCTGCTAACTTTGGATGATTTATGCATTTTTTTTTCATATGCAGGAAATATGGATTCTTGGCTTTAATGGGACTTATGGTTTGCACAATTTCATTTGGGATCAATCAGCTTCGAGGATAAACATTTGTGGTTCATCCTTTCTTTCCCGTGGGACTCTCATTTCCATATATCCCTTTTTTGTTCTCTGTTTCTGTGGTAACAGCTTTATGTTGTTGATCCTAAAAATAAATTGTGATATTTGTCAACCTCGTTGACACAAGCTAACCACTTCGCTGCATGCCTCAAGCATAAGCTCATAGGTCATAGCTGACTTTGTTGCGGTTATTAATTTGAGCTTTTTTTCATAAAATAATAGAAAACTAAAGTCATTATAAAACAAAATCGTCTTTTAAATTTAGATGAGTGTTTTTTTTTTCAATTAAGTTAAATTAGGTTTTAAATAAATGGATGTTTAGTTTTATTTATTTACTGTTTTATGTATTTTGTTTATGCATTGCATGATTTATGAGTTATTGTTTGGGCTATAAATGAATTGAGTTGTTCATGAATAGTTCGAAATTGATTCGTTTAATAAATGAGCTACTCGAATTCGGAAATACTAGTTTAATTATTAAACGAGACCGAATCGCAAAAATTCGACTCGGTACGTTTTGATTTGCGAACACTTTAACAATATTTTCTTCGAGCTCGAACACATAAACACGTAAAGCTTGATTCGAGTTTGTACAAATATTTATTGAGTAGTGCTCAATGACACTCCGCCCATTGAATTATGATGATGGTCTAGGTTGGTCATGTTTTCTTTTAAAAATTTATTACTTCCAAATCCATCCCAAACAAACGAACTTCCAAATCCATCCCAAACAAACGGACCATTAAGCAGAAACCAACAAAAACAGGAACACTTTTCTTTGCCTCGAGAACCTACAAAGAACAAGGGTGGATAAATGGGCCAAATTTTAAGAAATTTATCCCTAAATTTAAGTGTTATTTCTTGATATTTTTAAAATATTGAAAAAAATCAATTTATTGAATTTTGAATTGATACTCTCAATATATTTTTCCATACAATTTAAATAAAAAATATTTAAAATATGATTGATTTTTTCAAAGTCCGGTTCATTCCCCAACCATACAAAGAACATCAAAATCACTACATTGTACTTTCAGAACAACATCGAAATCACTACATTGTACTTTCAGAATAACTGTTTTACTTGAAATTGCCCTTGCTCAGATTTTCAGTCTCTAGAGGCGTTGCCAAACCCGGCCAACTAAATTAACATCACCATCGATTTAGTAATTCTTGAATCTAATCCATAATTTTCTCAGTGCTATAAAGATCATCCAAAAGCAGATATGAATCTTTGGATCCTTGCTTGTACACGCTCCTTCTCCTCTGGTCCATCTAAGTCACCAATGTTGTCATGATATTCCTGCATTTTACAACGAAATGATATGCAGTAGGATAAGTGTAACTTGACATTTCCCGAGTAAAAAGACACATCAAGCTCGCAACTCTAATACACTTTCAGACAAAGGTCAGGAACTCGGCATCTCCAACTACACGAAATGAGTAACTAAAATGTTTATCATTTATTACAATGTTCTACATTTTTCTAGAAATAAGAGCAAACAATTTCTGAAAACAAAAGGCTGCGGTATATTTGGTCATGTACAAGTAGTAGTTTATGAGGTGAAAAGTGAAACTAATTCACGACGTGTCCACAAATCATAAAAGCAGTTACAATCCATGTACCTGAAGTATATACTTAACATCCTTCTTCGTAAGCTTTTGCTGCTTGAGTAAGAGCTCAATTCTTGCTCTCATTTCAGGGTGCCTGGCCAATAATCAAAAACTAAATAAGATCTAGGACTAGGCTACACATGAAGCTCTTTCAATGAAGAGATATGAGTAGACTTGACTTATAGTCTTATACTTACTCAGAGCACCAAAGATGACCCAGAATAACAGCAATTAACTGCAGGTTCATACACATAATTAATACCACTGATGACTGAAAAACAAAAGCTATATAAAATTACATATTTTTGGGGAAATAAATGGAAGACCTTAAATTTTATAGCAAAAAACTACTCCAACAGCACTAAATTCACAGAAGAAGTCCAAAGAGTAACAACTTAGGTCACGACTTCATAAAATGGCCCTTATGGAGTTACTGTGGTGGATTTTACAACTTTCTACAGAAAAACAAGTTAGGTAGTCATTCACATATATTAATAATTCCTGAAGAGGGAAAAATAATCCATCTGATAATGATTTCTAATTGAAACTACAATATGTTTGCCTATTAAGTTATTAAAATTTGCTAGTCCATCTACTACCAGATTTGACTGCTATAATTGACAAGGGATTTGAATGAAAAATCCAAACCTGAAGAGTGTAAAGTCCAGATTCTAGCTTCCGATTGTACCTTTCTTCTTCATCCATCTACAAAATAAAAGAAATACTGCATAAGTTATTTCAAGATAGAAAACGGGAAAGAAGACTAGATGATTTGTAAATAAATTACCTCTAAATCATCAAGTTCAAGCTCAGTCAGTCGATCAGTCTCTGCTCTAACTCTATCAGAATATCTGGATCACATTTCAATTTCATAAGTAAATACAATTACAAATTAATACCTTTTACCAACATTCCCCAGGTGTGGCCAAACACCTATTTGTTGATATTAGTGCAGAAAGAAAAGAAAAGAAAATGAGCGGAGTAGTGGTGCATTGACTCATCAAACAGAAATAAAACAATACCACTCTTGTTACATACATATTTGAAGAGAAAAACACGGACAGGAATTGATAATTTGAAATGAATTTAAGTTACCTCGTATACAGCTCCATAAGACGGTCAATCTTCTCACATTCATTTTCTACAAACTTACTCAGCAATCTTTCCCTTCTAGAGCCCCTCAAAATTCCACCTGTAAGGGTAGCACCGGGCAATAAAATTGACACCCAAACATTGTGAAAAGAAATCACATAGCAAGATCCCATGAATACACGTGCGATGTTTACAATCAAAATACTATGCAGATCCAATTAACTCAACTATTATGTCCCCACAAGAACAAGTATAATAATCATCAAACTGATTCGGACCAGCTAAGTGTGACTGTTAAGCATGAAAACTCTTGAATAATTTGTCGTTTGTCACTCTCATGATATATTTCACTCTAAGCATTATGCCATAAATGGAAACTCTTGAAGGTGTTTCACTTGCCTGCTTACCAAATAATGATGCAATAAGAGAGACAATGCGCTCTTCTAACTCCTCTTGGTACCGCTCTTTCTTGTTCTTCTTGTTCATAGGAATCTAAGCAACATAATACCAATGTCATGTTAAAGTTGTAAATTCCGACTAGTTACAACTAATTACCAACATATGCAATTGCAAGTGCAAGGGGAATGAAGAACTTGCCTTACCCATAAAAGCAGCGAATGCAGTCTTCAAGCCCAAAACATCGACAAACCGTTCACAAGCAGGTGGATACTTTGTCATGGCAAAATCAAGTGCCCTTATAGCAGAAGCATAAGCCGACTTCTTCTGCTTCATAATAATAATCATCAACTCAACACCTTCAGCCTTAACAAACCTCTCCTTATTCTCCAAAGGCATCAACACACAACACAAGCTGTCGAAAAGATTCTCCAACATCTCCTCCTCATCAGAAGTCTTCGGATCCTTCGACTTGTACATCGCCACAGCCTGAAGTAACACATCCACACCGTTCATCTGCCCCAACCTCTTCTGATTCGCCATACTGTTCTGCAACAAAATCGCCAAAATCTCCGATGCATACTGCTTATTGCTATCAAATTCCCTCACCTTAATCTTCCCTAACAACCACCTCAACAACTTCGTCCTCTCACAAGCCAATTCCGCAACCGATGGTTTAACCTCAATCAAATTCTCAATCGTAGCCAGCGTGTTATACACAGCCGCCATCTCATCAGGATCCGAATCAGCATCCGACAGCCTCTGCAAATTCTGAACCAACAATTCCAACACATTGTTTTCAATCAACGCATCTACCAAAACACGTGCGGGCTCGTCGTTGTCCTCCAACACGTCCTCGTCGGTTAGGTCTTGCAACAAGTGGACGACATCGATTGCAATGTCGGTGTTGTCGTGAGAGAGGAGGCCGAGGATGGAAGGGACGACGTTGAGATTGACGAGGTCCGGGTAGAGTTCGGGCCCACCGGCGAGGACTTTGAGCTTCTCGAGCTCTTCGTGGAGGTCGACTTCGGTGTCGGCGAATTTCTCGGGCTGATCGGGGTATTTGAGACGCGCTTCTATGTTTTCTTTGAGACGGCGCTCGAAGGAAAGGACGAGCTTTTTCACAGTGCGTAGGTCGAGTACTTCGACGCTTGATTGAGATTTCTCCAACGCTTCCAGAAGAGACAGGTCGATGTTGTTGTTGTTACTGTTCGATAGAACGGCGTCGGTTCGCCTCCGTTTGCCGCCGCTTTCCATTATAAATTCTGAACCCTATTACTACTTGCTAGTTACTACCGGCTCCTTACGGCTTCAGCTTACTCCAGGAAACAGCAGGCAGCAGCTTCTGGCGTGTGGAGAGACTGGCAACGAGTAATTTAAGAGAGGAAATAACATATAGGCCCCTAACGTTTTCTTTAATATACAGTTAGATCAAAATTAATAAACATATTAAAAAAAAGCACTACACAAATTTTGATTTTATTGAATTGTGAATTTGGGAATTTTTTATTTTTTTAAAATTATTTTTTTGATACAGTCAAATTGGTGCGATTTTTTAATTTTAATATTTTTGTCTTATTTGAATGTAATAATGGGTTGAAAGAGCATGATTGTTGTTTTAGTAAAGATAAAAACACAGGTGCTATCTTATGGTTTATCATGGCAGTAACTTAATTTTGCACAATTTCATCTTCTATTTCTTTTTTTTTTTTTTTTTTCTTTTTCTTTTTTTGCATGCGGAAATTCGCCCCATTGTACGTTAGAAGTGCTTGTGAAATTGTCATATTTTATGATTGAGTTTTCTTGACTCTAATTGGAAAAGGGTGGTCTCTTCTCTTCTTTGGACTTGCTCAAATTGGGGGGTTTTTCATCATTAGGCTTTGTTTTACTTTTCTTATTATTTAGCTTGGTGTATGATGAATCCTCCTAAAATTAGCCTACAATGATTTTTGCCGAAAATTGTCTATAACACACAAGATGAGGTCAGAGATGTCGATCTTCCGAATAAAACACTCCCCAAGGATTAGAGAAAGTCAGCATATTATTTATGAAATTTAAGTTACAAATTTTCACTAAAAACAAAACAAAAAGGAGGGTTTATTATACAGACCCCTTTGATTTGACTTGTGACGTCTATGTTGTTTCTATGACACCTCTCAACACAAAACATGAAGCAACGGCGCCCCTCTCTCTCCACTCTATCGAATCTAAAATTTCATTCTCATCGGAATCGAAACATTGTGTTACATTTATAACAAATTAAAAAACGACACCGTTGCGTTATTTGAATTAATATCGACGTTGATATTGTGTGTAGTTGTGATAATTGATTGGGCTAATGGCGGTGGTTCCATCGAATACGGACGCGACACCGTCGTCTCTATATGTAGGTGACCTGCACCCAGACGTAACGGACGGTGAGCTCGTTGACGCATTCTCTGAATTTAAGAGCCTTCCTTCCGTTCGTGTCTGTAGAGACTCTACCACCAGCAGGTCCACGTGTTACGGTTACGTTAATTTCCTTTTCCGTCAGGCTCAGGATGGTATATTAATATTATTTTTCTACCCATTTATTTGTTTTTCAATTTTATATATATAATCATCATCTTCCGTTCGTGCTTGTTTGTTTGTTTTTTAGAGGACGATGCTTGTTTGTATATTGTTAATTTTTATTTTATTTTATTTTATTATCTGTTGTTTATTACTGTTTGGCTGCTAGTTAAGTGTGAGAAAAGGAAAAGAATAGTATTTGATTTGAGGTTTTGAGGAGTGAATGAGATCAACTGTTGTTTGACGCTCTGTTTGTTTGGTGGAAATGTGAAGTGAGAAAATTATTATTATTATTCCCGTATGATGATATTTACAATTAAAAATATATATAGGAATTCTTAAATCAGCTATATAATGGCGTAGTCTGGACGTGAAATCTTAAAATTTAATTTGTTATTGACGGATTCAATCTTTTAATTTCAAATAATATTTTTTGTAGATTAGGTGAAATGTTATGAGATTTGTGTCTTTTTCATATGCAAGAGGGGTTTTGATTTGTGGTTTTTTTTTTTAAAAAAAAAAAAAAATATATGTTAAGGATTTCATGGTGATTTTTCTTTAATTTCTCTTAATCTTCATAATTTGCTCCCTTCTCTGTTGAGTAGCAATTCGAGCTATTCAGGTAAAGAACCATACTGAGCTCCATGGTAAAATGCAAGGATTTCATTTTCTTGCCGTGATCCTGATGCTAGAAGAAGTGGAGTAGGGAATATATTTGTGAAGGTACCTTCCTTTTTCTCTAAATTACCAATGAAATATTTGAGAGTTAAACTAGATAGCACTGGTTAGTAATTTTTAATCATGAGTCAATTAATAACATGAGGCTCCAAGAGATGTTTCAAAACTTTGGGAACATATTTTCTTGCAAAGTTGCCACCTCTGGCTCTGAGGATGGAAAGAGTAAAGGACATGGCTTTGTTCAATTTGAGTCTGAGGAATCTGCAAGTGCAGCTATTAAGAATCTTAATGGCACCACTGTTGGTGAGAAGCAGCTGTAAGTCCACTAGTTGTTTTTTAGTTTCATACTATTATGTCTATGATATCAGGATATGAACTTAGGAGTGGCTCTAAATACTGCATTTACTTATGGTGCAGATACATTGGAAGGTATGTTAAAAAGGATGATCAAGTTTTGCCTAGCCCTGATGCTAAATATACAAATCTTTACATGAAGAATTTCGCAGATGTCACAGACGAGCGTCTGCTGGAGAAGCTAGCCTGCTTATTGCAAGGGATGAAAGCAGGACCTCAAGAGGTTTTGGCTTTGTGAACTTTGATAATCCAGATGATGCCAGACGGGCACCACTAGAAAAAATGAATGGATCAGTAATTGGTAGGTTTTGTATTCCTCTTAGCAAAATTGAGATGAGTTAACAATTGCCTTTTTATTTTTATTGTTTCAAATTGTATTTGTTGGCTAGGATCAAAAGTTCTGTATGTAGCAAGGGCACAAAAGAAGGCAGAGCATGAGCAGATTCTCCGTCATCAGTTTGAGGAGAAACGTAAGGAGCAGATCATGAAATACAAGGTAAAGTCTTTTCCCATTTCTCTCCCTGAATTTATCTATAGACTATATAACTTTATTTATTTATATTATTAATCCTTTTATTGCTTTATTTTAATTGTAGGGATCAAATGTTTATGTGAAGAACATTGATGATGCTCTTACTTATGAAGAGCTAAAAGAGCACTTCCGTCAGTGTGGCACAATTACTTCAGCAAAACTGATGCGAGATGAGAAAGGAATAAATAAGGGCTTTGGATTTGTCTGCTTCTCAAACCCAGAGGGGGCCATTAAAGCTGTGAACACCTTCCATGGTAAGTAGATAAGCTTCATATTTTCAATGCACTCAAAGAAAATGGCATCCACTCACTCACTAGTCGTCTTCCATGATCTTGAAAATCAACTTGGTTTCTAGATGAAAAAGATTATATGTATGAGTAACTATGCTAATTTCTTTCTTAAGGTGAAAGAAGGGGAGAACAACGTTTCTTTGTACTTGTTGGTGGTTGAAATTGCGATGTCATCTTTCAAGGGCACTTCTTTGGAATAAAGGCATACATCATTATAGTACAATCAACAAAGAACATCAAATATTCTCTTTATAGTTTATGTTACTATATGTGAATGAATATTATGTCCCCAGAGAATGTGACTTGATGGTACAAGGATTAAGATTTGGTTGTCAAATACTATATTCAAATCCAGAGGTGCACTTCTTGTAAGAACCTGGGGAAGTCAGAGATTTTATCTGCTCCGCTTAAGCCTGGGTCGGTGATTTAGCGGCAGGATTTCCAACGTTTCCAAAAAAAAATTATATTAGGTATATTCACTGTAATGTCCTCATGCAAAAAATAATCTCAACTATCTAGTCATTTATTCATATTGTAAATCAGATCAGATGCCCTTTGAAAGGTTTATTGGCTAGGATTTCTCTCAGAGGTTCAAAGGATATTGAAATTTGATTCATGAATGGTAAAATAAATTGATAGAGCTCCAAGCTCAGATGGTTTGATAACTAGCTTTTTATACCGCTACTTGTCCAATTATGTCATATTTTATATATTGATACTAAATAGGTTATACATGCTACACGGCAAGCCATAGTATGTGGCTATTGCTCAAAGGAAAGAGGACGGACAAGCACAACTGCAACTTCAGTATGCACAGCACATGGCAGGACTAGCAGGAAGTTCAGCTAATTAATGTTATTCCTGGTGGATGCCCTTCTATTTACTATACAGCTCCTTCTGGTATTGTTTCACAAGTACCACCGCAACCTGGGCTGATGTATCAACCATTGGGTTTGGGGATGGGATGGAGGGCCAATGGCTACCAGACCAAGATTTCAAGCATCACCACTTCCAGTTGTAAGTATTTTCTGCTCTGTAACTCTGTCAAGCTAACTGTAATTAATGTCTTAATATCGCGCAATATGAATATGCATTTTTGGTTATTATGACTGTATTTGTTAATAAGAAAACTTTGAGCTTCTTAAAAAACTCCTCCAGCAGATTCCTAATAACCCGAAACAACATAGGCAAAACAAGGGTAGGAGGAATGGGCATGTGCTTCCACAAGCAGGTGCTCACTATAATGCAAAACACTCCTCTCAATCTGCGGCTTCTTCAAAAGATTCAAGCAATCAGCAGGTTTTATTTATTTATTTTGCATCAATATATCTACTTTTCAACTTTCATGTGCTAAATATTTAATGATTGATCTACCTCCCACTCTTTTGTTCCATGAAATCACATGACCATGCAACTCTTTAACTAGCATCTATTTTTCTTATATATGTTTCATATTAATCTTGTTCAAAGAGTGTATGTTTATGCATTACATTCAGGGTGTGCATAGCAAGTATGTACCAAATGGTCATTCACGTGATTCGAACAAAATATATGGAGCCTCATCTGGGACGAGAACAAGAGACGCTGAATAGTATGCTTTATGCAGCTTCCCCCTGAACAACAAAAACAGATACTCGGAGAGAAACTATACCCCCTTGTCGAGAAAAACCAGGTTAATTAATTTGTATATATGGTTTCAATTAAGTTTTAAGCTCCATCCCACATGTATTCAAAATATCCATGTTAATGTGCAGCCTGATCTTGTTGCAAAAATTACAGGAATTAATGCTTTTGGAGATGGACAGCACGGAACTGCTGCTGTTATTGGAATCACCAGAGTCAATTGGCTGCAAAAAGTGAAGGAAGCTGAAAGCTCTCCCGAGCAACTCAAGATCTCATTCATCCCTTCCCAATTTTTACTTATCAATTGAGAAGCCAAGTCCATTTGTGCTCAACTTATGCTCCTCACCAAGTCCAGGAGGCCATTTTATTTTGACTACTTTTGGCGTATACGATGTTTTTTTTTTTTTTCTTCTTTTCTTAATTCTAAGAACGTTGATATTGTTGATCCTATATTGAGATAGAAAAAACACTTATTTTGATTTCTAGGATTTTGCAAAGGATTTTTTATGCCTAACTACATATAAACCCTGATTAGGGAAATGCTCTTTTTGTCTTTTAAGGTTTGAGTTCATTCTCCACTTTTATTTTTAAAAACTATAAATATTTTGTTTTTTATTATTATTATTATTTTGAAATCGTTGCAAACCTCATCGCCAAACCATTCCCGACTTTCCCATGTTCTTACAAGAAACATACTATCTGGATTCGAACTCAGAATCTCAAACCCTACACCACCAAACCATGCTTAGCCATGCATGACAAATATTTTGTTTATGCTAAAATCTATTTCATTAACTTTTTTTTAAGACCTTTTTGCATAATATTCACCGTTGAAAAACCAATTCAACGGCCATTGAAGTAACAACAATGATATTTACTGATTACATATTATTTTATCCTTATAATAATTTGTCTAAATTTTAGGAAGTGAAAAAGAAATTTAACCCATGTTCGGTTGATGAGAATGAGATATGATTTGGGAACGGACCAAAGTGCTGCCACATGAATTATTGACGGAATGTGGCAATGATTTATTTGGTTTCGTGTCCCATCTATAAAATTTTCAATGTTTTCTCGATGTGTTGACGAAGGAAACTTGTAAGCTTTTGTCTATTAACAATTATTATTATTATTTTATTTTTGAAATTGTTGAAAATTTCGTGTTAAATTACTCATTTCGGATTTAAACAGAGTAGATAAAATTTTTAGATAAAATATCCAGCTATCTCAGGTTCTTATAAGAAATGAAACTTGCAAGCTTTTGTCTATTAACAATTATTATTATTATTTTATTTTTGAAATCTTTGAAAATCTCACCGTTAAATTACTCATTCCGATCTTAAAGGAAACACAATATCTAAATTCGAACTCATAACCTCAAAATAATATCATAAACTCTACATCACTTAATCACGTTCTTTAGGAACTATTTTGCTTTTAAAATAAACATTTGGAACCATCAAAACACTATTAACAATTATTGTTACATACAAACATACAATAATTAATTTACAATTAAAAAAAATAAGCCGACAACATTATATGCTTTTTGAATTATATTTAGGATTGAATAAACTACATGTAGACTATTTGAACCCACGCGTCAGACATGTTCAAATCTAAATTGAACTCCTCGCTTACCTCTACCTCGCAATATTTTTATAAAAAAAATATTTTTTTTTTGCTAATTTATCATTTTCATGATAAATTTAATTAAAGGGTGGGATTATTTGTATTCTTAAATATTAATTATCAACATATATATTTTAATAAATTTATTTTTCATTAAAAAAAACACATGATATAAATTATTAGTAAAGACTTTTTTTTAGGCAAATGTAACAAATACTGTTTGTTTGGCCCTTATTTAACACACAAATTCAACTTTTTATTATCTTAAACTCTAATATTTTTATTTCAATGTGTTGATAAATATTTAAGAAACTCAATGGGTTTGAAGATTTTAATTTCAAAAAAAAAAATATTTCATCCTTTTTTTCAGTTTGCAAAACAAAAGATTGTTCACTTTTTGCTTCCAATTTTATAAACTTCATCAGGAAGGACTGTGAAAAGTGAAACTAGGGGTGGGTAAGGGAAATTGTTTTATACTCATTAGATGGATCGAGTATGAGTATTAATATTTTATTTAAATAAAGAAAAAATATCATATGAACGGAGACTCAATAAATTAAAAACGGATATTCATAGTCATTAATTGAATGAGATAAATATGGATGTTGGTATTTATGCATCATATCCGATTCATTGTTGAAAACAGTGACGGCCCTACTATTCTGATTTCACAAATCTCATGGTTAAGAAAGAGACACCTGAATGCATAATTGATTTGCACTGGCAAGGTTAGTTCTTTCAATATTATGACTGATAAAATAAAAAACAAAAAATGAACACAGAATACAAAGCACCGGGAACAAGCAGTCATTTTATTTTTTTTGAAACAATAATGTTTGTTGGGTTGGTCAACAAGGTATTGGCCGCCACACTTGATCTTTAATTTCCTACCAAGAACTAGAATCTTAATTTCCACATGACTCTCTCTCTATCATTGCCAATGTAACCATGCATGTCCATCATCATTGGCTGCTACAAAATCCTAAAAATCCCATGAACTCGTGGTTCTGAATCATTGTAATGCTTTTCTCAATGCCCACAACTCCTGCAGAAGAAATAAAGTTTTTGAGAAAAATTGAGACCTTACAACAAGTGATCACTAGAAGAATCAAGGATGGCCCTGAGGCTGAGGCAGTCCACAAAGGGGCCGGTTAGGTTAGTCCCTTAAATATAGGCCATAATTAGAAAGAGATTTGTGTAGTTACCCATCGTGAGAGCACTTCCAAAGATCACACCAGAGAGGACAAATACAATAATTGAAGCTCTCTTTAGAATTGCTACAAGCTTTCTTATAAAATATTGACCCCAAAATCCAGCCAGTATAGACACTGACATAAGGTATAAAGCTGAAACAGCACATAAAATTTATATCAACAATAAGATAAATGATATAAAGAAGTTAATGGAATCAAAATGATTTAAAGGAGTTAGTTACCATATGGTATGGGGAATCTCTTGAGCAAATAGAACTCTACAACTGATAAAGATGATGAAAACATCATTACAAATGTTGCTGTGGCACTTGAAACCTGCAAAAATCATCACATCATTGGCAAAATCTAACAACTAAAAGGGTAACTGAATCACTTATGCACTAAGACATGAAAGAGTTGTAACAATCAGACCTGGGGAATGACACCAATCTCTAGAAGGAGAGGGCCAAGAATGAAGCCACCACCGGAGCCAAGCAGGCCACCAACTGTGCCTCCCAAAATACCGCAGAGTGCACAGAATGCAATATGCATTGCAGTCCATTCAATCGAAGCCTCGCAAATGTATTCTGTTCTCTTCTTGTGTTCTGTGTACAATTTCACAGCTTCATATCCGAAAACTCCCAGTGCTACAGGAAACTGAAATAAAATTCCAAACAAAAATGATGTCAAGTCCAAAATAAACAAAAAAAAAACACTAGTGATGCTTAATTTGGATGTATTAGCAAAGTGATTAGAGAAACTAGAGGATAACAGTACAATATGAGCTAACCTGCAAGAAAAAGAGTGCCCAGTACCATGTGCCACAAGGAGCTACATCATTCTGCATCAACAAAATCAACATCACAAGGCAATGAGTGTTACTATAGTATAAATTGCTCTACCCTTCACCTCAAGTTTTCAAATTTTTTTGGTTATCGATCCCAAAGTTTCCTTCTTATCCTCCAACTTAAAATATATGATGTACGCTATTAAAGAACTTGAAGTGTTAGCAACAGAAATTTGGGGTTATAACAAAAAACTAGAGCTCTTCAACAGAGAGTGAATTAAGTGTGCTACATCAAACTTCTTGTACCATCCTTTTTTTTTTAATAAAAAAAATATGTAAAAATAATGAGACCATGAAAATTTGCTAGATAGAGCAGGAGATACTTGCCTTGAAAACCTGAATAAGTAGGAAAGCGACCCAGACAGAGAGTAGCACTAGAATATTTTTCCCGCTAAGGTTGGAGCGGAATATTTGCTGGAAAAATTAACAAAGTTAATTCAGACCCTCTAATAGAGTCAGCAAATTTAAAATTCTATAACTGGATTTAATTTGCTTACCCATTCTGATTTCTCTTCTCTGGGAACCAGTGGTTCATACTCTGCATCAATCAGGACTGCCAACCCAAAAAAAAAAAAAAAAAAAACGCAAATTATAACAAGCTAGCTATGTGTGACATGATTAAAATTTTATAACTGGGTAAATGACATACGTTCTCCATGAGAATTAACCAGAGCCTCTTGTTGCTTGGCGAGTTCCTTCTGAAAATTTCAGGAATTAATTACATAATTTATCTAAGCCTCTTCAATGGAATTAATTAAATATGTTACCTTCGAAATGGTCTCCTCCTTCCACATTTGAATCCCCTTAAAGAAAGACCTTGAAGAGGTTCCCAAGAAGAGTATAATAATGAGGACAGTAATGAGCCAGTATGGAAAAACAACACTTAAAGCAACACCAACAGTGATGCCAAGTAGCAGCATGGGCTGAAACAGAAGTGCCAAATCATAGTCTAAAATGGGCACATCCTTTGTTGGATGTGGCACTCTCAAATTATACCATACTGATGATGCTGATGCCCCCATTATCATACATTTAGAGATAGCAGCAGCAGATTTGGTATCAAATCCCACAATCAAAGTAAGCATTGGCACAAATATGCCTCCACCACCAACCCCACCAACCGTTCCACATGCAGATCCCAGAAATCCTATTACTGTTGCCAACACTACTCTCCAACTAAACTCCAATTTCTGCAACAACCCAATAGAATGAATCAATCATTGCATGTTAATACAAAACATATTTGTGGGTGTCATTTGGCTCTGGTGTTCGAATCCTGCTTACATATAATCCACACACACAAAAAAAAAAAAAAGAACAAGAACAAGAGCAGATTGAGACACGTACGGGCCAAACTTTTTTAGGGACAGAGATTGAAGATGAGAGAGATATTCGTTCATTAGAGTGGCTGCTGCTGAGGAAGAGCAAGGAGAGAGTTATTGCAACTGAGAATCCTGAGATAAGGTAAATCACAAATCCTTTGGTAGCCATGCCCATGTGGTCTCTTTTGTTTCAGCAACCAGAACCAGTCACGTTACTTTTGCTGTTTCAATGTTTAAAATGGAGGACCATATAAAAACATAAAACTGAAAAACCACTACCTGCTATAGAGAGAGAGAGAGAGATGTTTTGTTTGTATGCTTATAGGCAATTACGACGAGAAAGTGGCCTCAGTCGCATGCCATTAATATAAAAAATTACAAGCGCAGAGAGGGATCACGAAAGGCGTTTTGCCAAATCATACCTGCATCTATCTACCACGTAGCATTATTTTATTGGTCCATACCATACATTGCGAAGATGAGCAGCAATCACACACACGATAGAAATATAGCAATAAACAAATTGGTAATAACATATAGATCCATATGCTTTTAGTTCTTCTTAAATAAGAATACGATTTCTACATTTTTGTCAAATAGGTACCTGACAAACCAATAAGGTTGAAAGAAATATCTAGATTCGGGATAAAAAAAAATCATCCTAAAAATAAATTTTCATAAGGATTGAGGACGATTTTTCATAATGAATCCCAAATTTTAAAACTAAAAATCCTCAATTCCAATTGGGATTGGGGATACCGAATCGTTTGAATTTGGTATGATTAGTCCCTATTAAACAAATTCAGTCGGAATCCTAGATAAAATTTTAGAAAATCGATCGATTCAAGAACTTTAGAATCGAAGTAAACCAAACGATTAAAACTGAACCGATTTGGTTCGGTTTTAATATTTTGCCCACCCCTATTAAACATGATGTCTCGATTGTCATCCGTACTATATAACCAAGATAATGAAAAATAATTCTGACAAAATTGAATGTCTAAGTTCCATCCTGAACTGACCCCGTTGAAATGAAATATGTACTAGGAGCGTGTGACTTGTCGTTAAGGGACCTATTCAAATAAAATAAATACACTATGTCCTTGTTTGTAGTTTATAAACTTTATCAATGGACATCATCGTAAATATCAAAGTATATGCAATTCAATGATTCATTTCAAAAGCTTTAACTGGAAAATAAAACGTATTCCAATAAAGAATCAGTAATTAATATAGAAAATTAAGAAATAACCATATTTAGTTTGATATATAAAAGGGAAGGATACAATTTGGAATACGCCCTTGTCACATTTCCTAATATAAATAAAATGAGTCAATACAGGGATGATTAATTACAAAAATAAGGATTAAATTTCTTTTTGTTATATTGTTATGGTACTTTCAATACAAGTGGCCGTGACTGTGAGATAAAAATGGACTTACAAAGAGTTCTATTTTGTATACGTCTACTTGAATTGACTTTTTTTTTTAGAATCGTTTGAAATCTCATTATCAAACCACCTCTTTCAGGCTTAAGCGGAGCAGGTAAAACTCCCGGCTGTCTCAGGCTCTTAAAAAAAACGCACTTTATGGATTCGAATCTAAGACCTCAAGATAAGATTCTAAATCATATATCATCAAACCACGCCCGTTAGGGACCTTGAATTGACTAGTCCAAGGCAAGTCATCCTATGTCACATTGCGTGAGCAATTTGGATTCTATAAGTTACTACAAGTTGTTGATGACAATAACCCATCTTGTATTCTGTCTCAAGAATGATTTTTTTTTAATTGCACTATGAACTACTAATCAGTAATGATTTAAAAATGAAACTCTTAAAAATTGATTTAAAGATTTTAAATCCATATTGGTTAGGTTTAGCACAGAACAGTAGATGTGTTCATTGACCTTTTTGGTGCCAAAACAAAATGGAACATTTATACAAAGTCTAAAATTATGAAAAATTTATAAAACCATCTTGCTTGCCTTTTTTCCCCGGAGAATAAGACAATAGCAATAATATTCATAAGGCAATACCAGTACCCGATGTCTATAGCAATAGATACACAACATGTGTATCGAGATTCATAATATGTTTATTATCCTTTTCCTTTTCTCAAGGATCAGTAAATTTACACCTAACCATACAAAAATTTTGTATGATAAGTAATTATTATTTTAAACGTTCGAAATCTCACCGTCAAATTATCATATTCAGATTTAAATGGAGTAAATAAATATCCCAATTATTTCAGATTCTTATAAAAAATACATTTTCTACACTCGGATCCAGGATCTAATAATCAAATACTAACCATTTTCAAGTCTCACATGGACAACTTACTTATTGGTATTTGACCCCTTCAATCGCTACAAACGTCTCTAAGTGATGGAATGTTATGTTACTTGTCTATCAAAATAGGAGTGGGAAAAAGAATCTTAGAATGTCTTTGGTTATTAACATCTTTTTCTTTAAATCTGGTCGAAGATAATTCACAAGTTTTATTCAACTCAATTATATAAGAAACTTAAAAATCAATTAATTTTGAGCTTGACTTTTAAATTTTTCGAAAGAGGTAGGCACTAGGCATGTGTCAATTCCAAAATTTTTGCAAGATAATAGAAGAAAAATGAATAAATTTTTTTGTTAAAAAAAAAAAAGAAAGAAAAAGAAATCAAATTACAAATTAACATGGCTCCAATAATATAGAAGGGATGTACAGTTCTTTCAAATTGGATTCATTTTATTGTTCTTATTTTTTAAAATATCAAATTTATGATTATGACTTTCAAGCAAATCAATATGGAGCATCACATAATTTAGTGAATCTTATCACCATTAAACCTATAATCAAAGAATTCAGTATGTTCAATAATCTTTACATTATTAGCATGTAAAAACAACCTAATTATCCATAACGAGTGTGGCTTTGTGATAAATGACTTGAAATTTGATTATCAGGTTCGATATTCGAGTGAAATTGGTGTATTTCTTGTAAGAATTTGGAATAGTCGGAAATTTTATCTGTTCCACTTAAATATGACTGATGATTTGATCACGGGATTTTCAAACGTTTAAAAATAATAACCTAATTACAAATCTCCACACAAGGACTTTATAAATTTAATTGCATATTACTAAACTATTAATTCTAAGTAAGTGGGTCCTATTTAAAATAATAATTTTTTTCTATAAAATTATTTATCTATTTATTAATTTATCACGTTGGTATAGTGAGAATCGACAAAAGATAATATTTAATTGAGGTTATTATTTTAATAAATATTAATTTATTTTGTTATCCTCTATATTTTTGGTAATGTTCAGGAGACTCTCAAAAAAAGCTATAAGGCAATGGCACAGTGGCATCATTGGTAACCCATGTCTCTCACCAAAATGAGAGATATGGGTTCGAGTCCCCACGAAAATAGTGGGGACTCAAACCTTTCTATTTAGGAGGAATAAGTTTTTCTATATGAGAGTTGATTCTCAAGCTGTATTTTAGTTGATTTAGAATTTGTAATTCTCGAGCTACGTCTCGATTGATTTCTGGGCAGTGCTATAATTATATGTATCTAGAATCCCACTTGATAGCATAATGTAATATATAATCCTAAAAAAAAAAACAAGCCTCGATAACTTTTGATACCAAACAAAATACGGAGAGAGACACGTGATACGTGCTAGATCTTTACTGTCATTACTTTTTCTGTGTTATAAAATCTTTTAAAATTTGGCAGTGGGTCCCGGACATGAACTGCCGATTTTTGTATTTTTCAAATACGATGGCTGCAAAATTGTACTATTATTTGAGCTGTCCCCGTCGTCAGAGCAAAGGAATCTCTTTTAATTAACTCCAATCATCGATTATCTTTCATTCAAGCAGGGCAAAAACAAAATAGTCACGGGTAGAGATGGTAATTTTACCCGCAAATTTGTAAAAATTCGTCCGTAATGAGTAGGATTTGGTAAATATATTAGTGGGTGCGGTGCGAGTTTGATAATTTAAAGTAGAACCCGCTGCGGGTGCGGTGCGGGTTTGGTATTTAAGAAAAAAATGCGGGTATCCGCTGCGGGTATGCGGATACCCGCAATATTATTTTTTATTAATTAATATTTTTAGGACAATATAAAAAAAGCCTTCATATAAAAACAACGAACAAAACCTAAACCTAAAACACTAATCCACAGTTCCACACTCCTGCTCAACCGCAGCCCGCAACCTGCCCAACTGAAGATTTTTTGCATGACTATTATTGTTTTTTTTTTAAATCACACTTGTTAATAAAATTATAATACAAAAATTTGGATTAAGTTCACATGATCAGAAACGGGAGAGGAGCAAAATAAGTTAGTGTTTGCTGCAACTTCAGTAGCTTTTCTGCTTCTTCATTACACTTACACCACTTGAGTCTTGTAAACATCACTTTCATTACACTTAGCATAAAAATATGACCAAATATTGGTGATTACTTTTTAACTTATTGTCGATTGAGTTAGCTAACTTAGATCATTATAATTTATGAAGGGAAAAACTCGTTTTAATTATGTTTATATGAAAAAAATAAACACATGGTACCAAGTTTTTCATACATTATGTTATCTATGTACTGTATATACATACATTGCACGTTGTATATGTCAAATGAAAAACAAATGTGAAAACTACAGTTAGCAATTAAAAATAAATTATTTAATTAAAAAAATTATATTATTAAGAACACAAAGTAATTAAATGTTTTAAAAATCCGCAAAAAATCCATTGGGTACCAATGCGGGTTTGGTAATTTATTTTTATATGCGGTGCGGGTTTGGTAATGAAAATTAAAACCCGCAATGGGTATGGTGCGAGTTTGGTAATTTATTTATATATGCGGGTGCGGGTTTGGTAATGGCAAACCCGCACCATACCCTACCCACTGCCATCCCTAGTCACGGGTCATCTTTCATGGGATGATAAGTAATTTATTTAAGGGTCTGATTGGTACAAAATATTATCAAAAAAATATAAATTAATTTATAAATTATGAAATAAACATTAAAATATAAAAATTATGATTTTGTAGATGTTAATACTAACGTTATTTACTTATTTAGTAGAATGTTAAAACACTAACATTAGTACTCAACCAACGTTCCACCAAACGAGTCCTAAATATATAGGTCTTTATCAAGTAACTGGTAAAGTTTTTTCATTGTATTATATAAAAGAGATTTTAAGTAGGGTTCAACTACACTAACTTAGGCATGTTGTACAATATGATCTATAATTGTTATAAGGCTAAAGTTAACTACAATAAAATATTTAATTACCGATCGAATTTCGGTCAGTAAATTTTGATATTTATTGACGGAATACCGATAAAAAAATAAAAATAATTTATGACAAATTACCGACCGAATATTCAGTCGGTAAATACAACGTTAAAGATTAATTTGGCGTCATTTTATGACATCAATCACTACCGATCTATTATTCGATCAGTAGTTACGAATAAATAGCGACTGATTTATATTCGGTCACTAAAATAACGTTAATTATAAAAAAAAAAATAAAAGAAAATATTGAGATAGGATTTACTAACAAAATTTGATATTTTTTGATATCTAACGGATTTAGTTTATGAGATAGGTATGTTTGAGGTGTCAAGATGCTTTATTTATACAATAACTTAGGTGTTCTTGATAAAGTTGAGGGCATTAGTTTGAGTCTACAAATATTTGTTTTTAGAGTACACATTAGAATAATAGTATCTCCTAAGAGTGGAGTAGATCCCGCGTCCTTTGTTGAGTGTATATTTTTAAATATTAGTATCTCTAATGGGTATAAAATTTTAAATTATGATAAGTAGATCTTTAAACCAAATTATAAATTGAGACTTATAGTATATTATAATTGGAAAATTTATAGAGGGTAACAAGAAAAAAGAAAAGGAAAGATAAAAGACTCACTGAGTTTTTAGGTTTGATACATATTTGATTCTCTATCAAATGGAACAATTATACTCTCAAACATTCCAAGAAAGTGAATCAATCTAAACAAAGATTTTGTCAAATACGGTAGTTGTCCCACGATGTGTCTGTTAGAAGTGATTGATGATTGTCATTGTCACGTGAGCAATGCAGTCATAAAGACTGGCCATAATTTTTGTGCCTGGTCCTTGAAGGTGGGCCTTTATGTTGGGCCTAATCAGCCCAACAGCATACCATTAATCTTTGTCGGTTTCTCGTTCCCCTAAAAACCGATCGACTCGAAATTAAAATTTAAACATGCCCTGCTTTTGAGGTTACGTTTACAATTTTTTTTTTTTTTGGAGTAAGCTAAACAATCGCTAAGCCAAAACATTTATACGTTCGGCTTGCCTCAATTTTCGGAAAATTTTAATCTATCACTATTTCTAGAAATTTTCCTATTTTCAATAGTAATTCAAGATAAGCATCAATTTATGATTCAAACCTACAGAAACCCAATCAAATTTACCTTACTATCCTTCTTTTGAATGATTTTTAACAGTTGAATATCAATTATCTTTGACAATCAGACAATGTATAGAAAGCACCTAAAACTTGATGTGAAAAGCAGATTCTGCATTTATCACTAAGAATTTAAATTACAAGCACAATATTTTGAGTATCAAAGAAACACACACATATATATTTTCATAATCAGAGGAAAACTAAAAGAAAATAGCAACAATCGTCATGCACATTACAGAGATTATAAATATATTGAAGGCAAAAAAATGAAGTAAAAGAAGTTGAGTTGCGTATATACGTACCTCTTTTTAAATTGATCCAATTGAAGAGTTCCGACTCTTCGTCGTGTTCTTTGAGAGGGAGAATTATCAGAAACAGGGAAAGGAAAATGGAGACAGTTTAAGGGAGATAATTATGGAATTTTATCGGTTACAAAAATAAGAAATAATGGTCAGAAATATTTATAAACTGATAAGAGATTTAGTCTTTTAGATTGTATGTGTATATATCTATATATATATCATGAACTCTTATCGTTGGATATTCACACTATTTGATACGTGTTTTGATAAACGCACCGACTCCATTTTTGTCGTAATTTTTTATATCAATAATCCTAACAAAAAATAAGAATGTTATTGACGTTTGTTTTTCATTTCATGGCTAATTAGGGAAAAAATACTCCTTGAATAAACCTCCAACAAGTAGTGAATTTATTTGATTAGTTGGGAACCAACACAAACTTGGCAAGCAAATCAGAAAACACAGACAAGACAAATGATTTAACACGGTTCGGCGGAATGGATCCAACCTACATCCACAAGATTAAATAAAAATGAACTTTTATTACCACACCGGGTCAGACCGACCTCTTTATCTCTCGCATACACTAAGCTTTCTCTCTCCCTCTCTACGAGTTGAGTAAACACTACAAACTGCTAGAAAATAATTGGCCAAAAAAGATAACCCTTCCACCAGAGTCTTCAACCCCTTTATATAGTGCGCTCAGATCCGCTGTTACACCAATTTGTGATGTCAGCCACGTTACCCCGTTATCATTGTCTAAGCTCATTTCCCCAATCATTCTACAAATAGTAGCTCTGTCATTTGACACAACCACTCACTGTCATATGAACCTTATTAATTCACCATTTTTTGGTAACTGCTACACATTCTGCCCATGTGTCAACCTGTATTCCAACCACTCACGCGGTTTCGTGTGTCATTGGATATGTCTGAGGCCCTCTTCTATCCCATCAACTGTTGGCTTACTCCTATCTCATCAGCCACTGGGAGGCTCAAACTTCCGTTTAGGGCTTACGTCGTCCGTAAGCAAGCATAGTACTAAAACCCGACCTATGTCCCCAAGTCGGTGCACCAAAATGGGGGACTCTCCTCCTTGTTCCTTTTACCATGTCGGGTCGGTAGAGATGTTTTTACTTCCATCACCTTCTCTTCACAAGGGTCAAGCCAACATTAAGCTCATTGGCCGCTTTAGTTATGAGCATGTAGAAATATTGATAAATAACTTCCCTTGATGAAAATCTGAACTATTATGATTTTCTTCTAACTTGCATCTTCTAATGATCACATTTATATGTTTCTTTGTTTCTGATAAAGCTTTCTCAGGTGTATGTGACCGTGCCTCAGTTGCCTTATTCTCATCGGGTCGTTTTCATCTGCATGGACATTACCGAATCTGATCATTCTCATCGGGTCGGTTTTCATCTACGCCTCAGGCTCTGGCCCTATATTCTGACTTCTCATCCTCACAAAGATTTTGGACTTTCATCTGTTAAGCGCCAAAAACTCATTCTACCCCTATTCAGGCTTCAGAGTTTCTCGGGGCTGAAAATCACAATCAACAAATGTAAACTTACATCATTACTATAATTTATTAGTATCAAATGCGACATAGTGGTCAAGTTTTTCATTGAGGCGAGATAGATTCCTAAAATTGCAATGGGCTTTAAGTTATTTAATTAAATCAATATATATATATAATATTGCTTGTGTTTACGGTACCATGTTACATTTACCATCGTCATTTTCATAGAGTTTTTATAATGAAATGATTATGTTTTTTGATTTATTTGATCATTTTCAGAGAGATTATATAATGAAATGATTTTATTTTTTGATTTATTTGATAACCTACAATTGTTATTTTGAGAGAGATTTTATAATGAAATAATTATAAATATGCCATTAGATTATAAAAAAAAAAAGATATGAACTCCAATTAAGCCACATAAACATAGGCATTTGGATACATTATCTCTCTCAATCTTAATTATTGGTTGTCTTCTATTTCACATACACTATTGTACTTTATAGTATAAACTAGATATTGCCCGTGCCTACGCACGATGTTACAGAATTTACAGAAAGATTAAGATTATGTTATTTAATATATTTGTTAATTTTCAGAGATATTTTATAATGAAATGATTTTATTTTTTTAATTTATTTGGTAATTTTCATTTTTCATTAATAAATGATTTTATTCTTTAATTTTTTTGGTAGTTTTTATTTTCTATTTTTATAAAGATTTTATAATGAAATGATTCTTTATCAGCCAATAAATTATAATGAAATGATCTGAGCGGCCAATAAGTCACATAAAAATAACCTTTTGATACATTATCTCTCGTAATCATAACCCTCCGTTACATTTTCTCGGTGACATCTCTTCTTCGTACACCACCGTGATCCCGAGCTGCTCTTGTCTCCACCAGATCTGACGGCTGTGTCAGGTTGCTCTTTATGGCATCCGTCACTTTGATGGATTTCCCCTTCAATATTACAAAATTACAACATGATCAGAACATACTATAATCTAACATATCTCGCACAATATCATTAGTTCATTAATTTTGTACATAACATTCTCTACAGTGTGCTCGCTTCTCCTCACCTTTCATATTTATCTCTTCCATTTTCTGTCTAGCTGCCTCATCTACTTCACTTAAGGGTGGCAACGGATCGGGCCGGGCCCGGGCTTTCATTTTAAGGCCCGGCCCGGCCCGAGCTTTTTCCATTCCGGGGCAGGCCAAAGCCTGACCGGGCCGGACCGGACTTGTCGGGCCGGGTCGGACCGGCTTACCGGACTGAACCGGGCTTCGAGCTTTTCTACCACCCCTTCTTCACTTAATTTCTCCTGGGAAAAAACATTTGTAAATAAATTTTAAAGCAGATATCAAATCTTCTAATGAATGAATAATAATTTTATAATATAGTATCTGCCTCTCCTGAGTCCTGTCTGTTTAGCTTCCTCTTTCTTGCCAGTTAAGAAATCCATTGCCTTTCTCGCAGCATCCACAGTCGTATCCTCCACCTCACTAAGTTTTGTGACCTTAGAATCTTTCACTTCCTTCTGAGCAGTGTAATGTTGGAATATTTTATTCTAATATAATTATGTACTTCTATTAATTGTGATATATTTTTAATATTTTATTGATTTTGTAAAAGAAACTGTGAAGTTTAATTATTTGATCTAATAAAGTGGGTTGGACTCTATATTAATTTATGTATGAAAATTATAGTGAAGATATTATGGGTTTTGATGGATGTACGGGCCAAATTTGGACCTGAGGGCAAAATTGTCTTTTCACGTCAAAATCAAATGATAAAAGCCCACAAATATTGGCCCTTAAGCACCATATTGGAAAACCCAGCCCAAAAAACCTTATTCCACCGGTTAATAACGCTACGAAAATAAAGCCAAATAAGTGGACAGCATAAAACACAATTATTACTAACTATTCCTCTTTTTTCTAAAACACAAACACATGCAAATATTCTTCCAACGCCGAAAGTTGAATCCAAGGCACATTGTGGGCTCATCTGCCAGAATGATCAGCACGTTGTAGGCCTGTTGCCAGCTTTTATTACAGCTATATAGTAATCCCTTTTCAGATCTATAAAAGGGGAGATAAATCAAGGTTCAAGGCAGGCTTCTCTATGACTTACTAGATACTGTTCTCTGCATAAGTTCTCAGAGAATTCCCTTTTTTCAAAACACATATCACCGCCCTCACGGCCACTTTAAGAAAGTTAAGGTAATAATAAGCCTTTCTTTCACATTTTACACATTTACAACTCATTTCATACTACTGACTTGGGCGTCGGAGTGCCCCCGGCACCCACCACACCGGTGGGTAGTATACTCCCGCTCACTCTACCTTTGTCTTGTAGGATCGTTAATGCCACCAACCTATAAATTCTGATTGTGGATCTCGGCCGAATTCCAGCATCCATAATTTGGCGCCCACCGTGGGGCCTTGGCGATTTATAGCAGGCAAAAGATTTCACAGTCTACAATTCTAACTGTCATTCATGGCTTCAAGCAGCGAGCTGACACCAGATCCAACTTCAGCCCAAATATCTATGCTACAAGAACGATTACAAACTTTGGAGGAGGAGAATTTGACCATGCGAAGCTCCAATACAAACCTTCGAAAGTAGTTAGAATTAATCTCTTCCATCTCTCAACAACGTGATTCTCCGAAAAATGCCAACAATGATATAATTCCATCCAATCTTTTGGAAACATTCAACGATGTGGCAAATGATGTTCCTTCTCCGGGTGACCACCCAAGAAATCATACAGTTCCACCAATTTCCCCAGCCGACCAGGCTCAGCAAGTCGCCTCCAACATGCGCAAAGAAATGTTAGAGTTCAAAGAAGCGATATTGTCCAGTCTACCAGGCGTCAAACTACCAATGAGAAAAAGTAGAGCTGGGACAATTTCTGACACACCATTTTTTGAGACTATCACCTCTGTAGAATTGCCAAGGAAATTCAGCCCTCCAGATATGAAAATGTATGATGGGTCTACTGACCCAGACGACCACATCATCCATTACAAATATAAGATGATGTCAACAGGCCTGACCCCTCGACAATGGGAGGCCGAAATGTGCAGAGGATTTGGGGAGACATTGGCGGGTCCAGCCCTAACTTGGTTCATCAATCTCCCGTATAGGTCCATTGGGTCATACCAACATCTGGCAGACAAGTTTGTAGAGCATTTTGCGAGTTCTTGCAAGATTGAAAAGACTTCAGACGACCTTTATGCCATCCAGCAAAGGAAAAGTGAATCTTTACGAAGCTACGTAGCTCGCTTCAATAAAGAAAAGATAACTATCCCGGACCTCCATCAACCTACTGCAGTAGAAGCATTCAGAAATAGTTTGCTTCTAGAAAGCGGACTTTACAAGAAACTCACTAAATTCCGATGCTACACGATGGATCAAGCCATGGCTCGAGCCCAAATTGAAATAAGGTGGGAAGAAGACAAGAGGAACAAGAGAAAAGAGAATTTTTCTGGTTTGCAATACAATAACACTCAAGATACTACTAAACGGCGCAAAGAATTTCTCAACAAAGCACCTCGGCCAACAGTTCAGGAAAGATCTTCCGAAAATGAATCAATATTTCAACCGGGACTTCAAGCGTCAACCATTAACCTTCAGGGGACAAGACAAATCTGCTAACTGGGAGAGACTCTCAGACTACAATTTTACTGTTTCCCCGGGGGAACTGGTTTCGGTACTCAAGAAGATGGGAAGCGAAGTAAGGTGGCCCCCACGCTCCAGAGATTATTCAGTCAAAAAAGATACCAGCAAATGGTGTGAGTTTCATCGAGATTATGGCCATACGACAGCAGATTGTGTGGCTTTAAGATTGGAAGTATTGGAATTGTTGAATAAAGGGCACTTGAAGGAATTGCTCACAGATAAGGGCAATGCTACAATGGCCAGGAGAAATGACAAAGAAGATGGCCCCGTACCACCACCACCAATCAACAATACTGTAAGTTTTATTTCTGGTGGTTATGAAGTTAGTGGTGTTTCATACTCCGCAGCGAAACGACATGCCAGAATTGCCACAATGGGTCTTTTCCATTCGACTATGTCAATAGAGGAGACCTGTACAAACCTTACAATTGAATTTTCAGACGACATCAATTCCAGCCGAATGAATCCGCATCACGATGCGCTGGTAATCTCATTACAAATTGCAAATTTTATGGTCAAAAGAATCTTGGTCGACACAGGTTCGTCAGCAAATATCATCTTCAGGGCAGCCCTTTCCGACATGGGAACCGAGATAGAAAAGATCAACAGGAAGTCAACTGTTCTTATTGGGTTCAGCGGCGAATAAAAATTCACCATTGGAGAAATAACTCTTCTAGTCTATGCAGGAGGAATCAATAAGTTGACTTCATTTTTGGTCCTCGATTGTCCCTCAACCTACAACTTGATCGTTGGCAGGCCTTGGATCCACGAGATGAGGGCAGTCTCATCAACTTACCATCAAATACTTAAATTCCCTACGAGATGGGGAGTCCAAGAGATTAAAGGAGACCAATATGCTTCAAGAAGTTGCTACCAGACGACCTTAAAAGCAAAACCTCAGTCAGCATAGCAATTAATGAAAGGATCTGGTGCATCATCGCCAGACCTACCAAGTATTGAGGAGCTGAACGAAGTCCAAATTCACCCGCAATTCAGTGACCATAAAGCACAAATTGGGGCTAATCTTGACCCCAAGCTACGGGCCGACTTAATTGATTTTCTGGTGAAACAACATGATTGTTTTGCCTGGTCTCATGAAGATATGACCGGGATCGACCCACGATTAATCACCCATGAACTCCATGTAGACCCAAGCTATCCTCCTGTCATACAGAAAAGAAGAAAGTTCGCCCCGGAGAGAAATCAGATCATTGAGGAAGAAGTCCAGAAATTGCTACAGAATGGAGCCATTAGGGAGGTCCAATTCCCAGAATGGTTAGCTAATGTGGTGATAGTACGAAAGAAGAATGGGAAATGGCGAGTCTGCATCGACTTCACTGATTTGAATAGAGCATGTCCCCAAGATTCTTTCCCATTGCCTCATATTGATTCAATGGTTGATGCTACCGCAGGCCATGAATTGTTAAGTTTCATGGATGCGTATTCAGGCTACAATCAAATCCTTATGCATCCAGGTGACCAAGAGAATACAGCCTTTGTTACCAACAGAGGCATTTATTGCTACAAGGTAATGCCATTCGGCCTTAAAAATGCTGGAGCTACTTATCAACCCATGGTTAACAAAATGTTTTCTCAATAAATTGGGAAAACAATGGAGGTCTACATAGACGATATGTTGGTGAAATCATTAGAAGCCGAACAACATCTCTCAGATTTGGAACATGCATTCGACACTATGAGGAGGTATGGCATGAAACTGAATCCTACAAAATGTGCTTTTGGTGTCGCTTCAGGAAAATTTCTTGGATACATGGTTACGCGACGAGGGATAAAGGCCAATCCAAGTCAGATCAAATCTATACTCGACATTCCCTCTCCTACCAATCCTAAAGACGTCATGCGACTAGCTGGAAGAATTGCTGCACTGAATAGATTCATTTCAAAATCAACCGACAAAAGTTTCTTATTCTTCTCCGCCTTAAAGAAAGCCAAGAATTTTGAGTGGACTCCAGCCTGCGAGGAAGCATTGAAAGAACTCAAACAATACTTGTCTTCTCCACCCCTTTTGTCGAAGCCACTCGACAACGAAAGGTTTTTTCTTTATTTAGGAGTTTCGGAGCAAGCAGTAAGTGCGGTCCTAATCAGAGAAGAAGATGGTACCCAACTCCCAGTCTACTATGTAAGTAAAGCACTATTGGATGCGGAGTCACGCTACACTCTTATGGAAAAACTGGTACTAGCTTTGATTACGACAGCAAGAAAGCTACGCCCATATTTTCAAGGGCATTCAATCACAGTTTATACTTCTTACCCAATGAGAAGCATTCTCTATAAACCCGAGCTTTCCGGGAGATTGACAAAATGAGCTGTGGAACTTGGAGAACATGACATTACATACCAACCACGGAGTGCAATCAAAGCACAAGCACTTACAGATTTTGTGGCTGATTTCAGTCCCAATCTACAGGCACCGGCGGAACAGGAAATCCATTGCCTTAATCCATCGTCCACATGGAAGCTCGTAGTCGACGGATCAAGCAACAAACGTGGATGCGGCTTAGGGATTGTGATTACCACTCCAGAAGGCGACGTGGTGCAACAGGCAATCAAGTGCGACTTCAAAGTTACCAACAATGAAGCCGAATACGAGGCCCTAATAGCCGGCCTAAACTTGGCTCGAGAACTTGGAGCTAAAAAGGTTGAAGTAAAGTCAGATTCCCAATTAATTGTCAATCAATTCCAGGGTTCATATCAAGCGAGAGATTCACAGATGGCTTCTTATCTACAAAATGTGAAAGAACTTCAGTCGATATTTGAACAACTGACCATTTATCAAGTCCCCATAAATGAAAACACGCACGCAGATGCTTTAGCTACGCTGGGTTCGACAATTGAAGGAGAGAAAATCCATTACATCTCAGTTGTTTATTTGCAGTGGCCAGCAATATGGAAAGGCGAAATCCAAGAAGTTACCACAATCGAATCAGCCGACTCATGGTTGACTCCAATTGTAAAATATTTACGAAGCGACTTGCTACCAGAAGATAAAATGGAGGCAAGAAAGATTCAACGCCTAGCTGCCAGATTCACACTACATGATGGACAACTTTTAAGGAGATCAATTTCGGGTCCCTACCTTAAGTGTCTCACTCCAGAGGAAGCTCAATGCGTATTAGCCGAGCTTCATGAAGGCGAATGTGGAAACCATTCAGGCGGAAGAAGCTTAGCATGCTGAGCCCACACGACAGGATATTATTGGCCGTATATGCGTGCTGATTCGTTCGATTTCACTCGTAGGTGCGAGAAATGTCAAAGGTTTGCCCCCATCTCACATTTACCACCGGAGAAGCTCAGGCCGATACTGTCACCTTGGCCTTTCATGAAGTGGGGGATGCACATCGTTGGAAAGCTTCCAATAGCTTCGGGATAACGAGTCTACATGCTTGCCCTTACAGATTACTATACCAAGTGGATCGAAGCTGAGGCTTTCGCCAAAATACGAGATAGAGAAGTGCAAAACTTCATTTGGAAGAACATCATTTGTCGTTTCGGATTGCCAAGAGAAATTGTAACCGATAATGGATCTCAATTTATCAGCTATCGTTTTCAAGACTTCTGTAAGAATTGGGGAATCAAGTTAAACTTCTCAACCCCACGATTTCCACAAGCCAATGGTCAAGCTGAATCATCCAACAAAACAATCATGAACATAATGAAGAAAAGATTAGAGAAATCAAAAGGAGCATGGGCAGATGAACTTCCAGAAGTTCTATGGTCATACAGAACTACAACCCGTTCGTCGACTGGGCAGAGCCCGTTCTCTCTTGCGTTTGGGTGCAAAGCAGTAGTCCCAGCCGAAGGAATTGTTCCTACTCCGCGTTACCAATGGCTTGAAGGAGATACCAATCGATAGCTCTTGAATTACAACCTTGATACAATTGATGAATTAAGGGAACAATCCTTCATTCGACTTGCTACTCATCAACAGAAAATGGCCAAATATTTCAACAAAAATGTCAGGTGCAGGTCATTCAAAGAAGGAGACTGGGTTCTACGCAAAGTTTTTCAGAATACCAAAGAAGTCAAAGATGGGAAGCTAGGTCCAAATTGGGAGGGCCCATACGTCATTACAAAGATCATTGGCCAATGTGCCTACAAATTGGAAACGACAGAAGGAAGACCAATACAAAATAGCTGGAATACAATTCATCTCAAACTGTTTTACCGGTAATTATTATTTTTCCTTGTCGTAGCCCTCGGCCAGTAAAATTGTTGGATAATAAAGATTATTGTGTGAAAATAATTTGGTGCTCCAAGGTCCATACGACTAGAGAAAATTGATAAACTTTGACTTCAACCAAAAAGATACATTTCATCGTTAAAGGTTTTGAAGTTTTCCATACAAAAAACAAAATAAAAGTTCCGACTACAAATTTCATTCTACGAGCCTTTCGATTGCCTGGACTTCAGGATCGAGCTGAACATCCGCTGGTGGGACTTCAGCAGTCTGGCTGGGAACAAAAGGGATAATTTCAGTCGTTCCAGGAACCCCTACCGTCTCAGCCTGTTTCTCCGTTATGTCCATTTCTTCTTCGGCTTCTCCAGTGGCCATTTGTTCTTCTTCAACAGCCTCTTTTGAAATCACCTCTTCCCCCTTTTCTTCTTCTTCACCCTCGCTTGTAAGTGAGACCCCAGCAGCCAGCCTCTCATATTCTCGAATCCATTTCTTCGGCTTCCAAGCGGCATTCTGGCCAGCTAAATATTCTTCCATTAGATTGCTCCTCTCTTTCATCATTGATTCAAAGGCAACCAATTCAAGTTGGTCAAGCAATTCGGCCTTTTCCTTCCTCAAGCTCTCCACACTTTCTTTGAACGCTTCATTGGTAGCCTCATACACTTCCTTCTCCAATTTCAGTGTTGCTTGAGTCTCTCTCAGTTCCTTCTCGACCTTTCTTAACTTCCTTTCGGTAGCGTCAAAATTTGTTTTCAGTTCACCGAAATCTCTTCTGACTGATGTGTTGGCTTTCTCTAAGTCCCTCATCCTCCTTTGGCTCAATTCAGCATACTGTTGCATGAAAAGACCACATTCCATAACCTGAAACAAATTCCTTTTAGTACATTCCATACGACTTCTTCAAATAGATAATATATGTTTTCAAAGATAAATATATACCTGATAACTTAAAGCCGCAATCTTCTTGCTTGTTTCGGTTGGACCCAACTCAATCAGCCGTTGCTCGTCTTCTTCCAGCAACAGACGTTTGATAAATTTAGAAAGGCTAGAAGGATCCGAAATTGCAGTAGACCCGTGGGGAATCCTCACTACAACGCATTCTGCGTCTTCCTCCACTTCTACTACTGCTTTCATCTTCTTCGAGGCAGACACCTTCTCAGTCGGCTGAGTCATTGGTTCGGACACATTAACCGGAACGACTTCAGCTGATTTGGCGATATCCAAATCTGCGGCTTCAGGCTCATTCTCTTTAGCTTTCTTAATCTTCCTCCGGCTCCTCATTTCATCAAGTTTTGCCACCTTAAATGGACCCGACATCATCTCAGCTGCGCATAAAAATTCTTCAGGAGTCAGCGATGTTAGAAATAGCAGCCTCCCAAATGTAACCTCAATCGCCCAAGTGCACAAAATCACGGCCAAAATATGCTTACGCAATGCCAAGGGAGTACCTTCAGATTAAATCACTTCTTTCCACAGTGGAGTTAACCTCAGTCTCCTCTCTTCTAAAGCCGCTTTCCAGTTCCTATTTGAATCAGGCAAACCGAGGATGTGATTAGTGTTTGCGATGGCTCGATGAGTAGTATCGAATGTTCTATTCAGCTGAAGACCTGAAAGAAGAAAAGAGGAATATTTACAGTCATACAAGTTGTAAAATAGAATATAGAAGGGTGAAGAAATACTCACTCGACGAGTTCCAATGTTCAGGTATTTCTCCACTCCCATTCGACCCAAACACATACTCTCCTATCACGAAGAAATAATTTTTTTGCCAATCACCCCTATCATTTGTTGTAAGTCCCAATACCAAGTGCTCCTTCTTTTGGTGAAAATACATGTGATATCTCCCCTTTTCTCTCAGGTGTTCTTTCATATAGTAAGTATATAATAATTCTCGCACCCCAAACACGATCCCCAATTCAAAAGACATACACTCAATCGACAATAGAATCCTCCATGTAATTGGCATTAGTTGAGAAGGGGCCAACTGGTAATGATTCAACACTTCCCACACTAACTTTGGAATGGGGAATCTGAATCCATCAACAAATGGGCGTTCGTAAAACCCAATCCACCCAGGAATTTTGTAATCTATCATTTCAGTCGGCGACGCTAACCTAACTTCAATTGATGGAGGAAATTTATATTTCAGTTTCATTTCTCTCATTGATCTTTCAGTCACTCGACTAGCTGGATTCTTGGTTAAAATGTTTGTTGGTTCACTCGTACTTGGAATCTCACTCGACTCCTCAATGGTAGGTAATGATCTAAGTGGTGTAGCTTCGGTAGGTATTCCTAACAGTGGTTTGGCTATAGATACAATTCCAGCCTCCATAAAATCTCCATGCGACCAATCCCTAATAGTTTCTTCATCACTCGAATCATTCATAGGTTGTTCAATATACTTGTCAATTTGAGCACCTAAACTACCCAACGAATCCTCACTCGACATTTTCCAAGCAACAAACACAAATTTCCTAAAATTTCTACCCCTTTGAAGATCTAAACACGTCTAAACCATAAACATAATCCATAAGTTTCACTATGTTTTTCAAGATCAAATAACTTATTTGACTAAGAACAATTTGAATCTACACTAAGAACATTTGAAGATATTGAAGAACGCGAAGAAAGATATGAAGGGTACCTTGAAGATCTTGAGAGCTCTCCTATACTCGCCAATCGAAAGGATTTCTTGTGAGGAACAAAATGACTCTCAAAAGCCATTCTTATACTCTTCATTTTGGCGCCTCAAATTCCATCCAAAAGTTACCTCGAAAATCCCACTAGGGTTTTGGTAAACGAACTTGGGCTCCAAAGACCCAAAAGCCCAACTTCCTTCCAATCTTCCAAGGAAAATATCACTCTGAAGACAACACTGGCGATTGGATGACATATGTCAATGGAATCACTTCCTCCAGAATAAAACTTAGACATCATATTACAATCTACAAAGGATCGTTGGACTTCAGTCAACAATTCTACATGAAGACCGCTTGCAAGTCGACGTTTATATATGAACCTCTGTAAGTTCCTGTCAGTCGACTAGCGTCTATGTGTTAATTTCAGGTACGTTCAATTCAACATGCGTGAAAATGCTTCATATTACTTCAGTCAACAACATGTATTAAATATCTAAAGGTTTATTCCATTCGACATATTAAGATTATTTCAGTCGACATACATATATGAGACCTTAAGTATATTCTGATCCACTCTTGAAATAATTTTACTCCAGTCGACATGAATAATGATTCGTATAATCACTTCAATCGACAAACATTCAGGAAGTCACCGCCGGTTTGTTTCAGTCGACATTATATACTAAATGTTTACATGTATACTTCAGACTACGTGCTTGAGAGTTTCATGATGTTAATTTATTCGACAGGAACACTCCAATCGATGAGCATGATAAATTCATGCAGTTATCTCAGTCGACATTATCAGGATTCGATACAGCCACTCATACAAGGAGCCTCAAGTGAAAAACCCAATCGACATTCGTACAAGAAACTTATTTATGGAGCTTTGTATAAATATTCTTGTCAATAACTATGTATAAAGAATTTGCAGGTATGTTCCAGTCGACATTTGACAAACGGGAATTCAACACGATGAGGACATCCCAGTCGACGTACATTAGAGGATTTGAATGGACTTCCCAATCAACACTACCTTAGTGAAGACTCGGTGTGAAGACATTCCATTCGACACTAAATGTGGGGACTTGATTTGTATATTTCAGTCGACATTATCAGGTATGGCTTGCATTTATTAAGAAAGTCATAATCGACATCTACATGTGTGGCTTGAGATTTGTTATGGATCTTATGATGTATGGTTTGATGCTTGATATATGTCCCATCCGACATCTACATGTGTAGCTTTGGATTTGTTGTGAATCTTAAGCATGTATGGTTTAATGCTTGGTGTCTGTCCCATTCGACATCTATATGTACGTAGCTTGGGACTTGTTATGGATCTTATACGTGTATGACTTGATGCTTGATGTGTGTTCTACAAGTGTAGTTTGGGGTTTAAAGAAAAACCCAGTCGACATAACACCCCCTTGACTTGAGACTAATTAAGACTTATTTAATTAACATCTCAATGTGTAGCTTGGGGCGAAACATTGATCCCAATCGACACTACACATCTATAGTTTGGGACTTGTTGATGATCCCAGCCGACATCATCTAGTCTGTGGTTTGGGGATTATTATACTTAGTATACTTACATATCTCGAGACATGAAATGAATCCCAGCCGACATCCTCTAGTGAAAAGCTTGGGAATTATTAAAGAAACCAAACACATAACTTGAAACTTGATGAACATCTCAGTCGACATATACACGCATATAGCAAGGAACTTGTTGAACCCATTCAATAATATACTATTATCCTGACCTTCATCTGGTTCAGTCGACTGGGAACATCCCCATGACTCATGTAGAGTCAAGTTGAAGACTTGACCTTCATCTGGTCCAGAAGACATTATAGACTCCCCTGGTCCTTTGACCCGTAGTATGGGGATTATTCTGACCTTCATCTGGTTCATTCGACTGGGAACATCCCCATGACTCATGTAGAGTCAAGTTGAAGACCTGGCCTTCATCTGGTCCAGAAGACATTATAGACTCCCATGGTCCTTTGACCTGTAGTATGGGGATTATCCTGACCTTCATCTGGTTCAGTCGACTGGGAACATCCCCATGACTCATGTAGAGTCAAGTTGAAGACCTGGCCTTCATCTGGTCCAAAAGACATTATAGACTCCCCTGGTCTTTTGACCCGTAGTATGTGGATTATCCTGACCTTCATCTGGTTCAGTTGACTGGGAATATCCCCATGACTCATGTAGAGTCAAGTTGAAGACCTGGCCTTCATCTGGTCCAGAAGACATTATAGACTCCCCTGGTCCTTTGACCCGTAGTATGAGGATTATCCTGACCTTCATCTGGTTCAGTCGACTGGGAACATCCCCATGACTCATGTAGAGTCAAGTTGAAGACATGTCCTTCATCTGGTCCAGAAGACATTATAGACTCCCCTGGTCATTTGACCTGTAATATGGGGATTATCCTGACCTTCATCTGGTTCAGTCGACTGGGAACATCCCCATGACTCATGTACAGTCAAGTTGAAGACCTGGCCTTCATCTGGTCCAGAAGACATTATAAACTCCCCTGGTCCTTTGACCCGTAATATGGGGATTATCCTGACCTTCATCTGGTTCAGTCGACTGTGAACATCCCCATAACTCATGTAGAGTCAAATTGAAGACCTGTCCTTCATCTGGTCCAGAAGACATTATAGACTCCCCTGATCCTTTGACCCGTAGTATGGGGATTATCCTGACCTTCATCTGGTTTAGTCGACTGGGAACATCCTCATGACTCATGTAGAGTCAAGTTGAAGACCTGGCCTTCATCTGGTCCAGATGACATTAAAAACTCCTCTGGTCTTTGAACTCGTAATGTGGGGATTACTCCGAACGGTTCAGAATTAGTTTACATACCAAGATCAAATCCGAGATGAAACATTCGGTATTTTACTCTCTAAATCAAAAACTTTTTGACTTAAAGAGTAGGGAACAAACTGTACGGGCCAAATTTGGACCCGAGGGAAAAATTGTCTTTTCACGTCATCAAATGATAAAAGCCCACAAATATTGGCCCTTAAGCACCATATTGGAAAACCCAGCCCAAAAAACCTTATTCCACCGGTTAATAACGCTACGAAAATAAAGCCAAATAAGTGGACAGCATAAAACACAATTATTACTAACTATTCCTCTTTTTCTAAAACACAAACACATGCAAATATTCTTTCAACGCCGAAAGTTGAATCCAAGGCACATTGTGGGCTCATCTGCCAGAATGATCAGCACGTTGTAGGCCTGTTGCCAGCTTTTATTACAGCTATATAGTAATCCCTTTTCAGATCTATAAAAGGGGAGATAAATCAAGGTTCAAGGCAGGCTTCTCTATGACTTACTAGCTACTGTTCTCTGCATAAGTTCTCAGAGAATTCCCTTTTTCAAAACACATATCACCGCCCTCACGGCCACTTTAAGAAAGTTAAGGTAATAATAAGCCTTTCTTTCACATTTTACACATTTACAACTCATTTCATACTACTGACTTGGGCGTCGGAGTGCCCCCGGCACCCACCACACCGGTGGGTAGTATACTCCCGCTCACTCTACCTTTGTCTTGCAGGATCGTTGATGCCCCCAACATACAAATTCTGATTGTGGACCTCGGCCGAATTCCAGCATCCACAATGGATGATCTCATTACACTCCATAAATTAGTGAGTTAAGATCTTAGTTTCACTATCGTATAATAACTTACTCAATAAGCTTCATTTAATAGGATAACTAAACATGTTTCTCTCTTAAGATTAATTAAACATTCATTATTAAGATTTGATGTAAAGCATAAAATTAAGCTTTACATCAAATCTCATTTATGTATTATTATATATTATTGAGATTTGATGTAAAGTATAAGTATAAGTATAAGTCTTGCATCAAATCTCATTTTGATGCAAATACATTATAAAGAGAATGAATTAATGCAAAGAAAAGAGTATATTGCCGTGAGTAATATGATGAAATTGGGGGAGAGAGAAATGCAAAAAAGGCTTAAGAAATGAAAGACTAATGAAGTTTAATAAGGAATAGTAAGATTCTCACCATCAAGAAGAAAAGAGCATATGATGATCTATTCAGTGCAAATCATTCTATAGATTTATCAAAATTTTCTGTTGCATCTATGGATTTAAAATCAAGTACGCTCTCTGAATCATCTAAATAATTCTTTAATTTATATTTTAAATTTTTATGATAAATGTACTGTTACAAAATAAATCCTAACATGTAATCCTTATAATCCCCTGCCTTCTGCATTGCAGAGTCCTGGTTTCCATAGCCTTCTCCGCAGTATAATCTTTGTACTCCTTTGCCTTCCCCCCAGTATTGTCCTTGGCTTCCTTCGCCTTCTCCACCGTATAATCTTTGTACTCTCCAGCGACTTCTCCTTAGCTTCCTTGGCCTTCTCAGCAGTATTCTTTTTGTACTCTTCACCTTTTTCCTTGGCCTCCTTCACCTTCTGTGCTGCATTTTCTTGGTACTCCTATATCTTCTCCCCTGCTTTATTTTGTAGTCTCCCTCGCCTTCTCCGTTTTGTAGCCCTTGTACTCATTTGGCCTTCTTCTAAGCAGCTGATTCAGTTCCTTCCTTCGTAAACTCCGCAGCTTCCTCCTTCACCTTCGTAAAAAACGCCTGGTCTCTCTTCTTGTTGCTGCTGGTCCGTCTCTTCCCTATAAATTCCTGCTGCTTGTTCATATTCTCTCTCTCTGTTATGTTAATGTCTCACACACCAGACTGATCAAAGAAAATATTAAAGTTATAGCTTGCTAACATTAGTTTCAATTTTAGTTTTAACCATGGCTTATGGTGGTCGATATATGCAATCTATATAGATAAGAAAATGACAAAACAAACTAAACAGTGATATAAAAGTAATTAAAATTAGTCACAAAGTATTAGTACTATGTGACTAGTTTTAAATTTTAATCACTCTTCTATCACCTTTTAGTATACATTGTCATTACTCATAATCATATACATATAATCTGGAAAAAAAAAGTCTGATTTTTCCGAAAACGGTAGGTTAATTATAATAATTTACTACTTTACTCAACTTTGTCATGTTTTAGTAAAAAAATATTATATGCAATTGAGATATCACATCATAAAAAAAAAAAGAAAACCTACTCTTATTAATTAATATTCTCTCACTTTTTTTTCTTCTCAAATCTTCCATTGCCTTATTCTCTCGTTAAATCTTCTTCTTTTCACTTTTTTTTTTAATCAGGTTCCTATCATTAATATGGATTACCATTTAGCCCAAAAATATTTGGAGAGAACTCGTGTAAACTATCAACTTTTGGAAGTATTTAAAGGCCGATATATAATTTTAGAAAGAGATTCTAAGAAATACATTGACACCCACCATGTCTTAAGAAAAAGAAGAGTTGTTCTTTATGTCTAAGAATGAGATTGACACCCATCATGCTTCATTTTTCAGTGAAGAAATTCTTAATTAAGTTCTTTATGCATAAAGATTAAGTTCTTATGTTCATAACGAAAGAACTATTTTAAAAAAAAAAATTAAAAATAAAGAATGTCTAAATCTCTTCTTTAAATATTATACCATTCAAACACTAATTAAATATATCTCCTAAAGTTATAACTTATAATCTCTTGTTTTCACGGCAAATAAATTATATTCATAACGAAAGAACTTGATTAAAAGGAAAGAACAAAATAATTATCAACACCTTAAAAAGGAAAGAAGAGGAAATACTGCTTAAAAAAGAACCAAGTTACATCCAACGTCTAAGCAAGACTGACTGACTATATATACCAGAATGCCAAAGAATTTTCCATCAACTGGCCACAGCAGTTTGATCATTACGGATTCTAAGATTTAGTCTTCTAAGCCAAATCGAATGAAGAATCATATGAAAGACATCAAATCGCTGTGGAGGAGAATTGAACTCAAAATGTCTTCTTACTTGCACAACTCTCCTGTGCATTCTTATGTACTGTCTTGGTGATATACTTGTCAATATGTTCTTCAGATTAGGAATCTCTCTTGTTGAAACCGCTACTGAAAATGACTTCCAATTCAAAACGTCGCCAAAGGGTGGCACGTAATGCTCTGAAATCAGCACCGGAACACAACCTGTGTATATAGCTTCCACTACTCTTGGGCTTGCAACTTCGTAACCACTCGGGCAGAGGCAATACTTGCTTTTTCTCATCATGTCGTAATAGGAGACACCTTTCGGAAGGTATTTATGTACCTGAATATCTTCATCCTTGTTTTCCCAGTGCTCAAGAAGAACAGGTCTAATTGGACCATGAACCCCTCCTGCAAAGAAAGCCAAGATTGATCGTCGTGATGGGGATGGTCCTCCAATCAAGCCAGTTAGTTTTCCAGTTTGGAGATTGATTTCTGGAAAGGACACATCCTTGGCCGGACTGAACTTTTCAGAAGTATTTGCATTGCATAAAACCCTGATGGAGTTTTTGTGTAGATAAGGAACAGAAAAAGAAGTTTCCGGCCCCTGCAATTGTAACAAATAGTTTAAGTTTTAAATGTATAAGCCTCAAATTTGATTAGAATGAATCATGCCCTTGACTTAAAATTCTATATATAACTTAAAATTCTATATAGTTGAAGGTACAAGTTACAGAATTTATTTTGAATCAAAACAGTATGGTATCTACTATTTAATCACAGAGCTATAAGCTTGAATCAGAATCAAGCAAATGAAGGCAGTAAGAGAATATATATATATATATATACCATGGTTAACACTTACCCAATCGTGACAAGCAAGCATGAAATGATCAGCACCAAGGCTTCGATTCCAATAGGGGTATCTTCCAGCAATAAGATTAACATAGTCAACTACTGTCCTTTTAATTGGACCAAAATCATGGGAATCACGGACATAGACAAATTGGACCATCTTTGCGACACTAAAGGGAAGGAAAAATACATGTGCTTTCTCAGGATCTTTGGTCCGGAACTGCCTATTAACTTCCATTGTATAAATAAAATTTCCCTCCATGGAGTATATGCTCTTGCAAGGACCATCATGAAATACTGGTGGCTCTCCTTCTTCATAGACAAATACCTTAAACTTCTGTTCCATTTCCAAATAGCTCCTGTATTATTATTCAAATGAAGCAAAGCGGTGAAAACTAGAGTTGCAATTACTATTCTTAAACTTACAAGGTTTTGATTGAGCAATGATCTTTTTCAACTTTTGGGAAAAAAATTACTTAAGGGTAAGATGTATCAGTCAAGCTCCTAAAAGTATCAATACTAAAGAGTCAGAGACTCAGAAGTATTGATTCCATATATACTACAGCTACATTGGGACTTGGCGGAATATTTTTAGGCCACATTGAGCTGAAGTGTTCCGCAGTGGTCCTAAAAAATGTACCAACTCATCAACCAAACAGAAGATATTGCCTGAAGTGTGAATAAAAATAAAATAAAGATAAGAAACAAAAATGTCCACAGTCCACTTTCTATCTACCGATTCATTTGATCAAGACTTTGTTTTAGCAGCTTAGCTGCTGAAGTGTTTGTAAATACTTGCCATTAGCAGCTAGCGGACAAGCACATTAATTGAGGTAGCTACAGAAAAGAAAATATTTTCAATCCTTGTTCAAAGAACATCTTTACAACTTTCATATAGTTATTTTTTTTAATAAATATTTTGAAGAGCCTCGAGCGTCTATTGCTACAAAATACACGCGAGCCAGAAAAATATAAAAAAACTCAGCACAGCTCATCGGATCCAAATTCGACATTGACACATACCTGTGAAAAGCTTTTGAATCATAATACATAGGGCCTAGTGGGACAAAATCAGGATCCTGAGTTTGATTCCCATTTGAAGCATCTTTGATAGCAACTCTTGTTCTTTGTAGCCCAGCTTCAAGCCTTTCCAATTTGGTAACCGCTCTTTTTGGCTTTGCTTTCATTGGAACAACGTGAGATTCATTTATGACAGCATCAGCAACATTGAATTTTAGTGTCTCATTAGCCATGCTACTAATATTCAACTCATCTATCATCATTGTACCATTCTGTTTCAAAGAGTCAATATTTAATAATATTTTAAATTAAACCCACCAAAAACCAAAATTAAGTAATGAGGCAACTATCAAAAACAAGAAAAATTAGAGCTAATTTAATAAAATTCCCTAAGATTTATTTCTTCAAGGCAGCCAACAACGTTGTTTTGACTTGTTTTAATTACTGGTTGCTGCAGTCAAAAGATTCCAAACATGTTTATGGTTCCGGAAAAAATCAGAAGTAAAGGACTATTGAAAATTTACCAAATTATATGAATATTTCAATTTTGACCCTATATTTTACTGGGTTATGTTCTGGCTACTTAACTTTATAGTTTCCCTATTACGGTCCTCATTGTTGGACCACTCAATTTTACTGATTTTATGTTCTAGGTTACTAATGTTTATATATTTTGTATTAGGACCCTCTTGAACCAAAATTATATATATCATAAGAGATCCATAAGAAGGTGAAAAAAAAGAAGAAGATAAAATGTTACTGATTGTTGAACTTGTACTCCAGGTTGTAGAGCAAGTGGGGGTGAAGAAGAAGAAGAGCTGTTGAGATGATGATGAGGGTCGGATAAGAGAGCTTCGTCTTGATTTTGAAGACCCACCATTACCATTCTTGAACGCAAATCAACTTCATTTGCATTGGACGCAACCACATGATGAACTTTCACATCATTACTAGTTATTGCAGCAACAGGAGAAGAAGAAAAACTTGACCATAACCAAGGATGGTTAGGCAAAATAACAAGAGTTGAAGCCCTTGGACCCATTACAGAAACAAACCCAAAGAACACAATCAATGGAACCATAAACAGCAAAAGCTTCACTGATGATGATGAAGATGAAGATGAACAACATGCACACCTCCTGCCTTCTCCCATACTTGCCAAAAATTATTGAAGCTGCTAAGCTTCTCTTTTTCTGTTTCAATTTCTTTTTATTTGTTTAAAAAGAAATACTACTGAAAGAATTAGAACATTTTGTGTGCATTAATGGACTGCAGCTTCATGCCAAGCGTCCTCTTACTAATGCGAGTTCCTCATGCAATCTTTACGGATTTCCAATTTTGCACCTGCTTCTTACCCAATTCATTTTACAACTCACCAATCGCAATACCAACTCAAGTGTCACGCACGCGCTCGGTATTTCTAAGTGGCAGATGGAGAGAGAGTTTTGTGTCCTTTTGTACTCTTAGGATTCGCCGATTTTATAAATATGGGGCGTGTTTTAGATTAAAGTTAAAAGGGTATTTTAGTCTTTTAGTTAATGTATGCTCAATCGGGTATCGGTGCATGACACCTCTCCATTTAATTTAGCAACGGGCAAACTCAGTTCAGGGCATTTTACATGTCTTTTTATAGTATTAATAATTAATATTAGCCTCATTTTTTTTTTACCCTCTGTAGTTTTATTTATTTAATTTTTAAAAAAGCCACATGTAATAAAATTGAGTAGTTTTAGAAATTACACACATTAATACCCTTTGAACAATTATATAGTTTTAATATAATTATTAATTATATTTTATTTTAGCATAATTAATTGTCCGAAAAGGAGTGTGCCTGTGTGCGTGTGGGGTAGTGTGATCCATTCTGAACTAATATCGAGCTAATTTGAAGTGTCTTTCCCCCTTTATTATTTTTGCTTTATTTACATGTATAAAGATAATAAAATTTTATAAAGGAGAAGATAAGATGGAAACAAATTTATTGTTCCTATATTGGATGCTGAATTGGGAATAAGTTAAAGCTCAACCGCCAAGCTTCGACAATGTCAAAAATGGAGCATGTATTATGATCTTGGCCGTTCTGAATTTAGAGCATAATTATAATCGGTGATATCACATTCACATGCAAAAAATTGGCTTTCATTACGTACCGCTTCTATAAATGCTCTTGGGATGATTATTACATAATCACTGTTCACACATGTTTTTTCTATCCAAATGATAATTTAGAGAATTTCTCTCTCGAATAAATTTTCATCAAATGTAAATTTATTTGGTTAATGAGAACCACATAAATTTCACAGCAGATTAACAACCACAGAGACATGATTTATGTAGTTCGATAGAGAGAATCTTTAACCTAAGTGCACGAGAGAAAGATGAATATTTTTATTAACCTCAGGTAAATACCGACCCAGACACCTAACAAAGGAATTACACAATTTACAATAAACAATCCCTCAGGTATACAATGTGCATGGTCGGGTTCATGACTCATTTATTTCTCTATCAATAGTTTGCTTTTCAAGCTTTGCTATCAAATTACAAGTGTTGTAAAATGCGAAAATTGCTAACCCTTTTCAAATGTGACTATATCCCTTTATATAACCTCTCAAATCCCATGTTACAACCAACCCTGATATCAGATCATGTTATTGTATCATCATTACAACCCTTAGTATTTGTTTCCATCACTTCAACCAATCAAATAAGCATGTTTTCATGCTGCTACATCGGCCTATGGCGGTTGCTGCTCTACCACTGCACCTTCCTATGGCGGCTGGCAGGACCTATGCTCAATGTGAACCGCTATTTTATCTCTCTCATCATTAGCCTTCTAGATGCACCATTTACAGGTAGGACATACGTTATGCTGCTCCCAAATTGATCGGTCATCATCCTATCCTCATTCCTCACATCGGATAAATGAGACAAATGGTATTAATATTCAAATCCAGACTTTAGATCTGTCAGTCGGGCTCCCCATACAAATGATATTTCATCAGGTCGGGCTCCCATACATATGATATTTCATCGGGTCGGGCAAAACAAACTCTCGTAGAACCCCAAAAAATCATCTCTAATGTGGTCGGGTCGGATATCATCATCACTTGTCTCACCTCAGAATCTCCCCTTAGGGAGGACACTTCATCACATATGATTGAGTCATTCCTTTAACTTTCCTCTTACCTCTGGTCTCTTGGGCCTTCTATCTACTCGGTTGGGTAGTATTACAATATCCTTCAACCTTTATTGGGATAAGAACTTGTAAAAAACCTGTGTTTATTTTAGAATGTAACGATGTCACTTGAAATGTTAAAAATAATTTGGTTTTTATAATTTAGTCAAAATAATATTTTGTAACATATTTAGAGTAGCTTATTTGAAATCCTAATTAATTATGCTAATGATAGCTTTTAGAAGTAGGTGCAACCGTGCAATGTTGTTTGTAAAAGCATCTTATAAACTAATTTATCAATGAAGGAAGCATATATTACTTTAAATTGCTCTTTTAATCTTTTTTTTTTCCTTTCAATTTTCAGTCGACTGGTTTGGACTGTTACCATGATCTAATAATTGTTCCGTTTTGAGAAAAATAAATGAGAAGAAAAAGAGAAATTCTTAGAGAATTGTGAATAATTTTATTTCGAGAAGGCAAAGCAATTTGATGTCACTTATTTGACATTTTCACCATAAAAGTACACTACTTATGATGTTATGATCCCTTACAATCAGGAATTTTTTTTAACACAATTTTATTTTTCTACTCCATTTCCTATATATATATATAAAGAACACTATGGCTATTAGAATGACAAAAATCCACACGAGATCGGTATATTAAGTCTGAATATAAATATAATTTTTTATATTCGTTGATTTGATGAGTTGGATACAGATATCAGAATCGCTTAACCCGCAAATCTTATTTTTATCTATGATTTTTTTTTGAAAAGCTATACAATTTTTTTTCTATCTACCCTTACTATCCAAGAATCAATGCAAAGCCTTTTAGCGAAAATCCAAAAAATAATTAATAAATAAAAAATCCATTGTTGGACTTAATTAATTGCCCTTTTTTCAAAATGAAAGGTTTCATTTTCGTAAATTTTTAATTGGTCTAAAGTCTTAAAAGTTTTTTTTTTTTTTTGAAAGACCAAAGTTAGAATTAATCAAATTGAATTTTTCTAATGGGTTTTGTTTTGATGTAGATGAGGTGTTGGGTCATAGCTAGGGCTATGGCCATGGACATGCAGATCTGTGGCAGGTTAAAGTGTTAATCTTTTTTTTTTTTTTTTTTTTTTTTTTTTTTTTTTTTTTATCAGGATCACACAAGGACTTATTAGGATTAGTATAGATAAAAATTTTACATCCGAACCGAGTATATTATAACTTACGGGAACTTTAAGTTTGGTAACGGGGTTGGCCATTCATATAAGCTTAAAACTATAACTGGCAAAACCAATGGAGTATAATAATATGCCAATTCTAATAAATTTCGTATATATTTTGATTTTCACAAACATTTATCTAATAAATATTTGAATCATTTCATGGGGACGAGATAATAATTAATGTTTGTGTCCGGCATTGAAGCCAAATGTCGAGGCGCCTGCCGTGACGAGAAAAAACTGTCTCCAGTTCCGTGGCGTGGACGAGATGCTTTGGCTTGGGATTTTAATTCATTGTTATAGATTTGTGTTAATGTAACCACTTGCGTTGGTTTAAAAAAAAAAAAAAAAAAAAACCACTTTGCCTTATTAAATTTGTTCATTTTATTTGGTATTTATTTATTAAAAATATCACTAGTATTTGGTTTCATAAAGTAATAATTTGCTATCAGCTTTTGTTATCTAGAGTCATATATTTTGTACGATCATTGATAAACACTAAAAATACATATTTATTAAAAAAAATAATAATAATCGTTTTATATTTGTAATTTCATTAATCCCCTAAAATTATCACATTTGTTAAAAAATAATTATATTTATGTTTATTGTGATTTTTATCTTTATGTATGTGAAATAATACTTTAGATGGATAACTAAAAAAATTGACTTGTCATTTGGATTTTAAAAGCCAAAAACTTGAAAATGGCGTTCTAATAGTGTACAAATTCAGAAATTCAAACCCTACGTAATTTTCGTATTTTGGCCATAATTTTTTACTCTGATATCGGATTGAAGTGATTCCAGTTTCAGATGAAAGAAAACTCAAAGATTTACAACTTTATTATTAAGAGTTTTTCTAGTTTTGAAATTTTCAAGACCGAAATTGATGAAAAATTCAAAATGTGTTATATGTAATTATTAAAGTCAAATAAAAAAATATAATAATAAATGGAAGATGATAATTTCTCCATCAAACTTCCACCCAACATGCTTGCATGTTTGGTGGAGAAATTGATGAAGAAATTGGTGGAGAAGATGATGAAGAAATTGGTGGAGAAAGCTTGCAAAATTGTAAGCAATGCACCTCATTTTCTTTAGTCCGGATTCCATAATTTTCTCAAAAAATTTGTGGATTTCTAACTCTTGTATATTTTATTTTTTTAAAAGCTTTCTTGTATGTTCTTTTTCTTTCAGTAATAAAATTATGTGTTTTTATTCAAATTATGAGTAGCTGATTTATTTCTGTTGGGCTAAAGGGTGAAACTTTTAAAATGAAAATATAGATTAATTTCACTTATATTATAATATATAAATTGTAATATAATGATTAATATTTAATCTAAATCTGGATTAATTATTGACAAATTTTGTTACCGCCTACATGGCTGATTTTATTTATTTGACATAATTGAGTACCTAACTGGACTTGTTATAGACAAAAGTTATCACCGCCTTTATGGCCGATTTTTATATATTTTGGCATAATTAATTCCTGAAATAAATTAATTGGGTAATAATGATAATTTATATATTATAAAAAGTGAGATTTCTAAATTTGAAATATTAAAAGTGGATCCCCTAACCCTAATATTTTATTTTATTGTTGCAGTCCAATTTAAAAATCTTCATTCACTTCAAACAAACCAAGCCTTTTTTATTTTTACTCAAACTGTTATTTTATTTTACTAAATCTATTACATGTGTATCGACTCCAGATTTATCAGATTATTTTATTACTTCGGCACTCTTATACTTGAGAGTAAATAACCAATTTTTAAGCGTGTCAATCATTTTTTCACCGATTTCATAAAAGTCAAGCTCTATGACCGATGTCATCTTGTAACAACAATATATAAATTGTAATATAATGATTAATATATAAAGTTTTTTTTTTTTTAATCGTTGGAAACTCCGCCATCAAACCACTCATTCCAGGCTTAAGCGAAGCAGGTAAAACCCTCGACTGTCCCAAACTCTTACAAAAAACGCACTCATTGGATTCGAATCCAGGAGGTCCTGAGTTTTACACCACCAAACTAGGCCGTTAGAGACATATACATGTTTACAAGCTCTATTGACTATTATATTCTGTACTTTCCATTTCCACTTAATTTTTGGTTTCAACACAATCATCCTTGACGAAAAGTAGTTGCGCTTGGCTTGCCCACTTCGGTGAACCTGTGGACACTTCAGATCATTTAGGCTTCTATTTGAAATTTTAGTGTTGTCGCTGTTCTAGCCATGAAATAAAAGTTATAAATTATTTAATATATATGATTTTATCTAATAATTTTGATAAGATTGATAAATGTATTATAGATTTTTATCAAACATATTGCAGGTAAATTAATAATTCAACTTCCAAATCAAACACGGCTTCTTTATGATACCAGTTGGATTCTCAAATATCACATAACAAAATAGGATATGATGAGATAGAATGCAATAGAAATAAAGATATAGGGAATGGACGCCTCCCTCCCTCCCGCTCGACTTGAGGCCCATACTCCTTACAACTCACACCGATAACAGGCACTCAAATTCAGTCTTTCGCTGCACAGATTCACAAGTAGTAAAGGAAATTGAGAGGTTAGTGAGTTTGGATTTAGGTTATGATCTAAAGGCATGGTAATTCTTTCTCAATGAAAGACAAATCCTTCTATTTGATTCCTATGCTTTATTGCTCTTTTTCATCATTTGTTATATTCTGTATCAGGATTCATTAGCTGATGCTATTTGTGGTACCACGCAATCCAATTTTGAAAATCAAAGGAATTTCATACCAGATCCGTACACACTCGAAATTTAAAAAGAAAACTAGAATTTCAGTCATTCAAAAACTTGTAATGCATTATATTCAGAAGAAACACAGTTGTAAAATACATCTTAAGTCTAAACTATACACTACACAGCTTGCAAAATTCTCAATTTAACAAAAACTGGGGCAAACAATAATCATATTACATCCGTCTACCAAATGCTCCCAATGCATCGAGATGATTGTATGACCGACTACCAGTAATCTTTGCATGAACACTGGCCATTCAGAAAATGATGAAATCCTGAAGCATCCCTCAGAAATATCTTTCTTCTAGTGACAATGGAAACATATTTCAAGAATGAGTGGCAGTCTCCACAAGTAAGAATGTTCTTCACTATCCGAATGGGTTGTCCATGGCGGGTTGTTAAAAGCCCGTAGGTTGCTGCAAGTTTTGCACTGTGATAGAAGAGGAAATCCTTCTTCTGATGCTCCTCTACTTCATGAAGAACAAAGCTAGTGTCCGGCACGTATCCAGCTTTTAGGCATTCTATAATAAGTATTTCTAAACCGCTATAGATATCTTTCTCTTGTGGATGGGATTTATCTCTTGCATAGAATGAATGTACCTTATTCTGATGAATGATCCAACTTCGACTTGGGTGTTTCCGAAATCCCTTCTCTCGCATATCCTCCCTGACCAGCTCTGAGTTATTCCATCTCCCAGATGCAGAATACAAATTTGATATAAGTACATATGTAGAGGGATCTTGTGGTTCCATAGAAAGTATACGCTTTGCAACCCGCTTTCCGATGGTTGTATTCAAACGGATTCTGCAACTATCAAGCAAAGCTCTCCAAACCGACACCTTGGGCTCAAAAGGCATCTTGTTGATAATTTCTTCTGCTTCTTCCAGGAATCCCCAGTACCCCAAAACACCAATCAAGGATGCATAATGTTCTGAAGTAGGCTCAATATCATAAATTGTTTTCATAGAGAGAAACAATTTACGACAACTATCAACTAAATTTGAGTTAGTATACCTGTAAGCTGAAATAACTAACGCAAAAGTTACCGCATCTGGCCTTAAGTTTGCTTTCTCCATCCTTGACCACACAACCAAGGCTTCATCACCCTGCCGGTGAAGAAGATGGCCAGCAATCAAACCATTCCAAGAGACTATATCATGTGACGGCATTACATTAAATGCCTTAATTGCATTATCCATGTTGCAACACTTGAAGTACATGCTGACTGTGGAATTTGCAACTCCTAAATCAGATGAAAACCCCGTCTTAAGAGCATAACTGTGAATTTGTTTTCCCATCTCATGAAACCCTAAAGTTCCACAGATACCTAGTACTGAAGTTAATGCGACTTCATCAGGAACCATAGTTTCTTCTGATTGACTACGATGGAAAAGTAAAATTGCACGTTCTGGCTTCCCGTTTCGAGCAAGTCCACATATCATTGACGTCCAAATAACAGAGTCAACCTGGTCTGATGGCCACCGGTAAAACATCTTCTCAGCATCTGCCATCCTCCCACACCTTGTCAACATATCAAGCAATGCTGCTTCAATGCAAGCATTTGAACCAAAACCAAACTTCATAACAAACCCGTGAATCTGCTCACTCAATTTTTCTCCCATGATCAACCCACAAGCATTAACAACACTAGTCAAAGTGAAATCTGTTAACACTAAACCCTCATTGAGCAACTTAACAAATAAATCCATCGCTTCCACGGCTTTGCCATTTTTACAAAATCCAGCCAAAAGGGCATTGTAAGAAACAGAATTCTTCTCCGGCATCTTATCAAACATCTCCACGGCCAAATCCACATATCCAAATTCCATGTATGCTATAATCATCTCTGTCCAAGTTATAATATCCCTCACAGGCATCCTCTCAAATAAAGCCACCACATCTTTCATTCTCCCACACTTGGTGTAGAAACCAATAAGTGCATTGTTGACACTCAAATTGGCCTCTAATCCAATTCTAATAGCATGAGCATGAACTGCCCGCCCTTCCATCAAAGCAAAGCAACCAGTACAAACAGTCAAAATGGCTGAAACTGTGAAATAATCAACAATAAACTCATTCTCTCTTTTCATATCACGAAACAATCCAAATGCTTTTTCATACTCAAGCTCGTTTACCACACTTGAAATCACAGTATTCCACGAAACAGTATCTCTGTGCGGCAAATCATCAAATAATTTAAGAACATAATCCAAACACATGCTAAATTTTCCATACAATCCCATAAGTGCATTGACAACAAAAACACTATCCAAAAAACCCGTTTTCAGTATCAAAGCATGAAGTTGAGAGCCCAACTCCAACTCCAAAACCCTAATACAAGCAGTCAAAATAGCAACAAAACTATGATCATTAGGCACAATACCTTCCCTCCTCATCCTAAAGAAAAGTTCAATCGCTTCCTCCTCCCGACCCGACTTAGCAAAACCCGAAATCATTGAAGTAAAAGACACAACATTCGGGCTTGAAAGACCAGTAAATATTTTATAACCATCAAGAACATAACCCAGTTTGAGATAAGCTGAGATGAGAGGATTACCCAAATGGGTATCTTGTTCTTGCTGAAGCTTGATGAGTGATGCGTGTATGGCTTTGGAAAGTGACACGTCCCCGCATTGAACTGACAAGCGAAGCAAATTGAAGAAGCTGTCAACATCAACGTCGATGACTTCGGTGTTTGATGAAGAGGAGACAAGAAGTGGGCGTGGTGCTTGCGTTTGGGTGGTGTTAGTGTAAGGAAGATGGCGAGGTTTGGGTTTAGGGTAAGAAATAGAAGAGGGTGCGGAGGCATCGGCGGCGGCGGTTGTGGTGGTGGCAGCGGCGGCGGCTTTACAGGAGAGGAATTGGAGGGAGGGGTTTTGGGTTTGGATAATGGTATTGGCCATTAATTTTACAGGCGCCAAATCCAACCATACCTTCCCATTTGCTTTAGCGCTTTACGCCTTTACCGTTTGTTTCAGTCAGATTATCTTAACAAAGTTATCACTTAGACCCCCTATGATGTTGTGTAAATGTACATTATTTCATATACTATCAAACTGTGACAGTTTCCCATCACATAATCATATATATATATATATATATATTTGGAAATTACATGTGTACACAGTACACATCGTTTCCTTATACATACATACAAAATTAGGGAAATCGGTGAATAATTGGATAAAAATCGGGATACTAGCTAAAGATAGAAAACATATTTTCTATAAATCGGAATATTTTAAAAAATAGAATATCGGTAAGTAATCGATATTTTTTTGGAGAAAAATTAAATCGACAATTTTCGACTAAATCAGATCATTTCACGATCAAATATTAATCATTGTTTAAACTGATTAGGTCATAAGTGATAATTTGATGAGAATATCTCAATTTTTTAATTGATAAAATTTAAATATTAAATAATTAGGTTGCATATTGTCATTGTAATTTCATAGAGAAAAACAAAAGTTTGTATGCAAATTAGGACTTTAACTAGAATTTGATGAATCGAATCATAGTTGTTCACGATCTTTCCACAATTTGCATGCAGTTGCAATCGTCAGCGAGATTTAAAAGGATAAAAGTATAATAAAAATTGTTACTTCCAATTTTATTGGCATGTGTTTGTGACAAATAGGGGTGTGCATCGGTCGGTTCGGTCAATTAATCCTTGATTTTTTAACCGTAACCGAAATTTTCGGTTAAATAAAAAAGTGACCGATTTAACCAATTTATGACACATAATCATTAACCAATTAACCATTATACTTCGGTCGGTTATGGTTAATTCAGTTATTAACCAATCCAATAAATTAAAATTTAATATTTTTTATAATTTTTAACTAGTAAAATTATATATGATCTAGGTCGGTTATACCGATTTTTTCGGAACGTTTCAACCAGTCGAACCACTGACGCATTAAATTTTTTGGATCACTAATTCGATTCTAAAAATACCGATTCTAACTAACATTTGATTAAATATATATATATTTAATTACATGCGAGATAAATATTTTTTAAACCCTCGATGATTGTCACGACCTCAGGTTTCCTTCCAAACCTGCCATGTTAGAAATTTTAAGGGTCACGAATCCACCACGATGCAAAATCTACACATTTGAAATTTTATGTATATTTACCTTTAAATTCTTGAGAGAAATTAAAAAGAGTCAAAACCAAGCTGTTAATGCAGCTTGTCATTTGAATTTTATCAATTTTATTTTCGGGTAGTATTATCAAATCAATATAACTACAACCAATTGAGAGTTTACATGCAGACTATCGTAACTCTAAAAAATTAAAGGATTCACACGCGCTAATATATATATATATATGGTTTAATTTTGGTTAATCGGTCTGTTCGGTTATACGAATTTCATAACCGTAACCGAACCGAATAACCGAAAAAGTTAAAATTTTAACCACAATAACCGAATTGACCGAACCGTAATAAAAAAAAAAGGTCGGAACGGTTCGGTTAATCGGTTAAAACCGATTAATGCACACCCCTAGTGACAAAACAAGTTCAATTGAGTTGTAATTAGTCGGGAAAATCTTTGTGCAATTGGACTGGTTTTTGGCTGTTGTGCATCAGACATGCTTTCATGGTGCGTTCATTGAAGTGTTCGAACGTTGGCATTAGTGATGCGTTCGTTTTTTGGTTCGAACGTGTGGCGTTAGTGGCACGTTCTCTATTTGGTTCGAATAGGATCATTCCAGAGAGTAAACGTTCGAGGCACGTTCTTGTTGGGTGTATGTACAATGTATTACAATTATTACACGGTAATTGGGAAATCCAAATATGACAAATATTACAATAATCTTCGGATGAGACCCTAACGGCGGGCCCTGACAGTAAAGGCTAAGAGCAGAGGCAGAGGCAGATGCAGAGGCAGAGGCAGAAGCAGAGGCTGATGCTAAAGCCGAGGCAGAGGCTGATGTTTATGCTGATGGCAGAGGCAGAGACTGAGGCAGAGGCAGAGGTAGATGCTGAGGCAGAGGCTGATGGAAGAGGCAGAGGTTGAGGCAGAGGCTGAGGCTGATGGCAGAAGAGCAGAAACGAACCACTGCTTCTTCACTTTCCCGAGGCTTGTTGAAAACAACAATATCCTTAAAACAAATTCGTCCCCTACCGTAGGTGCAGTAGAACGTGAACGATTGTTTCCCAGGATACAACGGAAAACGTACGAGTAAGAGCACCACCAAACTCGTATCCAACGAACCACAAAGTGTTTGAACTCTCATTTTTAACAAAACAAAGAAACCGAGCTGGTGTGTGTGCTTTGTCTTTCTCTATATTCTATTTCATATTTTGAAAACAAGAACTGATGTTGTTTATATAGGAAAAGAAAACACATCTCAATTAATAGAAATTAACTTGCCAATTAAATTTCATAATGGGAGATGTTACACATTGTTGTAACCACTAAGCTAATTAAATTAGCACTAATGGAAATAAACTATGTAACCACCAAGCTAATTAAATTAGCTGTTATGGAATTACAAAAGGCTTGGAAAAATTGTAGAGAAAATTAAAAATTCAGTTGGGCCGGGCCTGCATATTTTGGTCCGGCATTCGTGTAAGCAGGACACGCGGGTGCACACGAGCCAAGCTTGGTTCGGATTTGATTTGCACCCCCCCCCCCCCCGCGCACGTAGAGAGAGCCTCTATCCTTACAACTCTTACCATCTACATATGCGCAATCATATATAAGCTTAATATTTTCTCTATAGCCCTCTCATGTGGGACAAGCTCACTTATCTTTATTTTCCAACACCAATGGGTGAACTTTGAACAACAATTTCTCATTCACCCAAGCACCATTTTAAGCATATGAATATACTATTTCGAAGTACTCACAGAGGAGTATCCGAATCATTCAATAACAACCACTAACACGAAGTGGACCATGCTTGAAATTGTGCCTCAAAATGCTTATGAATAAGCATTTTCCAACAATCCCCCACATGAATGAAATTGGCGAAAAACGTCGTATAAAATTATTTTATAAAACATTTTATTTTGACCTAGAAGAGTTCAACGGTTCAACACCTGTGTAGGATAGGTAGGCCACAGCCTTTGAACCTTCCCTTGTGAAAATATATCTCATTACTGGCTGACAGTTGACGCGATATCATTGAACTGTACTGCCGTTCATATAATTGGAGAACACATATCACACCGATATTTTACCTACACATTTGAGTTCTCATTATTATGTTCATTTTGGCCATGAACATCTACCTGGTTCTGCAAGAGTTTCTAAAAATTGTGCCCCGTACAATTCCCTTTGAAGCGGCCCCACTTCTCTCTCACATAGGTGATTTCTTATTTAAGAGTATCTCGTAATACTCTGCTCGGATTCCCGACGCATAAGAATCATTAAAAGCTTTTGCTTAACCTCTATCCATACGAGCATCACTGTTTCATTTCATCATAGGAATGGACTAGAGGGTAACCCCCACAGTGATCCAATTATGTCTTTTACGAATAGGTTGTCCCATTGAACCTAGATCTTGGGATCTCCAGTCAACAAGGTTGGGTTTTCCTTCGTAATAAACATTTATCTAATGGGCTTCAGTCCCATTCCCCTCGATGATTTCACAACTAACTCTCTATTTACCCTTTGGTTAGCGGATCCGCAATGTTATCCTTTGACTTTACATAGTCAATCGAAATAACTCCAGTAGAGAGTAATTGTCTAACGGTATTGTGTCTACGACGAATATGTCTAGACTTACCATTATACATATTGTTATGTGCCCTTCCAATTGCAGATTGACTATCGCAATGAATGCAAATTGCTGGCACTGGCTTAGGCCAACTTGGAATATCCTCTAGAAAATTTCGAAGCCATTCTGCTTCTTCAGCACACTTGTCTAATGCAATGAATTCTGATTCCATTGTAGATCTGGCTATCACAGTCTGTTTGGAGGATTTCCATGATATAGCTGCACTTGCTAGTGTAAACACATAACCACTAGTAGACTTTGAGTCTTTCATTTCAGATATCCAATTAGCATCACTGTATCCTTCGACTACAGCTGGATATCTATGATAGTGCAACCCATAATTACGAGTAAAACGTAAGTACCTAAGTACTCTCACTATGGCTTTCCAGTGATCACCCCTGGATTACTCGTATATCTCTGCTGAGCTTGTTTACTGTATAGGCTATATCAGGCCTTGTACAACTTGATAGATACATCAAACTCCCGATCACTCTAGAGTATTCTACTTGAGATATACCATCTCCCCTATTCTTCGATAGATGTAAGCTCACATCTAAAGGAGTTCTAGCCACAGCTGTATCATCATCATTGAATTTACCAAGAATTTGTCCACATAGTGCGACTGATCAAGAATAAGTCCATCTGGACTTCTCGAGATCTTTATTCCCAGAATGACATCTGCAAGACCCATGTCTTTCATGTCAAACTTGGATTTCAGCATATTCTTGGTAGATTTCACCCATTTTAACATTACTCCCGACAATCAGTATGTCATCAACGTAGAGACATAAAATGACATAGCCAACTTCTGTCTCTCTGACATAAATGCATTTATCACATTCATTGATTTTGAAACCATTTGCCAACATGGTGTCATCAAATTTTTTATGCCACTGTTTCGGGGCTTGTTTCAATCCATACAAGGATTTAACTAACTTACAGACTTATTTTCTTGTCCTGGAGCTAAAAATCCTTCAGGTTGTTCCATGTAGATTTCTTCTTCATCTAAATCTCCATTCAGAAAGGCTGTTTTCACATCCATCTGATGTACCTCAAGATTGCGCAAAGCTGCAATCGCTAGTATCATCCTTATGGAATTTATTCTCGTTACAGGAGAATAAGTATCAAAGTAATCAAGACCTTCACGTTGTCTGTAACCTTTAATTACAAGTCTTGCTTTGTACTTGTCAATTGATCCATATGCCTTTATTTTCTTTTTGAAAATCCACTTGGACCCTAAAGGTTTACATCCGGAGGAAGATTCACTAACTCCCAGGTGTGATTTTGTAAGATGGATTCAATTTCACTATTGATGGCATCTTTCCACGGCACCATCAGCTGACCTTACAGCTTCGTTATAGCTTTGAGGATCATTCTCTAGCAAAAATGTCAGAAAATCTGGACCAAATGATTTTTCCGTTCTAGCTCTTTTGCTACGTCTTAGTTCAGGTTCAAAAACTTGTTGATCCTCTGGAACATTAATTTGTTCTCGGTCCTGACTATCTTCAATGATAGTCTCATGTGCCCGTTTGTGCACATCTGAATTCGAATTAGTTTTACAAGGAAAAACGTATTCGAAAAAGGATGCATTCATCGACTCCATTATCGTATTCTTGTGAATATCTGGTACATTAGACTCATACACAAGAAATCGATAAGCATTACTGTTATGTGCATATCCTATGAAAATGCAATCAACAGTTTTTGGTCATATCTTCACCTTTTTAGGTGGAGGAAATACTACCTTGGCAAGACACCCCCACACTCGTAGGAATTTATAGGAAGGTACTCTTCCTTTCCACATTTCATAAGGAGTTTTCCCTGCTTCTTTCCGTGGTACCTTATTTAAAAGGTAATTAGCTGATAAGACAGCTTCTCCCCACATAATCTGAGGTAAGCCAGAGCTGATTAATATAGCGTTCATCATCTCTTTCAAGGTACGATTCTTACGTTCCGCAATCCCATTGGATTGAGGTGAATAAGGAGCTGTGGTTTGATGTATGATTCCATTTTGTTCACAAAGTGATTCAAAAGGGAAAACATACTCACCACCACGATCACTTCTTAACTCTTTAATTCTTTTATTCAGTTGGTTCTCAACTTCATTCTTATAGAGAACAAATTTCTCTATAGCTTCGTCCTTGCTTTTCATAAATATACATAGCAAAATATTGTGCAATCATCAATAAAGGTAATAAAATATTTATTACCGCCTCTCGATTGTATTGAATTAAAATCACATACATCGGTATGAATTAGATCAAGTGGTTCAGAGTTTCTTTCAATACTATGAAAAGATGATCTAGTTAGTTTTGCCTCAACACAAGTATCACACTTATGTTTGTTATCAATTTTAAAATTGGGAATATGATTCATGTTAATTAACTTTCGCAATGAATTAAAATTAACATGTCCTAATCTACCATGCCAAAGATTAGAATACTCAACAATATAAGCAGAAGACTAGCTTTATTGATATTTTTGGGTTTAACAACCATTACATTGAGCTTAAAAAGCCCATCAGTTACATACCCTTTTCCCACATACATCCCATTTTTAGTCAAAACTACTTTATCAGACTCGAACACCATCCGGAATCCATGCTTGTTCAGAAGCGATCCAGACACAAGATTCTTCCGTATTTCAGGTACATACAGAACATTGTTCAGAGTCAACTCTTTCCCAGAGGTCATCTTCAGAATCACCTTTCCTTGACCTTCTATCTCAGATGTTGCTGAATTTCCCATGTATATCTTTTCCCCATTTTCAGCAGGCTCAAATGAAGAAAACATGCTCTTGTCCGAGCACACATGTCGAGTGGCACCAGTATCAATCCACCACTCTCTTGGGTTAGAACCCACCAGATTCACCTCAGAAACCACAGCAGAAAGGTTAATGTCTGAAACATCTTGAGTCATGTTTTCCAGCACATTAGCCTCTTGTTTCTTTTTCTTCTTCGGCAGTCTGCACTCAGAAGACTTGTGACCCATTTTGTCACAGTTGAAGCATTTTCCTTGAAATTTTGATTTCTTGGAAACTCCTCCTTTAGGGCCCATCTTTGACCCTTTGTTCTTGAGGTTCTTGTTCTTATGGCCATGTTCGACAACATTTGCTTTGGCCTCATGAGTCATTCCTCTCTTTTCAGAAACTTGGTTATCTTCCTCAATTCTTAGCTTAAGAACCAAGTCTTCAATGCTCATTTCTTTTCGCTTATGCTTTAAATAATTCTTGAAATCTTTCCAACCAGGTGGTAGTTTCTCAATTATCGAGGCTACTTGGAAGGTTTCACTTAAACTCATCCCTCAGCATGAATTTCTGCTAGAATAATCTGCAGTTCTTGTACTTGGCTTATCACAGTTTTGGAATCAATCATTTTAAACTCTAGGAACGGCCTACGACAAATTTCTTAGTACTGGCATCCTCAGTTTTATATTTTCGATCTAAAGATTCCCAAAGCCCTTTAGCTGTTTTCATTCCAGCGTACACACTGTACAAGGAATCACTTAGCCCATTCAACACATAATTCCGACATAGGAATTCAGAATGTTTCCAAGCTTCAATGGCACTGATGACTTGGATATCAATCTCACCCTCTTTTGGTACATGAGCATCTTCCTTTAGAAACCTCGCAAGGTTCAACGTGGTCAGGTAGAAGAACATTTTCTGTTGCCACCTTTTGAAATTCTGACCACTAAATTTTTCAGGTTTTTCCGCAGCAGGATTGACATGGCTCACATGTCCAACAGGTTGTCTAGCCATTGAGGCAAAACACCTTGGCCAGCCACAACAGCTGCCATATTAAGCCCAGAGGCTGATGCAAATTGGCCAGCCGAAGGGCTGCCACTGCACTTTGGTCAGCCACGGGGGCTGCCACAACATTCTGGCTAGCCGAAGAGGCTGCCATATTCGGATCTACTGTGTTTGGACTGATTTCCATATCCACAGAGTACGAATTTTGTTTTAAGACTGTATGTACAATGTATTACAATTATTACACGGTAATTGGGAAATCCAAATATGACAAATATTACAATAATCTTCGGATCAGACCCTAACGGCGGGCCCTGACAGTAGAGGCTAAGAGCAGAGGCAGAGGCAGATGCAGATGCAGAGGCAGAGGCAGAAGCAGAGGCTGATGCTAAAGCCGAGGCAGAGGTTGATGTTTATGCTGATGGCAGAGGCAGAGACTGAGGCAGAGGCAGAGGTAGATGCTGAGGCAGAGGCTGATGGCAGAGGCAGAGGTTGATGTTGAAGCCGAGGCAGAGGCTGATGTTTATGCTGATGGCAGAGGCAGAGGCAGATGTTGAGGCAGAGGCTGATGGCAGAAGAGCAGAAACGAACCACTGCTTCTTCACTTTCCCGAGGCTTGTTGACAACAACAATATCCTTAAAACAAATTCGTCCCCTATCGTAGGTGCAGTAGAACGTGAACGATTGTTTCCCAGGATACAACAGAAAATGTACGAGTAAGAGCACCACCAAACTCGTATCCAACGAACCACAAAGTGTTTGAACTCTCATTTTTAACAAAACAAAGAAACCGAGCTGGTGTGTGTGCTTTGTCTTTCTCTATATTCTATTTCATATTTTGAAAACAAGAACTGATGTTGTTTATATAGGAAAAGAAAACACATCTCAATTAATAGAAATTAACTTGCCAATTAAATTTCATAATGGGAGATGTTACACATTGTTGTAACCACTAAGCTAATTAAATTAGCACTAATGGAAATTAAACTATGTAACCACCAAGCTAATTAAATTAGCTGTTATGGAATTACAAAATGCTTGGAAAAATTGTAGAGAAAATTAAAAATTCAGTTGGGCCGGGCCTGCACATTTTGGTCCGGCATTCGTGTACGCATGACACGCGGGTGCACACGAGCCAAGCTTGGTTCGGATTTGATTTGCACCCCCCCCCCCGCGCACGTAGAGAGAGCCTTTATCCTTACAACTCTTACCCATCTACATATGAGCAATCATAAATAAGCTTAATATTCTCTCTATAGCCCTCCCATGTGGGACAAGCTCACTTATCTTTATTTTCCAACACCAATGGGTGAACTTTGAACAACAATTTCTCATTCACCCAAGCACCATTTTAAGCATATGAATATACCATTTCGAAGTACTCACGGAGGAGTATCTGAATCATTCAATAACAACCACTAACACGAAGTGGACCATGCTTGAAATTGTGCCTCAAAATGCTTATGAATAAGCATTTTCCAACATTGGGTTCGAACGGGGACATTCCAGAGAACATATGTTCGATGTGCGTTCGAGTAGCGTTCGAACGAGTTTTTCCAGTAGGCGTGCGTTCGAGTAAACGTTCGAACGCGACTGCGATCTGAAGGCGTTTTGTGCCTTTTCACCCTACCTATAAATATAACATGTAGCCGCCATCCCCTTCAGTTGAAACACATTTCCATTGAGTCTAAATCTCTCAAAGCTTTCAACCTTTCTTGATTCCACCATTGAAGACTACTCCATCTCTTTGTCTTCTTCATTAATGGTGAGATTCAATCTTTGATAAACCTTCAGCACAACTTAACCCAAAATTCCTAATCCTTCAGAGTTCTTTATGAGGAAGTTTGGTAGTCGGAGTTCCGGCGTCAGAGGTGATACAATCTACTCATAGACTTCAGAGGTTCTGAAGAAAACCATGGGTCGTGGGCTTGAGGAATTGCCTTGAGTTCTTACAGTATTAAGGTACTTGAGTCGGTAGAGTTGCCACCATAGGTCTTGACCATCGCTGTAAGTTATTCTCTATATAGTGGATTAGACTGGTAGCTGATATACCCGAAGTGATTTTTTACTCGCACGAGTTTTCCACTTCGTCATCAAAATTACTTGTGTTGATTTTGTGTGTTTGATTTATATTTGTTGCTTTAATTTATTGTTATTGTTTTTTTATATTTGCAGCATATTTTAATTGTTGGTTATTGTGGTTGCTTGTTGAGATTCCATAGTTACAGTAATCAGGACTTGTCATGTTTATTGTTTTTATTTCCGCATAGGGTCAGATTCCTTGTGTAAAATCGAATTTTCAAAAATGATAGACATTCAAACACTTTTACTTAAAATAAATGCATCACTCTCACTGTAGCTACAATGATCCCTGTATTTATTTTAAGTAAAAATGTTTGTATTTCTAGTATAAATGAAGCTTGCATAAACCATCTTATTGATCCTACATAATAAAAGCAACAGAGAAATAGCTGGTGGCCCCTCTCACGTATATTTCTGATGGCTTGCTTAATATGGATATAAGAAGATAATATAAATATAAATAGCTGAAATTAATGGTAATGAATCATTTTCAAGAGATGAGATCAAATCCCTGTTCAAGTAGAGAACCAGCCATGATTTGGTTTGCATGTTCGGAGGGATGGAATCCATCCCAAAACACATATTCTGTAGCATTGGAGCATGTCCCGATTGATCCAGCATTACAAAGCACAGATGTTTCTACTGTTCCGGTTCCACAGCAACCCCTTCTTGACTCCAAGAACCCTGTAATTTTAATGAATCAGTCTCTAATCTCTATCCCCTCAATATATCATATGGCTTTTAAGTTTTAAGCTTGAATAGTGTGATAATTGTATGTGCATTTGTCATTCGGATAACAGGTTAACACTTGACCATCATACTAATGACATTAAACTTGTGAGCGTACATTAAAATCTGAATGCTATTTTTTATATAAAAAATCTTGTGAAAACTTGAAATTAAAGGAAATGCTTCTGTAGATCTTTCAATTAACATTTTCTGCCAGCATAGACATGCTTTTGTAAAATTCATGATTGTTTTTAAGCTACTCATTTCATGAAATGCAGACCAAGTGCTTGCAGAACACATACCGTTTTCACTCGGGTTAGTGATCATATTCAGTAGAGGCTGATAGATATCGAAGACCACAAGTTTCAAACCAGGAAGTTTATTCTTCAGGTTCTGAGAAGTAATATTCAGTTTGTTGTTGAATGAAATGGCATCTTGGTTTAACCTGGCAACACACTGGTTACTTCCTGCACCAACAGAGTGATTGCTGCAGGCAGACCCCAGTTGGAGGTAGGCTTGTCACTCCCAGCCTCCTTACTCCCAACCCATATAGATTCTGCAAAAGTGAAACGTAATGCAAATATATAGATAATTATTGTTTCGAAGCAAGGGCAATGCAGGATTTTATTATAGGAGTGGCTAAAATTAATTTTTTTCAAGAGTTAAATATTTTATTATTAATTTTTTAAAGGAAATACAAGAATTTATAGGATCAACACAAGGGTTGGGCATGAACATGTTGTGAATAAACACACAATAATAGAGGATAATTTGAGAGAAAACTCTTCTTTTATATACCCACAAAAGAATTACAAAGCTTCCAATACAAGCTTTACAAAAAACTCTCACCAATCACTCTCACTACACTTTCACACATTTAGGGATATTGATGACTGAGGCTAGGGGCTCATTTTATAGTGCCCAAACCGCGTGAACAGTGCCACGCGGTTTGGCACACGTTTTGGCAGTCCAGCTTTTGCCAGCTTGATCCACCTTTCAACTCTACTTTCGGTGGCCTCTGCTTACAGCTGCATGCATGACTTTGTTCATGCTTTGTGCTTGTGTAACAAGCTGTTTTCAACAAATCTCCCCCTCGGTGAAGATTTTCCAAAATCTGAGCCGACCATCAATCATCCAAATCCGGATCCTCCAAAGGATCCTCCCCTGGCTGCATCTGATGACTGCCTACGTACCCTGAGTTGGGATCAAGCCAATCGTAGTTCTTTGAATCTCCCCACTCTGACTATGTGGAGAGTTTTGTCATCCCGGCTATGGCACGACAGATTTCAAGCTTCTCCTTCGGTAAAACCTTCGTGAACATATCGGCACCGTTGTCGTCGGTGTGAATTTTCCTGAGTTCTAACAGCCTTGAGCTCAGGACATCCCGTATCCAGTGATACCTCACATCGATATTTTTGACCTCGAATGAAATGTGGAATTTTTACCGAGATAGATAGCGCTCTGGCTATCGCAGTACAAAATGTACTTCTCCTGCTTGAAACCCAATCCTGGACGAATGTCTTCATCCACAGCAATTCCTTGCAAGCTTCCGTCGCTGCAATGAATTCCGCCTCTGTTGTAGAAAGTGCAACACACCTCTGCAACCTCGACTGCCATGCCACAGCTCCTCCTGAGAGAGTAATCAGATACCCCGAAGTAGACTTACGGGTATCCACATCTCCTGCCATATCTGAATCGGTGTAGCCTATCAACACTGGCTTGTCGCTGCTTCCAAAACATAATCTCATCTTGGAAGTGCCTCGAAGATACCGCATAATCCATTTGACAGCATTCCAATGTTCCCGTCCTGGGTTTGACATAAATCGGCTGACCAATCCAACTGCGTGTGCTAAGTCTGGCCTCGTGCACACCATGGCATACATAAGACTTCCCACTGCTGAGGTGTATGGAACCTGTTTCATTTCCTCCTTCTCTGACTCAGTAGAGGGACTCTGTCTCGTACTCAATCTAAAGTGGGTAGCAAGAGGAGTGCTAACCGCTTTAGCCTTGTCCATCTGGAATCTCTGAAGTACTTTCTCGATGTACTCCTCCTGTGACAAGTATAACTTCCTGGCTTTCCGATCACGTCCGATCCTGATGCCAAGAATCTGTTTAGCTGGCCCCAAGTCTTTCATCTCAAAAGACTTACTCAGTTGCTGCTTCAAATTATCAATCCTCGATTGATTCCTGCCAACTATCAACATATCATCTACATATAACAGTAAGATGATAAAATCATCGTCAGAAAACTTCTGAACGAAAACACAATGGTCTGAAGTAGTCTTCTTGTATCCCTGCTCCCCCATAACTGACTCAAACTTCACGTACCACTGTCTCGGTGCCTGTTTCAAACCGTATAGGCTTTTCCTGAGTCTGCACACAAAGTCCTCTTTCCCGCTGACTCTAAGCCCTCTGGTTGCTCCATATAAATTTCTTCTTCCAGATCCCCGTGAAGAAATGCGGTCTTGACATCCATCTGCTCAACTTCCAGGTCGAGGCTTGCTGCTAAGCTGAGTACCACTCTGATGGATGACATCTTCACAACTGGAGAGAAGATTTCATCGAAGTCAATGCCTTTCCTCTGATTGAATCCCTTGACAACTAGCCTGGCTTTGTACCGGGGTTGTGAAGTGTGCTCCTGTTGCTTCACCCTGTACACCCATTTGTTCTTCAAAGCCCGTTTGCCTCTTGGCAATTCACCAACTCAAAAGTGTGATTGTCATGCAAAGATTTCATCTCATCTTGCATGGCTTCCTCCCACTTTTCTCTGTCCTCTGTTTCCACAGCCTCCTGGTAGCTCTCGGGTTCTCCCCCGTCAGTAAGCAGCACATACTCATATGCAAGTATCTAGTTGAAGGTCGCTTGTCTCTGTCAGACCTTCTCTGTGGAACTGTTGGTGGAACTTCTAGTACTGGTGTTTGATTATGATCATCATCTCTGGGAGCTTCATCATCACCTGTACCCTCCTGTCTGGGAACCTCATCTTCAACTCGTACTGGCACCGGTGTCTGAGGTTCTGGATTCACATTTCTGTATTGCTGGGGCATTGTCTTCATCTCCTTTCTGATATCTTCTATGGTCTGGTCTTCAACAAAGACAACATCTCGGCTTCTGACAATCTTCTTCTCCACAGGATCATAGAGTTTGTAGCCGAAATCATCCTGACCATAGCCAATAAAGACACACTGTCGCGTCTTTGCATCAAGCTTGGATCTCTCGTCCTTTGGGATGTGTACAAATGCTTTGCACCCAAAGACATGTAAGTGCTCGTACGACACTTCTTTACCTGTCCAAGCTTGGTTAGGAACATTACCTTTCAGTGCGACCGCTGGGGACATGTTCAAAACATGAACTGCTGTGATGAGTGCCTCCCCCCAGAATGTCTTCGGCAGCTTGGCTTGTGACAGCAAGCTTCTGATCCTCTCGCACAAGGTTCTGTTCATCCTCTCAGCTAGGCCATTCAGCTGAGGTGTCTTCGGAGGTGTCGTTTGATGTCGAATTCCTTGCGTCCTGCAGTAGTAATCAAACGGACCTCTGTATTCTCCACCGTTATCTGTTCTGATGCACTTCAGTTTCTTGCCGGTTTCTCTCTCCCCACCAAAGCATGAAACTCCTTGAACACTCCCAGCACCTGATCTTTCCTCTTCAAGGTGTATGCCCAGGTCTTCCTTGAATGATCATCAATGAATGTCACAAAATACAGTGACCCTCCGAGTGTTCGTGTCTGCATCGGACCGCATACATCTGAATGTATGAGATTTAGTACCTCCGGTTTCCGTTGAGGCGGGGAGCTCTGGAAGGATACTCTGTTCTGCTTTCCAGCCATGCAGTGTTCACACTTCCGTAAGTGTGAGTTCTTCAATTCCGGAAGAACATTCCGCCTGCGTAGTATCTCCATCCCTGTTTGGCTCATGTGACCGAGCTTTTTATGCCATAACTCGGCTGCCTCATTGCTGTTAACTGTATTTATGCTACTATTGGAAAGCTTAGCATGCATCAAATACAGAGTTGAGTCTTTCTTACCTCGTGCCACCACCATTGATCCTTTAGTGAGCTTCCAGCATCCATCACTAAAGGTGCTACAGAAACCTTCATCATCCAGCTTGCCTGTTGAGATCAGGTTTAACCGGATATCTGGGATGTGCTTGACTCCCTTCAACACTAGCCTTGTCCCGTTCTCTGTTTCAAGGCAGATGTCTCCAATACCGACGGCTTTGGACTGTCCGTCATTCCCCATCCTTACAGCACCGTAGTCCCCTGGTGTGTAAGATGAAAAGAAGTCTCTGCGAGATGTGGCGTGTATGGATGCGCCACTATCTATCACCCAACTGGTCTCGTGGCTGGCAAGATTCACAACATCTTCTTCATATATTATGCAGAAGTCTTTGGAGGTCTTCTCGGTGGTAGTAGCAACTCTTTCTTGATTAGAGTCACCATCTCTCCTGGACTGCTCGTTCTTCAACTTGTAGCAATCCCTCTTCATATGGCCTTTCTTTTTACAGTGATAGCACTCAATATCTCTAGTTCTTGATTCCCTCGGTTCTTGTCTGATCTCCCTGGGCCTCGGCTTTTACTCCTCCCCCTTCTGGTGTTCTTTTCTGTCACTAGAGTTTCTGAGGTTGAGGCTGATGCTGACTCCTGCATTCTCGTCCTCTTTTCTTCCTCAAAGATCCTGGTCTTTGCCATCTCCATAGTGACTTTCCCATCTGCGGCTGAATTGATCACCGTAGATCTGAACGTTTCCCAAGATTCTGGTAACGTATTAAGGAGTATTAAACCATTTACCTCATCTCCGAAGTCTATGCCCAATCCAGACAATTCCTTCATGGTTCCGAGGAAGTCATTGATATGATAGCACTTGTTGACGATACTATCGTCGATCCACTGACGAATAGTACTGCATGTTTTCTGGTGAAGATTAGCCCACTTTCCATCGGTCATTCCTTCTGGTTTCTCCTCCAGAAATACCGGTCCATCATAGTCCTTCACATACAGAAGGTCTTTCATCCTTCCTCTCCATGTGAAATAGTTTGTACTGGTTAACAAAATCATTTTTCCGTTGCTCCCCTCCATCATAAAAATTCTAAGCAGAATTTCAAAAAACGGACCTCACCGTTGCGTCCGGAATGGTCGAAAATGGTGGAAATGACACTTCGTTTGTCAAAATCCGACACAGGGACCAAATAGCAAATTCCAGAAATTACAGGGGTCAAAGTGCAATTTCCAAAAGTTCAGGGGCCAAAATGCAATTACGGAAAAGTTCAGGGACTATATTGCAATTTACAAAAAGTTCAGGGACTAAATTGTAAATATCTGAAAGTATAGGGGCTAAACTGTAATATTCAGAAAGTTCAGGGACCTATCTGAAATTTACCAGGCACCGCTGACGTGGCAGCTGACGTGGCGCTGACTGGGCGCTGACGTGGCGCTGACTGGGCGCTGACGTGGCGGATGACTGGGCTGCTGACTGTGCGCTGACGTGGCGCTGACTGTGCGCTGACTGTGCGCTGACGTGGCGCCTACGTGTCTCGTCTTCTACCTTCAGCAGCGCGTGAAGCGCGTGAGTGCGCGTGGGGAGCGTGTGATGTCCTCTGTCTGGCGCGTGGAGCGCGTGTAGACTCGTCGGACCTCCGTTCGATCGCCGGAAAATATCACCGTGCTCGTCTCGCCGTGAAAAGTCCGATGATATGCTCAAAATCGATTTTCGACAACTTTTGTCGGAACCGACTTTCCGAACCGAAACTTCGTTACTGAATTTCGGGATCCCTCCGTGGAACCGTAGCTCTGATACCACTTGTTGTGAATAAACACACAATAATAGAGGATAATTTGAGAGAAAACTCTTCTTTTATATACACCACAAAAGAATTACAAAGCTTCCAATACAAGCTTTACAAAAACTCTCACCAATCACTCTCACTACACTTTCACACATTTAGGGATATTGATGACTGAGGCTAGGGGCTCATTTTATAGTGCCCAAACCGCGTGAACAGTGCCACGCGGTTTGGCACACGTTTTGGCAGTCCAGCTTTGCCAGCTTGATCCACCTTTCAACTCTACTTTCGTGGCCTCTGCTTACAGCTGCATGCATGACTTTGTTCATGCTTTGTGCTTGTGTAACAAGCTGTTTTCAACAGAACAAACCACTCCTATTGCCATACACGCATAACTCTGTTTGAACGAGCACATTTCTAGCATGATGATTTAAAGGTTCATATGGAACATAGAGTAAGAAGATACCTGAACAAAACTAGAGTAGGAACTCATGAGGATGTCGGAGAATCGATCAGGTGAGTAGACTCTGTTAAGGATGGGATTGATGTAGTAATTCTGAATAAAATCACTGCTCCCTGCACTCAAAAGATGGATTCCACCAGAGAATATCGCATCCGCCTTCTCTTTTCCTACTATATTCACTACTTTGTTTTGATACTCCTTGTAATAATTCAGCTGTTGAGTCAATGTAATGGCACTCTGCAGCAGAACCCACCAAAAATGTAATCATATTAGTATATTGCAGGTATGTAAGAAGGAGAAAAGGAGTTCAGGATCTTAGCAATTACATATAGCTGGGCTGTTCTGTCGTACAAGCCGGAAGCAGCAGAAGCGAAGTTAACTCCAGTTAAGAGTCTATCCCCTTTGGCTTCTTGGCCTAGGTATGCTGGTGGGTACGAAGTGAATCCAAGATATTCAGCTGTATAGAAGGAATCAAACATGTATTAGGGATAAAGAAGATAAGTGTTAAGAAAGACAGGAAGTGTGTCTTTGAGAAATGTTACCAGTGAAGTCGGTGGCTAATTTTCCGTTACAGAATCTTCCAGTGGGTCTGTGAGTAACAAAGTCTCTTCCATATGGAGGGAAGTTAGCCTTGATTAGTGTATTGAGGTTATTGTTGTTTCCCACATCAACAATGGAGTCCCCAAATATGATCAATGCAGGAACAAGAGGCTGCCCATTAGCAACTGAGAAAGCCACTACAAGAAAGAAAAAGAAACCCAAAAGCCTCATTTTAATTTTTCAAATACTAACACTTCTTATAAGCTAGAATCAGAGATTTAAAAGTGTAATGGAGGAGGAGGTGGTGGTGTGGGGAGAATTAAATAATGGGAGTGAATGTGATGGTCAAAGTGATAATGAAGAGTCTGAGAGAGCATGGTTCCAATAAAGCTGATCATTTCCTGGAAATGATATGCATGTTTAGCACCTCATAAAGCCAATGAATTTTGTCCTCTATGTTATTATATCTTTATTAGGCTAACCAAAAGTGCAATCCCTTTTGTTCAAATTTTATCAAATTCTGAATTTGCTTTGGGGGGGAGGTGACGAATTACTCGGTTAAAGGTTAGGGAGAAGAGAAGGTTGCTTGTTTTGTCCATATCAGACTCACGTTATACATAATGTGCCATTAGCATCATGCCTTGAAGAAATTGTACTCATAACAATTACTAAAGATTTTGATGCAAGAAAAGATACGTAAATCCAAGAAACACTGCCATTTTCTCCTCTACTTTTTCTTAAACCTTTATGGAAAGATGAGTATACCTCTAAGGTTAAGGTAAGCATAACAAACTTACATTCACTGCTAAACTGAATTTTATACTGAATTTTTTTAAAAAAAAATTATGAACGATAGTCATTAGATATATATATTAATGTAATTGAATAACTGTTCATTACTATAAATGCACGCATGTCAAAAGAATATAAAAAATTTTCATTCGGTGCTAAACTGAACTTTGTGCTGAATTTTTTATAAATTATAATCGATAATCATTAGATATAAATATTTATGAAGATATGAAGTAATCTTAAACGGCGAGAGAAGAAATGAAGTAGGATGTGTAATGATTCCACTGTGATTTTGTCTAGTATGTGAATAAGTTACAAAACCAACGTAACGCGACTAAATTTTATTTTGAAAACAAAGAGTTACGGGGGGCATAATGTACTGCATTTTGAATGTAATTGCTGCTTAAAGAGGCAACAACATTTCCCAAACCACTCTCAGGTTGATCAAACTAGTTACGTTAGCACGCAGTACCTGTTCTATTCTCAAGGCAGAAAGCAGAACCACATGACCCCTGAAATTGAAATTGAAATTCCTTCAATTACTATATAAAAATAAAAAATAAAAAAATTCTCTTAAGTTCAGTATCGAGTCTGCTAGTCTAATATCACACAGCAAGTTCTTATCAAAAGCTCGAAGTTGCTGTCATCAGTTACAACGGCACAATCATATATCCAAGACTTTTGGCACGACTGTGGAACTCAGCCAGCTCATTCTCCCGAACCTGGAATCTGACTAATACATTGGCACAAGTTTCATCCTGTTGCAGGAGAAATGTCATTGGTTGATCACTGAAAATTGAAATAGTAAAATTTACTGGACAAAAAGGGTTCTCAGATGCCCACCTGATCATGGTAATGGAACAAGCTAATATGGGATTGAAGGCATCCAAGAACATCATCAGAGCACCAGGCCGCTAAGGGAAAATAAAATAAAATGAAAACGACAATTCGAAAAAAGGACCTCGTTTTCGTCATTTAATATCTCCCCCGATCGAAAGAAATTCAGAGCCATAATGCAACCAATATGAAAGATTCTTCACTATTCAAAACATATGGTGAAAAGCAAGTTACTTCTGACTTCTGTTATTTCACATTTTGAATTGAAGGATGCCGATGACTTTTTATCATTTAATAGGTTATCAACCAAATGTTATGAAGTAAGACTCAGGAGCTGTATGTTGTTCATTAACTGACTTGACTGTATCTTTCACATTGAAGATGGTACTTTGGGCACCACCCCACTATGGACACAATTGTCAGTTTTGAGAGCTTGCACTCTTGCATGGCTTTGTCCTCTTAGGGAGCCAATACCCATTTGGGATATGGTTGTCGGCATGAACAACTGAAAAACCTTGACACTCGAGGGGCTACAGCTGAAATCCCAAGGATGAGAAGCTAATTTGTAAGTGGTGTGAGAAAGTTTGCCATGATTAAAGTCTTGACATGCCCGCCATCAGTGATCACAAGTAAGAACCTAATTTCATTTTATTCTCTGGTAACTATCTCATTAAAGTGATCCCCAAAATTGAAACCAAACACAATTTATTTTAGGGAGGGGAACTCAATTTCTTACAAGGGTCTTCAAACATTGTTATCAAGTAGGAAACAAGTTGGCCAATTAACTTATCAGGGAATGAATGAAAGACTTACCAACAAATTCTTACACAATAACAAACAACCCTACAGCAAAACCCTCTTTACATAAGCAGCAATGCCAGTAATTAGTCCACCACCACCAACATACACCAAGATCACATGCAGTGGTTCTTGCATTTGACGTATTATTTCCATCCCAACTGTTCCTTGCCCCATGATGACATCTGGGAGATCAAAAGAATGAATAAACGTACAACCCTCATCTCATCTTTGGCAAGTTTTTAGCATACGCATGCGCTGCATCATAAGAATCCCCCACAAGAACAACTTTAGCACCCAATATCTCAACATACTTCCACAGTAGATTAAGAAAACCACGATTTCATTCCACAATCAGCACTAACAATGACAAAAAAAAAAAATGTACCTTGGTTTCTGGTGTGGTAACTGGCGTAACAATCACCGCATCATAGCCTAGATTCTTGGCAGACAATGCAACCCCTTGAGCATAATTTCCAGCTGATGAGCAGATAACGCCTCTTTGCGACTGATCCTTTGGAAGCTTGGCCAGCTTGAAGGAGAAAACCTATAATCCATATCCATGACATCTATAAATTAACTTGATAATACAAATATTTTGCTACTAAAAAATAGAAAGTCCTGCCAATTGAGTAATCCAAAATATCACCACATTCTCATGGTTAAACTCTAGATGCGTCTGGTTAAACAAACCTTGAATTAGATTGAAATCCTAAATTTATGGAATACAGGATGATTAAATATAATATAAAAAAAAAACTTCATATAGTTTGAATTTCTTTTGGATTAAACATTGAATTTGTTGTTTCCTTTTAATTTTCATTTATGGGGGATAATGTTCAAATAGAATGGCTAATAATAAAATCACAAGTATCATCTCTCCGACAAATCCTACAATTCAATCACATAAACAAACAAACAAACCCTTAAGAGGCTTTAGACTCTTCCACAACAACAGATTAAAAGCTAATTAATCAAGCATTGAAACGTAAACGCTATAGAGGGCAGAGATTTTTTCTGAAGAAACAGAAACAATGCTTGATTCAAACTAAAACGTTAAGACATTAGAAATATAAAGACATTTTAATTAATTATAACTGAAAACGCAGAATCTCAACTGAATTAAAAATTAAAAATAGAAAAAATAGAAAGGGCTCTCATTTCTGAATTAGTGTATTCGTTTTAAACTTAAATGAAGTAAAAGAATCTGTATAAAAATGATGAGCTGACAAAGAAGAATTCAAGCTGGGATTTAAAAAAAAAAAACACGAGGAATAGATAAAACAACTTACGGGTTGTAAATCTTCTCTTGTAAGCCAAAGCTTAACGCCAAGTCTCTCTGACAATTTTGGAGCGAACTGTAATGGAGATTCAATTGCCACGCCAAAAACCTTTGATGCGAGTATATCGGTCAAATAGCTCATGGCATCGACAGTGTTATCTCCGTCCACGCTGCAGCCAGCGTTAACCGAACGGTCGGGTCCTCTTCAATACCCGTCCGGTTACCTCGACGCCGTCAGCGTTAACGGAACAGTCCGGTACGGCCCCCAGGTAACCGTACGAGTGCTGAAGAGAATTCAGCAAGGCTTTTTTAGCGGATGGAGGCAGCGTGGCGGCATTTTTATTTGGACGGAGCCCGTTGATAACGATGGGGCCCGTTTGTTACGAGTCAGGCGGAGCAGAACAGCAGCTGATTGCTTATGTTTGAAGAGAGAGGATATTTTGCTATTGCTTTCGCAATTTATATAGTACGACACCACACCCAACAAATCGCTTGGAAAGAGTCGCCTATTAGAAAAAGACACGTGGAATGTCTTTCACACGAGTGGCGTTGGCAATTTAGCCTAAAAATTCGTTGGTACCCTCCAAAAGCGAGAAAAATGTGGTGTGTGTTTTTAAGTCAATATTGAGTGTGTTTGATATTACGAATTAAAATTCATAATTGATAGTAGGTGGATTTAGTAAATAAATAAATCTAACAAATATTCTATTATACATTAATCTATCTCATAATTTTTTTATGAAATTAAAAATTACTACAAAATATTAATTTTTTAATCATTATTATAGGGTGTTTTGGATTAAAAAAATTACTTGTGATGAAGTTTATACATTAAATATAGAATTTTTCTTTCGCACATGTAGGTTTTTTTTTTTTTTTTTTTTTTTATTTTATTTTATTTAAGTATATGTGTTTGAATCAACACTTATATTAGGGGTGGCAAAATGAATCAACAAATCGAATTTGTATCGAATCCTAAACAAATCGAATCAAAATATGATGAATTCATATTCGATTCGTTTATTAAACGAATGAAATACAAATATTTGTTTAGTCATGATATTATTTAATAACATAATTGACTTACATTAATTCTTCACAAATATATACATATGAACTATGTAATTAATATATTTATTAAAAATATCTCACCAAATATTGACAATATTATTTTTCTATGGTAATTAGCCATAATTTCTTATATCTTAATTGAAAAATAACAATAACTAGTAAAATAAAATAATAAAACGAATCCTAAACGAATAAACGAATCAATAAGCTTAAATTTGTATTCAATTCGTTTAATAAACGAATCGAATCGAATCGAATTGACTCATTTATTAAACGAATCTATTTTTTCAAACCTATATTCGCTTTAAAGCGATCGAATCGAACGAATAAACGAATCCTGACCCAAATTGTCACCTCTAACTTATATTGTATAAAACAAAATACTAGGTGAAACCCGCTAGTACCCATTTATAGTTTTTATTAAACTTAAAAATTTAAGTTAGATCAAATGTATTTTCTATTTAGGCATAATACATTTAAAAAAAAAAAAAAAGTTGTACTTATACAGAAAAACGTAATGGCCCTTTCACATTTCAAAATAAAAGTTGTTTTTATTTAGGCTCAATATATTAAAAAAAAAATATCTTATATTTGTTCTGAAAGCCTAATGGTTAAAAAGAGCCCTTATCTTCCCCCCGACATTGAAGAAAAGTTTTATCTCCCCTACAATTCCGATTTTAACCCCTCATCTTTCTCACAAATTCAATTTCCCAAATAAATAAAATATATCATATTTTTTATATATTGATATATATAAAATATAAAATATAAAAATATCATATTTTAATTTATTTTAATTGATAAATATAAAATATAAAAATAACATATGTAGTTATTTTAAAAATTTATATTTTTTAACTTTATATATATATTTTTAATTTTTTTAATAAATATATTAGATTTGTTAAACAAATAGATTATCAAAAAACTTATTTATAATTTAATTTTATTTGGTTAAATTATATTATTTTAATATATAAGTAGTATTAATTAAATTAAAAATGAATCAAAAAAATAAATGAATAGATACGAAAACTATAATATTTATTAACAAAAATCAAATAATCAAAAAATTCTAAAATAAAAAATAATTATTAAAATGATAAATGGTGTTATAATTAATATATAATTATTTTTAAATTAATATATAGATATATATATTTTGTAATGTGTATAATATTTATAACTTTCCAAAAAAAAAAGTCATTGTAAACATTGACAAGGGCAATTGGTAAGTTAGCAAGGGGACAAGGGGAGGGGGCGTGGCAGGTTGGCAGGGAGGGGGGTGATGATCAATTTTCGGTTAAAAATGATCTATCATACACATGAAATTATTTATTCTGATTATTAGCAACCTTGGATGTTGATAAAGACAAATACATGTAAAACTGACGGTTGAATAAAAAAATATTTTCATTTAAAATTTACCCTACCAAACTCATTATCCTCTTCTATTTCTTTTAGAACAATGACAGAACACTGACAGAGAAAGAGAAAGAGAAATAAAATAGGGATTAAACGGGGATAAAAAAGAAATCAAAATTACATGTTTTGATTGTATTTTAAAAAAATAATATTTAAAAAAAAAAGGTTGATGATTTTATCTATGTTTAGTCCTTACTTTTTATCATTTTTCTTTCTTTTATCTTTTTTTTTTCTCCTGTTTGAAACTCACTTCACTTGAGCACAGAACGTCATCAAATTCATGACGATCTCTCAATCACATTTGGAAATGATTTCATGGATTCACTAGATTTGAAGCTAATCATGGTCCAGGGAATAAGCTGCAGCAAACCAACTACCAAAGATACAGAATCTGATCATCATTACTCAACAGGACCGACCATAATTTTGCCAGACCACCATCGCGGCTGGAGAAGACTCGATCAGGAGACCTGACCACCGCGTCACATGCCGGGAGATGGTTGCGCTTGTAGTGGTCGACGACGTCGAAGTTTCAGAGTCAAGATGTTTGACAAGTAATCTCCCCATCGCGGGTCGTTGTCGTAATCTTATGCACCCGCTGTTATTATTCTGTGGATCCTCTCTTTCTTCACCCATTACACTTCCGAGTATTTCTTGTACTGGGCGGAACGACTAAAATTACGTCTTAACAACTTCGCAACATGTTCAACTCAATGACTTCAAATAGGAATCAAAGCACATTTTAGGTAAATATGGGAAAGTAACAAAGCTAAGGTCGTTGGTCAAGGAACACAAATTAATGAAAGAGGAGTGTGTTGAGTTTCGGGTTTCATTAATAGCCACGTGGCTGTGTTGAGCGACTTTTACATTTTCAAACGTCAGGAGATTATTATACTTTCCCATATAAATATAAAAGATTTTTTTTTTTGGCTATTTATTTAATATAAGTGTTTGAATTTAAAAACCTAATAAAAATGAAAAATAAAACCAACAATAAATCATAGATGGATTTTATTTTTTATTTTGCGAGTTAAATGAGTTTAGTATATGTAAAGTCCCATCGAAATCCACCGCCTGCAATCTCTAACTATGATGCATCATATAGACAAAATCACTTCATGCTACTATCTATATGAAAGAACTTTTCAATGTTTCATATAAAGAAAAAGATATGCTGAAAATCAAACAAAAGTCAAACATTAGATGCAAGTCAGAGAACAGCACAACCTCCTCTTCCTAAGAAGAGATGACACCCTAACATAATTTAATACTCAATATATATATATATTTTTTTGGAAACGTTGGAAATCTCACAATCACCCTATGTGATCAATAAAATTAACGCCCTTTATTTGCTTTTTAACTTCTTCTCTTCCTTTCACTCCAACTGGCTAATATCACAGAGCAAGTTCTTATCAATGAATCAAAAGCTCGAAGATGTCATCAGTTACAACAACATACTCGTACCCAAGACTGCAGGCTCGACTGTGGAACTCAGAAAGCTCATTCTCTGGAACCTGGATTCCGACTAATACGTTGGCACCAGTTTCACCCTGTTGCAGCAGAAATGTCGCCGTTCATCATCGAAAATTGATATACTAAAATTTATTTGGACAAAAGGGTTTTCAGATGCCCACCTGATCACGGTAATGGAACAAGCTAATATTCCAACGTGGACTGATGACATCCAAGAACTTCATAAGAGCACCTGGCCGCTCAGGGAAAATAAAATGACAAAGGATCTCATTTTCAACATTCAATCTGGCCCCCATCTGAAAGAAATCCAGAGATATGTGAACTCGGAGCCATATTGCAACCGAAATGAAACATTTTTCACAGTGCAAAACTCATGGTGAAAAGAAAGTCACTTTGTTATTTCATATTTTGAAGGATGGCCATGTCTCTTTATCATTTAATACCAAATGTTATGAAGACAGACTTAGGTGCTGTACCGTTGTTCATTAACCAACCAGATCTTTCAAACAAACATGAGTAATATAAGGGTGAGTTGATAGCAGCCAGAGACAACCAGGAAACAAGAAAGAGCATCTAAGCTGCCATTGTGGGGACAAGCCTAGTAAAAAATCTACATCGGTAAAATGATTTAACACACTTCCATGTTGTTTCCTACTAACAACGCACCAAAAGTGAAACTTCTGACGTAGGACAAAGCTAGACCTGGCCGCCGGTTCGGTTCCGGTTCGGAACCGAACCGAACGGTTCCCGGTTCCACAAGTGTGGAATCGGAACCGAACCGGTTAATTCCGGTTCGGTTCCGGTTCCACACTAAAGTGGAACCGGAACCGTAAACCGAACCGGTCGGTTCCGGTTCCCCTTCCGGGTTTTTTTTTTTTTTTTTAATTAATAATAAATTTTAAAAAATAGAAAAAATTCTATAATCGTAATGTTTTTTCATATTATCACATCATTTTTATAAAATCTTTTTTTATAAAATTCTTTTAACATATAAGCCTTTTTTATAGCCAACTCTTGGTTAGTGCTTTCTTTATATAAGCGATGTAGGATATTTGTTACTTTGCTATTGTGTCCCACATCGCTTATATAAAGAAGTCAATAACCAAGAGTTGGTTATAAAAAGGATGTGGACATTCATGTTTTAGTAATGCAATTTTAAACCTCACTAAGTAATTATTATTAATAAAAAAATTGAGATTTACTTGTAAAACCTTACGGTTCCAAGAAAATAATTTTTTTTATTTTTTTTTTTTTTTTTATTAATAATAAATTTTAAAAAATAGAAAAAATTCTATAATCGTAATGTTTTTTCATACTATCACATCATTTTTATAAAATCTTTTTTTATAAAATTCTTTTAACATATAAGCCTTTTTTATAGCCAACTCTTGGCTAGTGCTTTCTTTATATAAGCGAAGTGGGATATTTGTTACTTTGCTATTGTGTCCCACATCGCTTATATAAAGAAGTCAATAACCAAGAGTTGGTTATAAAAAGGATGTGGACATTCATGTTTTAGTAATGCAATTTTAAACCTCATTAAGTAATTATTATTAATAAAAAAAATTGAGATTTACTTGTAAAACCTTACGGTTCCAAGAAAATAATTTTTTTTTTTTTTTAAACTTCCGATTCCAACCGGAACCGTACGGTTCCGGTTGGAACCGCTGGAACCGTTCGGTTCCAACCGGTTCGGTCAGGGTAAGAACCCTAACCGAACCGGTCAGGTTCCGGTTCGGTTCCGGAACCGGTTGGAACCGGAACCGTCCGGTTCCGGTTCCAACCAGTTCGGTTCCGGTTCCGAACCGGAACCTTGGCCGGGTCTAGACAAAGCTAATAATAGAATAGAGCGGATAAAAATAGGGGAGAAGAGATTAGAAGATAGAAGAGACAAAAATTACAGAAGTAGATAGAATGAGATAAAGCACAACTGCACAAGAAACATAACAGAGGGAGAAGATAGGGATAAAGGGAATATATGACAGGACAAGCAAGAGATGTAATCAGGACAGCATTGTTTAATCATTCATGAGCTGCCAAAAGAAATAGATTCAAGGCTTATTTATAGACTAAAATATAATCATAATCCATTTATTGAGATGGACCTAATTTATCTATTAGGTTTAACCAAACTAGATAAAAGAGTGTAAATATAATTACCAAATAACGCAAGTGATCTTTAACCAAGTCACTTTGTGCGAGATCAAAAGTTTTAAGTTGAGAAGATTCCATTCGCCCTCGCATTGCTTCCAGTTCAACAACCGTGTGAACACCAACACTGCATACGATTTCCAGATAATGCATAATGTTCTTGTTTTTTCAGAAACTACCAAAGTACACTTTTTAGATTTGTAAGTGCTTCCAAATTATCCAGAAAAAATAAAAATATCTGGATTCTGAAGCGCTGAGTATCAGTAGGAAATACATATACTGAGAGTAATTTTCAATCGTCAAAAGGATTGTGTGCTCTCCTATCACTGATACAAAATGAAAATCACTAACCTGTAAAGAACCACAGCTGCCTTATCAGAATTAAATCGGTATCTGAACTCGGTAATATTCATAGGCCCCACCTGCCAATCGAAATGGTTTTCAGTTCAAAGCAAAACCTTTAGCTGAGGACATTTTATCTAATGCGACTTACAAGTTTACAAAATTGTTTGAAACTCCCACGCTCCTCTGGCATAACAGTTGCAAGCATAGCTTCCTGTTGCCTACCAACATTAGCAAGTTCAGTCACCACCCTCAGTTTATCAAAGTTCATGTTTGCTCCACTTGTTATTGCTACGAAGTTTTTTCCACTAAGGCCATAATATTTGCAATATGCTTCAGCTCCGGCAAGGGAAAGAGCACCTGCGGGTTCTAAAATGCTCCTTTTCTCCTCGAACATATCCTGCCAACCAGAACCAACATTGCTAAGAAACAGGGGCTGAAAACTCTATACTCCAGTTCGTATATTCATATATATGTGCTAGTCCTTGTTAAATAATTTCTTATCGAAAGAATAGGAGATGCTACTCATGATGGCCAACATTTCATCAATGAATGCATTTTTTATTATAACAAGCAAGAGGCGCATTTTATAGACGAACCATATGATGTTTCATTTGAACATAAAAATACACATGTAACCACAATTGGGGCAGGGCAGGATTGGCGTTGACTGTTGAATGGATGTTGAGTTGTTTCACGAAGCATGCTAATAATGGTAAGACAATCGAAGCACTATGTATAGCAAGAACAAGATTTATTCTTATTTTACTTGTCACGCTTTCTTGCACCCACCAATGCATAATAATAAATAGGGAAATTTTCATTTGTCCACCCTATTTTAATGGAAAGTTCAAAATTACCCATTGACTTTTTAAATTATTAGTCTTCCACTCATATTATTAAAAAGACACATTATTACACCCAAAATTCAACAGTGTCAAATAAACGTTAAATTTTTGCTTGCGTCAGAAGGTTATTTTTGTCATTTTACATTGCTGACATCATATTATTCGCCTTTTTTCTTATTTTCCTCTATCCTCTTCACCTGATCCCCTCTTCTCCACGATTTTCTTATACCCTGTTTTTTTTTCTTTTTTTTTTTGCATTTTATTTTCTTCTTTCACTTTCTAACCCATCCCAAAACCAACCTTTGTTCAATCTCACCCCACACTCACACAAATGTCCCTCCACCACCATTACTACTCAACATGCGACCTCCGTAGATTCACAGCCACAAACTTTCAGGGCCTCTACTACATTATCAGCGACAACATTGACACCAACCAAATTATCCCAGCCAAGTACGTCACCTCGGTCCCATCCAACACCAATGATGATGGTAGATTCAGTCCAATTACTGGTGGATGAAGTGGATTTCCTTCCTTTGGTTCTGGTTATGAAGTGGAGGGTACTAGAAAAGAAAAGAGTACGTGTTACTTATATTCAAGTCATTAAAGATATGTACGAAGGCGTAATGACTTATGTCATGACTCAATGAGAAATAACAAGGCACTTTCCTATTACCATAGGCTTGCACCAAGGTTCTGTACCGAGCCCTTATCTTTTTGCCTTAATGACAGATATAATTAATAAGGATATCCAAGATAAGGTGTCATGGTTTGTTATTCGTTGATGATATAGTATTGGTGGATGAGTCTAAATAAGGTATAGAGGCTAAACTTGAGAGAAAAACCTTAGAAGCTAAAAGCCTCCAACTAAGTAAGTTAAAAACTGAACACATGGTGAGTCTAACAAAGGTCGTAGAGGTAATGCGGCAGAAATAAGAATTGGCGACCAACCAATCTCAAGTAGCGAGTGTTATAAGTATTTTGGGTATATCCTCCAAAAGGATGGAGAAGTCGATCGAGATATTACACTTAGAATTCAATCAGATTAGAGGAAATGAATATGTGCGTCTGGGGTCATATGCAATCGCAACATCCCTTTAAACTTAAAGGAAAATTTTATAAGACCACCGTGAGACCTACAATGCTTTATGGAATAGAACATTGGCCAATAAAACATCAACATGCCCAAAAGAATAGGGTAGCTAAAATGAGAATGCTCAGTGGATGTGAGTGGACTAGGAAAGACAGAGTTAAAAATGAAGTAATTAGGAAGAAATTAAGGTTAGCATCGATTGATGAGAAAATGGGAGAAATAAAGTTAAGATGGTTTGGACATATCCAACATAGGCTTTTAAGTGATCCAGTGAGAAAATGAGAGCAAATGGTGCTGGCATATACCAAGCGAGGAAGGGGAAGACCTAAGTTGACATGGACAGAAACAATAAAAAGAGACTTAAGTTTTATGGAGCTTAATGAATCAATGATCTCAGATAGAGTACTATGGCGTCAAAAGATCCATGTAGCCGACCTCACATAGTGGGAAAATGCTTTGTTTGGTTTGTATCTGGTTATGAATGGGTATGAATAATTGAATATGGAAACAGGGTTGAGCCCAAATTTTGGAGCTAATACAAAATTTAACAACAATCTCAACTATGAAAGGGGTTTGAGTCCTTTTTACATGGGATTAGGATGTGGAACCATAAGAGGAAACGCCTTCGGCAATGTCAGGGTCAATTGAGGTTCTTCGGCAATTTCTGCTCAAAGTAGAGATAATAATGTTATTAATAATAATGTTAATTTTGGGTATGGAAATGGAGAGAATAATTTTAGGTTGGGAACAGAAGGATATTTGTTTTTGTTTTTGTTTTTATGTGAATTTTTTTATTTCAATAATTATTATAAGTGTTTTCGTTGTTGTTTTTATACTTATTTCTTGTTAAATAAGAACAAAACAAAAGGTTAATTATATAGTTTTTGTGAATGATTGTTGAGTCGTTAATGTTATTCTGTTGGTTTAACATTGTTGTGTAAATAAGAAATGTTATTGAGACTGTACATTGGGTTTTTATTCATATGTTTCTTACAAGCAATTCTCATGTTTTCTTCAAAACTTCAATGTTGTTCTGAATTTGCCAGATACATTTGTAAAGGCCGGTCTGTTAAAAGTTTAGTTTGAAGTTCAGTAATGGTTCCGCCATTGTAGTCCTCTATTGTGTGTATGGACTTTATTTTTCATGGAATTCTGAGAGTATTCAGCCACTCCTGCAATTAGTATAATTTTTTACTTCAATAGAGTTTTTGATACCTGAAATTAATGTAATATCATCAGAGTTATGATGGGAACCAAACAAATCTCTCTAAAATACTCTCTAAATGAATTGAAAATCAAATACAGAGATAGTTGAAGGTGAAGATTAATTCAAAATCCCTTGCTCAACATTAAGGTGTTGGCAGCCTCCTCCCATCCCAATTTCAACCAAACGATCATACCCCCCCCCCCCCCCACAACAAAACATCTAACATATATATCAAACCCTAAATGAAATGAAAAAACTAAAGTGCCCTCTTATTTTTACTCTTCTAACATTTAGGTCCTAACATTATTCCCCATTTGAAAACACGATGTCCTCAACGTCAGAGTGCAGATATGACGATCGCCTCAAAGGATATCCCAGGCTTGAACGACATTGTTCTGATGAAGTCCTAAACTTCCTCCAGCTAACCAACAAATTCAACTGATTGAGAAGAGTCCAGAGTAATCTCTTGCAGAATCGACCCGAAGACAATGTATCCACCATCAAAACCTAAAGAATGCTCAACTGGTACCTCCAATTTCTTAACCCGAGGAATAAAGAGGAGTTTCGGTTCGTTGTATTTCTCCACTAATGCCATAAGTTGCAATGGCTTTTCCTCATTTGCATGCTCTTTTTTCTTTAAAAGCATAGCCACCTTAGGGGCATAATCCTTATCCTCAATGGCTACATATTTCACTACATCAACTTCTGCACTCTTCGTCTCATTACACTATGCTTTAATGTTCGCTTCTTCATTCTCAATTTGCTCATGTGGGTCTGAAAATGCAATTACATTGGAAGTAGGATCACCCTCATTCGCGATCACGGGCTCTACGGCTTCAACTTCTTCACTCCGCTTCTCATCAATCACTGCTCCACCCTTCCCAATACTTTCACCCTCTAGGATCGACCTTATGTCACCAATATGTTCAATCTTCTCACTCTGACACATGATTTGGGTGGAATCTCTCATCACATCTGAAACATAGGCCTTTATCGCGCCGAAACTGAAATCAACCGCAGAACGTTGCTTGAATTTTCCCGATCAGCCGTTCTTTGATTTTTTCCTGTTGCTCTCCACAAGGGGTGTTAGGTCAATACTTGTCTCTTGAAGTGATGGGTCGTCCTTAATGTTAATATCAGAGTTGGTTTTTGATCCCTTTACCATCTCTTGCATCTTCTCCAACATTGAGTCAAGCTTTTTCGAAGGATCTTCCTCAATTCTATTCAATCCTCCAACATTTGACAGGTACGTGGATCCATTACCGGCTCGGGATCCTTTAGATTTGCAGGACCTGATCATTCTTCGCTTTCTGATTTCTCCCAATCTGTCTAATTCTGCTAGTTTCTCTTCCGCTTCCAAGGTTAATTTTTTGACCCCTTCAAGATCGATCATCCTCAAGAATTTAAGCCATCTCGAGCCTCAGATTGCAACTCATATTGCAATCCATTGATTAAGATTCTAGGCAAATAATGCTCGGATGTGTATGATACCGAGCTCACTAAGCACTCAAACCTGTCAATATAACCATGAAGAGATCCATCTTGTCGTATATAACCCAATTCGGATGAAATCCCAATGCACCACTTTTTTATTTTTGGCACTCTTCGTTTTTTTTATTTCTTTTTTCTTTTTTCTTTTTTTCACTTTTTTTTTTTTTTTTTTTTTTTTTTTTTACAGAAGTATGTAAATGTAAAAGATTACAAAAGTAAGATTAATTCAGAAAATAAGAAATATCAGGGACTAAAATGAAAAAGGGACAAGGTTGAAAAAAAAAAGAGTTCAGGGGTTGAACCGTAAATATCACTTGATCGTTCTGGTGGTCGAAAATGGGCTAGGGTGGTGGTGGAAGCTTCAGATTCCCGCCGTAGACTACGAATCGGCGTCAAGAAGCTGCGGCAGTTAGTGGTGTTTCTGGTGTTTTCCGACGACTTTTGGCTTCAAAGGTGGTCTGGTTTTGGTCGCCGGCGTGAGGGAGATGTTTTGGTGTGCTTGGTCAACGATGGACAATGGCTTAAAGGCGGCGCGAGAGCGAAATGCACAGCTTATCGCGGCGGCTGGCAGCAGCTTCTAGTGACGGGAACAGCGGGGTTTTGTTCGCCGGCGACTTCAGCTTCACTTGGTGGTAGTGGTTGATGGTGAAAGTGGTAGTGGCGGTGGCAGTGATGGTGGTTGGAGGGCTAGGGTTTCTGGATTTTTTTTTTTTTGGTTGCAATGGTGGCTGTGAACACTGCTTCTGCTGCTATTGTTTCTTTGATTACTGGATTTCTTTTTGAATTTTTTTATTTACTGATTTCTCTTTTGATTTTCATCTTTTTTTTCCATTGATTTCTTCTTCCCTCAACCAACAATAATCACCATAGATCCAAGGAACTTCTGCTTTGATACCAATTGATGGGAACCGAACAAATCTCTCTAAAATACTCTTTTATTGAATTAAATATCAAATACAGAGATAGTTGAAGGTGAAAATTAATTCACCAGCCCTTACTCATCATTAAGGTGTTGGCAGCCTCCTAGGGTTTCCCCTCCAATTGATGGGAACCGAACAAATCTCTCTAAAATACTCTTTTATTGAATTAAAAATCAAATACATTGAAGGTGAAGATTAATTCATCAGTCATTGCTCAACATTAAGATGTTGGCAGCCTCTTAGGGTTTCCCCTCCAATTCCTATCCTAATTTCAACCAAATGATCATAAGCCCCCCCCAAACCCCAAACCCCAAACAAAACATCTAACATATATATCAAACCCTAAATGAAAAGAAAAGTGCCCTCTTATTTTTACCCTTTTAAGGTCTTAACAAGTTACTTTTTGGGCGTAAAATAAAATTTCCATTTCTATTTTTTAATAATATAGGGTGGAAGACAGATAATTAAAAAAGTCAAAAGTGCAATTTTGAACTTTTAAATAAAATCATGTGGATAGATGATAATTTCCCTAATAAATATTAAAAAAAATGTAAAATAACCCTGAAAATAGCAGTCAAATACATGCAACCTCCAAAGCCTGAAAGAAGCCTCACCTTTATGGAAGCACAAATGGCATCACGACTCACAAGAACTACACCATCTACCAATTCCTTGCATATGCGGAAGGTTTCCTCACCAACCTCTTTAACAGCTACACCATCGGCAAAACCCCCAACATGGTCCAACGTCACTCTCTCACCATGATGTAGGGATAGTGCCATTGCATTTGCATTAGACGGCTCCACTCCAATAATTTTCACCTGTGTCACCAATATAACATTATGTGCTTCTTGATGGATTGGCTAATTTAGTAAGCAGTTGGCAAAAACAAATTCAAATAAAATGACAGAAGAACAACATATCAATTTGCTACACCCTTTAAAGCCACCAAAAAGAATAAAACTTGCCCCAAACCCATTTTTAACTGAATTTTGAATCAGTAAGATTTATAACACATGAATACAAAAAGTGAGCAGCAGTTGCGAAGTGGCTATAATATAAAAAGATTCTATTGAAACTAGACGAATTGAGTGTGGCAAAGAAAAATTTATAAATATGATAAATGGTGGCAATGATTTGTTACATTATCAGTAGCAAGTAATGATGGAGACAGTGAAAAATGAGAAATTTACAAATAATGAGCTAAGAACAGAAGGCCCAAGTGAAATGGAGCAAGATTTGATATGGAATAATATAAGACAAATATATTGTAAGGTCGCGTGGTTAGGGATCAATCTAAATTCTGCTGACTCCAGCACCAGGCAACAAGATTATAGTTGAAAACGATAAACCAAAATCTCATATAATATTTTCAATTTTTAGTTTCAATCAAATCACAAGTCTTCTTGCATATTGACAAGGTAAAGATAAAGCATATCAACAACTAGTGCCCATGACTTTATTGGTCTTTCAAGTAAAACAAAAGGTGGTTACTAATCTAGAAAAATTGCCTAAATTTGTGTCATGATACCAAACCAAACCAAACAAAATAAAGCATTTTCCCACCATGTGTGGTCGGGTCGGCTCGACTACATGGATCTTTTGGTTCCATTGTGCTTTATCTGAAATCATTGTCATCAAACTTCATAAAATATAGGTCTCTTTTATTGGTTTCTATCCATATCAACTTAGGCATTTCCCTTCCTCGTTTGACATATTGAAACACCATTTGCTACTGGATCACTTAAAGGTCTACGTTGGATATGTCCAAATCATCTTAGTCTTATTTCTCTCATCTTTGATCAATCGGTGCTGCACCCAATTTCTTCCTAATTGCTTCATTTCTAACTCTGTCTTTCCTAGTCCACCCACACATCCATCTAAGCATTCTCATCTCCGCTACCTTTATTTTTTTGGCGTGTTGATGCTTTATTGCCCAACATTCTATGTCATGACCCCCACCCTAGAGCAGACCCAACCCTAGAAAGGGGTATGTGAACTACTTCAACTCGAGTATTCTACATGTCATGCAACTTAACTAAATTTGCAAAGATAGTAATATTCCCCAAGATGTAATTCAATAAATCTGGAGAGAGCGAAAAACATGAAAATGTCATGAATCTTGTGGTAAATGAATCAAATTCTGGTACAGCTACTGTTGCACTGGCGAACTACCTAGGATGTTTGGGAAAATGGGGGTGAGCTTAAAAAGCCCAATAAGTTATATATAAAATTAATATTTGAAAACAATAATTATTATATAAGGACTATCTCAGAGAAAATACACTCAAAAAAACATCAATCAAACAAGGTTGTTAACCGGATTCGGTATAATAGTGGATTGAAACCATTTGGAAAGTAACACCACCCCTACCAAGAAATCCCACCATATAACCTCGCATAATGGTGGTGGTGATGACGGTGGATACACAGTGCTCACCGACGAACGGTCAAACGATGATAACTCCCATTTTTGGCTCATTTCACGACAACCAAAGGTTTGATTTAGGCAACCGAGGTGTCCAACCTGCGTATCTCGATGAAGGAAGATTATAGTCTGGGAGGTGAGTGAACGCACAGCGGCGCGTGGGCGGCGATGATTAGCGCGTGAGGGCGCCTCCGGGGGAATCTGGGCGGCGGACCGACAACGTTGGCTTCGTCTCATCGAGAGGATTTTCTTGGAGAGGTCACTCGCCGAAAATGATGGCTGGACGATGTCGAAAAATCATTCTCTCTCTAACTGCTCACTTAGAATTGCCTTCAATGCCTTCTTTCTACCACTGAACACTGTCCTCACCCTCTTTCTTTTGTTTTCCCATTCAAACACACATAATATTAGGGTTAGGTCTTGTTCTTTTATAATAAGGAATTGTAGTGTTTTAGTTATATTAGTGGTGTGGTTGCTGATTTGGGGGGGGACACGTGCGTGTGTGAGGGGGAGATAAGAGAATTTAAAAAAAAAAAAAAATTAAGTTTGTAAGTGATGTTACATTTTGTTCCATAAAGCATTGCGGGTCTCATGGCGATCCTATAAAATTTGCCTTTAAGTTTTAAAAGAATGTTGAGATCACATAAGACCTCAAACACACATCTCCATTTCCTCCAGCCCTACTGGATTCTATGTGTAACGTCTCAATCGATTTCTCCATCTTTTTAAAAAGATGAATCTGAGGTACTTAAAACACTTGCTACTTGAAATCAGTCGGTCACCAATTCTTATTTATATCGCATTACCTCTACGATCTTTGTTAAACCCACACACCTGTGTTCAGTTTTTAACATACTTAAAAGCGTGCCTTTAACTTCAAAGGTTTTTATCCACATCTCAAGTTTAACCTCTACACCATCTTTAGACTAATCCACCAATACTATATCATCAGCAAATAGCATAAACCATGACACCTCATCTTGGACATCCTTAGTAATCCAGCACTAAGGGAAAAAGATGAGGGCTCAATGCAGAACCTTGGTGTAAGCCTATGGTAATAGGAGAGTGCATTTTTACTTCTCCTTGAATCCTAACACAAGTCATTGCACCCTCATACATATCTTTAATGGCTTGAACATAAGCAATACATACTCTCTTCTTTTATAGTACCCTCTAACAAATTTCTCTTGGTACTTACTACTCTATCGTATGCTTTTTCTAGATCTATAAATAATATGAAGGTTTTTCTCCCTACTTCGATAATATTCCATCAAGCCTCTTAGTACTAAGTGTATTGCTTCAATAATCAATCTTCCTGGGATGAACCCAAATTAGTTCTCAGATATACTTGTTTCTTGTCTTAACCTGCGCTCAATTATTCTTTCCCACAATTTCAATGGGGGACTTATTAGCTTTATGCCTCTGTAATTGCGAGATTTTATATATCCCCTTATTCTTGTAGATAGGTACAAAAATACTATTCCTCTATTGCTCCGACATTTTTTTTATTCTCAAGATAACATTGAATAACTTAGTTAGCCAAATTATTCCTTCTTCTCCTATAAATTTCCATATTGCTATTGGAATTACATCAAGCCCAACTTCTTTCTTGTTCTCCATTTTTGCTAATGCACTTTTTCCCTCGAATCGTTGAATTCTTCAGTAAAATGCATAATTTCGAATTTCTTCTGAGCATCCTAGCTCCCCAAGATCTATATCCATCTCATTTCCAACATTAAATAACTGATAAATGTATCTTCATCTTTCTTTAATCTTTGCACCAATGTTTTGTGTCTCATCCTTGATGCACTTCACCCGGTCTAGATATTGAGTTTTCTTTTATCTTGTTTTTGCCAACTAGTATATAATTTGTTCCCCTTCTTTGGTACCCAACCTCTTATAAGAATCCTCATATGCTGCATTTTTCGCCTCGCTCACCGCCTTTTTCGCTTTATGCTTCGCCAACTTATAATTTTCCAAATTATTATCATTTCTACATTCACACAAAGCTGTGAAACAAGCCCTCTTACTCTTGATCTTGTGTTGTACCTCTTCTCTCCACCACCAGGACTCTTTATGTTGGGGCAAATGCGGCGGAAGCATGGTTGCCGGTGAAATTGACTTTTAAAATAATTTTCAAAACCGTATAAATTCACTGGTATTATATACCTCTAATTTATTTGTATTTCACCATAATCACTTATTAATACAAATATTATAAGTTATTACGCATAGGAACGGAGGACAACGCATAGGAACTCGGGACAATATTTTCGAAAAACACTTTCCGAAGTTACACTCGAACCAATTTACCGGTTTGATGAACCAAGCGACCGGGAGAATCGGTAAGCCGGTTTAATATTGAAATAGGATCAGCCCACTGCTACAGTAATTCATTCACTGTAGCAGTAGCATATTATGGAAATTTCAACAAATTACCATTTTGTCCCTGGGAACAATTTCAAAAATTACAAGAATTTTCCTACACTGCTACAGTAATGTAGCAATGGCAAAATAACCGCAATTTTCATAAATTACGATTTTTCCCCTTAATGCGGTTTTACGAAAAATTCCTAAAACAATTCGGAAAATTCCAGGAATTTTATCTACGCATTATTACACATTTAATTTCATTAATAACACATCAATTTCATAAATTACACAAATTTGAATTAATTTACACAATTAATACAAATTATCTCAAATTAATTATAAATTACAAACTCTTATCCAAATTATATTACACCAACTAGTCACCACATATGAAATACTCAAGCACAATTCTAAGCATATCTAGAGTGGTAGAGACACTCTAAAATGACAATTGATCATCTAATAACCTAATTGATTTAAGTACACTAATAAAATCAATTAATTACGCATGCTTAAATTAGGGGTTATCTAATTCGGGTTTCTAAACTCTAATCACAAAATATTAAAGGAAGCATATATCAAAATATATAAAGCAATTGGAATTTAGAAATAAAACTTCACAAATTAAAATTACCTTAATGTGATTAATTATTAACATGTGACCAAAAATTCGGATTTATTCTAATGTGAATCTAATCGAATTATGTATCAAATACATATACACAGTAGATATAAAATGCCCCAGCATGTGTACCAATTATGAATAATCCGAATTATTCATAAATAATTGCCCAAGTGCTCAACGAGTACACTTCATATAGTGGGACTCTCTGGATTCAAGTATATCTATCACGGAACCAGTTTTTGTGTCCATAATTCACCCACTGGCAAATTATAACACCACAAATAATCGCGTTGAATCATACGAGTCGAGATCTAGGTATAGCGAATAGTCATTCCGTCATAGGTATCCGAATTGTACCGAAAATATAGATAAAACGTCAAATCTCCGCAGAAAATTCTTAGGTCGCGACATATTCGTGATCTCTCAATAACTTTCTTTTTTTTGAAATCGTTGGAAATCCCACCGCCAAACCACCCCTTCCAGGCTTAAGCGGAGCAAGTAAAACCCCCGACTGTCCCAGGCTCTTACAAGAAACGCACTCCCGGATTCGAACCCAAGACCTCAAGGTGAGATCCTGAGCCCCGCACTACCAAGCCACACCCCTTGGGGACCTGATCTCTCAATAACACTTCGAACTTGTTTCAACAATGTACCACGACGATGGATTTTTAAAGATCATGAAATAGACACCCAATTCATGCACACAGGACTGGCGGATCCTCTCCGGATACATCACAGGATATCATAAGTATCGGTCCACACCCAATGAACAGGCGGAGGTCTGATCTAAGGATTGGTGGCGTAACTGCTAACAAAGTGTGGAGGATCACTCATATATCATCGGTGGTATCTCAAGTCAAATGACTGATTATGCTACTCGACTCGAGAAGATTCCTATTGATATTGGTGTGTCATCTATCATGAAGACTTCCAGTGAGTCATTCAGTGCTCATCAAATGAACACCTACATATCTATATACGAGTCTCATAAAACTCATGATTCATTGGGATAAATCATTGAATCAAATCTCTATATACGACATGTACTGGTCTCAACGGATTTTACTAACCGACCCGTGTTAGTAAATCACGACCAAGAACTTTATTTGAGAATATAACACTAGTAGTGACACTTCCCAATGTCAATTAAAAACCTCACTGTAACTGTGTGACTACTGTATATTATTGGGTCTTTGTCTAATATATACATTACTAAACCTAAGTTAGTTTCGATCTAAACTGAATTAGATCGAATATGTATATAAAAGACAATCATTAATACCATATTACCATTTATCAGGTAATATTATGGAAAAATAATTGCTAATATTCATGAACATGTCATAAATATGATACAGATTAGCGTTCAGTGCACCAACCCTAATACTTTATCCTTTGGGGCCAATCCTTTTAATTCAGTCGGATATTTTGGATATCCAATAATATTCATCTAAAAAAATCCAATATCTGCATTCTGCAATTTAATAGATAACAAATAAGTTGTGGATATGAAATGAGTATCCACCATAGATAATGGACGGTTATGGATATCAAAATCGAATATCCAAAATTCATCCAATAACTAAAGAATATCATAAACTTAGTATAGACTCACACACGTCATATCTTTTTACTATATAAACAAAACATATAAATCCTTAATCAAAAGAATCAAACAAAAATGTTACATTTGTATTAAACGATCCAATTGTATCGCATATTAGATCTCAGATATCGGATATTGGTTAGTAGATTCCTAACTTATCAAATTTTGCGAATATTTCAATTAGATACGAATATCCGGATTGATGGACAGTTGCAGATGCAAATACTGACTATAAATATTTTATTTGATATGAATCGGTTGCAGATATAAGGCTTCAGTGGCGGATACGAATAAACCAAATATTGGGGATATCCAATCCGTTGCCATCCCTAGTGAGAAAGTTTATCGAGATAAGGTTTTGACACATCCGCCATTACTGATAACGAAACAACGACACTAAACAAGTAGAGTTCAAACAGTGTTATCAAGTAGGAATTAATATTATCAAAAGAAAAAATTGTAGGGGAGGGAGAAGAAACTCAATTTCTTACTAAAGTCTTCAAACACTGTTATCAAGTAGGAAACAAGTTGGCTAATTAAATTATCAGAGAATGAAGCCTGCCAACAAATTCTTACACAATAACAAAACAAACCTGCGGCGAAACCCTCTTTACATAAGCAGCAACGCCAGCAATTAGTCCACCACCACCAACAGGCACAAAGATGGCATGCAATGGCTCTTGCATTTGACGTATTATTTCCATCCCAATTGTTCCTTGCCCCATAATGACATCTGGGTGATCAAAAGGCGGAATAAACGTACGACCCTCATCTCTTGCAAGTTTTTTAGCATATGCCTGTGCTTCATCATAAGAATCCCCCACAAGAACAACTTTGGCACCCAATGCCTTGACAGACTTCCACTGCAGATTGAAAAATCACAATTAGATAACAAAGCGCAATTTCATTCCACGATCAGCACTAACAATGACAAAAAATGTACCTTGATTTCTGGCGTGGTAATTGGCATAACAATCACTGCATCACAGCCTAGCGTCTTGGCAGACAATGCAACCCCTTGAGCATGATTTCCAGCTGATGAGCAGATAACTCCTTTTTGTAACGAATCCTTGGAAGCTTGACCATCATGTTATATGCTCCACGGAGCTTGAATGAGAAAACCTATATCCAAATTCGTCATATGAATAAATTAACTTTGATAATACAAATAATTTTCTACTCAAAAATAGAAAATCGTGCTAATTGAGTAATCCAAGAGATCACCAAATCTTGCTATTAAACTATAGTAGCGTCTAGTTACACCCAAACCTTGAATTGGGTTGAAATCCTAATTTTATGGAATACAGGATGATTAAATATAATATACCAAAAGTTCATACTGTTTGGATTAAACAGTGAATTTGTTGTTTTTTAATTTTCACTTGGGGGAGATAAAGTTCAAATAGAAATATAGAATCTAATAATAAAATCATACGTATCTCTCCAACGTCCAGTACAATTCAATCACACAAAAAACAAACCCTTGAGAGGTTTTAGATTCTTCCACATCAACAAATAAAAGCTAATTGGTCAAGTATTTAAGGTAAACAACTATAGAGGACAGAGATTTTTCTGAAGAAACAGAAACAGTGCTTGATTCAAGCTAAAACGTTAAGATAATAGAAATATAAAGACATGCTGATTAATTATAACTGAAAAACGAAAAAGAAAGAAAGAGAGGGCTCTCATAGTCTCATTTCCGAATTAGTGAATTCTTTTTTAATGATGAGCTGAAAAATAAGAATTCAAGCTGGCATAAAAAAAATTACAAGAAAAATATAAAACAACTTACGGGTGTAAATCTTCTCTCTTAAGCCAAAGCTTAACGCCAAGTCTCTCTGACAATTTTGGAGCGAATTGTAAAGGAGATTCAATTGCCACGTCATAAACCTTTGATGCGAGAATATTGGTCAAATAGCTCATGGCATCGACAGTGCTGTCTCCGTCCACGCCGCCGCAAGCGTTAACAGACCGGTCCGGTACTGCCCCGAGGTAACCGGACGGGTACTCCAAAGAATTCGGCGAGACTGTTTTAACTGGAGGAGGCGGCGGTGGTGAGTGAGAATGTAACGTAATCGCAGGAATCAACGGACGGCGTGCTCCTGGCCGTAGATTTAGACAACGTTCCTTGATGGTGCGCATTTTTATTTGAAAGAAGCCCATTGACAACGGTGAGGGCCGTTTGCTGCGATGCAGGCGGTGCAGAGGAGATGGAGGCGGCTTCAATCGGAGCGACTCCATTGATCTGGTCAGGGTAAGGTTTGGAGGCAATAGAAGAAGAGTCGGGGAAGGCGGCTAAGGTTTGGGCCTTTGGGGCAATAGAAGAACTTTGGCAATTATAGATATGGGGTGTTTTTTTAAAAATTTTGATTATATAGAAAATTTAAAATTTTTTATTTTGGTAAAATTTAATTTTTTTTTTAAAAAAAACACCATTATTTTCTCATCATTAATTAAATATTTAAAAATTATATTTTGACTCAATTATAATTTAATCATTTCACCACAAATCAAATCATAATACTAAACACACTTAATTTCTTCGAAAATGGCTTATTGGACCATGTGTTAAGGGAAATACAAATTGCAATGATATACTAGTTTTGATAATTATAAATTTTAATTTATATAGTTAAATATTTTTTTTATTAATTGAATCATTTTGAAACAAATTTTTATAATATTTTGGATATTGAAATCAATTAACACTAACTTAAACAAAAACTCAAAATTAATGAAAATATTCTACTACAAGAACTCAAATTTATATTTTTAAAATTGTAGAAACTACAAAATCTTTAAAAGAAAAAATTATTTATTTTAAGAGTTAAATGATTAATATTATTCATTTATATAAGAATAATATGTGAGATTGTATAATAAATATAATAATTTTTATTTTTTAATTTAAAATAGTATAATTTATTTACGAATATCCATATATATGACTTTTTTGATATAATCTTTTTTTACTGTTTGGTTCTTTTTTATTAAATTAGGAAAGAGTTTCCTTCAAAAAAAAAAAAAAAAAAAAGAAAGAAAGAGTTGCGTATTGGAAAAGGCATTGCTAAAGTAAATATATGTAAATGACACGTTTTGAGAGCCTGTAACACGAGGCAATTGAATCTGAGAGTTAATTAGGAGGGTTGGCAATGGGACCGATTAGACTTTAGTCAAGTCCTGGATTTAACATAAAAGTTATATTAAAATTTAAATCTTCCAAAATTTTGTCCATTTATGAGAGGATTGTGTCAAGCTCTGCCTAAATTTTTAAATATTTATTAATTAAATAGTAATAATTACAAAATTTTGACAAAACCTCGTTATAAAATGAATTTTTCAAAAGTTTACACCATGTAAAATACATTATAAGTTCTAAATGTAAACAGAAAAAAAAAAAAAAACAAGAAAATAATTATTAATACTAATACAACTTAAACAAGTTTAAAAATTCATTATATTAGTACATTAAATAATACTAATAATAAATAATTTTAAACAGCAAACATATAATTTTACAAATATATATATAATATATATTTTTTAAAATTATATATAATAAATAGACGAATCGAGGCTTTTATTTTAAAAATCTTTATCATACCCTTTAACTAAAGGACCTCAGTATTTAATACTTCTATCCCAATTATTTTGTTAAGGGCGGGTAGACCTGATTTGTCGAGCCTACTAATTAGGTGATTTGGTAAAAGTAACATGATGTTACTTTTGTGTTTTTTATCACGAAGGGAAAGGAAAATTATTAAAGCAGTGCCTATTCCTATTGTTATTGAGATGGAATAAGATGAGTTTGTCATTAAGTATAAGTAGAGATAGAATGTATAATATAAATTATTTTATTTATTTAAATTTGTCATGCACTACTATTTAAAGAAATATTAAAATGTATTTGAATTCTGATAATCAATTTATATTGAAAAGTTATATGAAATTTATAGCAAATAATTTCGATAAAATATTAAGAATAAGACTATACAACTTACGGAGAATGTGTGAATTTCTAACAATTCTAAATTGAAGAAGTGGCCAGAGGGACAATCCAATGATTTATATTCACTTTATCTAACAATCGTTCTATATATGTGTTAAATATTTTTAAGTCTCCTTATCGCATCACGTGGCGGTTTCATATTAAAGTTATCAAATTAAATAAATAATTATATTAAATAAAAATCATATTATAATAAAAATATATATATTATAATTTTATCAGAATTATATTACAACAATAAAACATATTATAATATTCTATTGAAATAAAATAAACAAACTATTAAATTATCTACAATTAAAATAATTATTTTATTAAATTATAAAACTAAAATATCTCTACAATTAATTTTATCATTAAATTATAAAATTAAAATAATAAATTATTAACATAAGAAACATATTACAGTAAAAAAAACATAATTCATTATTAAAGTTAGAAACCTATTAAATTAATTAATTAATATTTTAATTAATTATTATGAAATTATAAAAATAAATAAATAAATCTATTATAATAAGAAAACATAATATAATTTCTCATATATATATATATATATAAGTTAAACATCTTAAAGACTTTCTATCGCGTCACGTGACGGCTCATTATTTAATTCTATTAAATTATAGTTAAATTAATAAATCTATCTATTAAATAAGAAACAAATTATAATAAGAATAAATTAGTTTACAAATTAAAATAGTTCTAAAATTAGTTTTATTATTAAAAATTAAAATAAAAAACTTATTATAAAATAAAAACATATTTTTTAATTTATTAGAAAGCTTGTATTAAAATGATCAAAGTCATGATCTCAATTAGAAAGCTTGTATTAATGTAAAAAAAGGATCGTCATTCAAACCAAAATTAAGCTATATGATAATGTAGTATTAGTCTGGCAAATCACCCTGAACATTTAAAAAATGGGCAATTCACGAGCATCAGCAATTAGCAGCAGTACTGCTCAGCTAAGGAAACATGAACGCATCACATAAATACTCAATTCGAGCCCATCTCCACCACTCACAAGCATACAACTTAGAATTGAAAAACATCTCTTGTTTCTAATATGAAATAAAGATTAAAACTAAACAACATATCAGCTACTGCAGTTACTCTCCAAAAAGAAAACTAAGGAAGAAATTACATCCAAATAAGCTGACCATTCCATAAAGATTTGCAACAAGTAATGAAACAGCAAGAACAAAACCAGCAAAAAAAAAAACTAGTAACCACCCTTAAGATCGTTGACGACATCGTAAGGAATGGGAGTCACAGTTTCTAAGGTTGCACCTTCCACCATGAAACCTGGTTTAGGGCCCTTTGGCTGCCTCTTTGTACTGATGACTTCACCTCTTGCCTTAGCTTCAGCCTTGAGCTCATCGTTCTTCTTCTTCCTCAACTTGAACTCCTCAGCACACCTCGAAGGCTGCACATGCTCCACACGGACATGAATCCTTTTCTTGATAATTCTGTTACCAACCTGGAGTACAAATTCAACACAGTTCAGTTGCCATCATTAAAATATGTGTGTCATGCAGAGATCCACAATCAATTTAATCAAGTTACACTAATAGTCTACTACAAAGTTGCTATGTAGGCAGCAGTACCATGATGAAAGCTGTAACAAGAAATTATCAAATAGGTGGATGGAAGAGTATAAATAAATCAATTGACACACAAACTATCAAGTAGACTTGGGGTGAAAAGAAAATCAGGAAAAAAAATGGCACACAAACATAACCTTGTCCATTCAGATGATATATAATTCAATACACTCACAAAGCATTTCGCCAACATGTCATCACCATAATCAGAAGAAGGTTTAAACTACCAACATTTTGAAGAATTAGTTTCTAACAAACTTAAGGAAAACAATGAAAGTTTCATTAGGAAACAAGAAGGCATATTTAAAACAACAGTTTCCACTCAACACAATCATCAACAAATTCAACACCAGATATGCAATCATGTACTCCCAAGGACCAAAACCTGTATAAGAAATACATATCAGTCGCATAAAAAAGCCCCATGTGCAAGACACCATATTCTTTTGAGCCAAATATCACCAAATAATCAACCCTACGGAATGTAAAACACTTGAGAATCTGTCAAACCAAATATCATGAAAATTTTTAAGCCAGTGATAACTAAAAACAGAAATACATCAAGCTTATAATTGATCTTAACTTGTCAACAATTACAGAGTGCACAACATTAAATTACACCAAACACATTAAATATTAAGATAAAGCATAAAATAACACACAAGTATAAAAAACTAGATATATAAATCAACCGATAGAGAACTATATCTAGCATGACATTTGATATCACCAACAACTCAAATCATGTAACTATCAATAACACCAAAAATATCAAATCAAAAAACCCTAGTACCAAAATGGAACCAATAGCCGCAAAATCAAAACAAACCTTAAACTAAAAAACTAATCAACCCATTTCTAGATCTAAAGGAGCCATTTTTTATACAAAACACACACACAATCCAATACCCACAAATTGGAAAACCCAAAAGGGAAAAAACCGACCTGTTTGTTAACCTCGACGCCGATAGCGCGCTTGGTGACGTTCCATACACGGCCAGTACGCCCATGGTAGAATTTATGGGGCATACCCTTGTGAATAGCGCCGTTGACTTTGACGTCAACGTAGTCGCCGACTTTGTAGGTCTTCAAGTAAGTCGACAATGGTATGTAACCCTTCTTTCTGAAGCCACGAGCGAACAAATCCCTTGTTCGGGACCTCACACCGTGACCGGCCGGCATTTCGAGTCACGACTTTTTTCCTCTCGAGAGAGAAAAGGAAGGTGTTCTTGGCGGTGGTGGAGGCTTAAACCCTAGGTGACACAATGACAACACTGAGGCACATTTTACAGTTGGATTTTGTTTATAGGGTTTCGTTTTTTGTGTTATGGGTTTGGGCTTTGATTTACTGACAATAATAAAGAAGCCCACAAATGCCGTTTCATATTTTTCTCAAATAAGGACAGGTTTTCCATTTGCATCACATAGTCATAGGTCCATTCCATTACATCACGGGTCGGGAAGTAGAGACTAGAGATGGCAGAAAAATAGGTCCATCACATAGGACCTGATTATTACAAGCTATTTTCGCCAAGTCATGAGCAGAAACATTACAAATCTTTAATCTTAAATAAGCTAAGATCTTTATTAAGCTGAAAATCTCTTTGATTATTGTTGGGGTGGCTCAGTTTGTGTTGAGACTAAATACAAGTGACGGTTTATCATAATTGAAGATCTACCTTTAGGTAGAGACATATTATTCAAAAACTCATCTCTAAGTATTTACATTCCTAAATTGAAGGGTAATTCTGTATTTTAATATTTAATCTTATTTTATAATACATTCCAACTAAACGCAATATTATTAAACCATCATTTACCATTACATCCAAATGTAAATTATTTTATTTTACCTCTTATTACCTTACCTTATCATACTTTAATAAACCTCCTTATACCCAATATAAACAAAAAGTAAAAAAACCACAGCACAGATAATAATTAGGTAAAAGATGATAAGGTACATCCTTGTGTAAAACCTCTATGTGGATGGATTAAACCCCATTAATTTAACTGTTTAATCCATTTATTTAATCTAACTATTTCCTCTCTCAAAATCACACCAATCAACCATTCTCTCTTTAAAAATATATATTTTTCTCTTCTCAACATCTCGTATGATTTTTATTTTTTGTTAAGTTATCTATTTAATACTTGATTATTCTTTGTGAATATTTAGTTTATATTCGCTTATGCATTACTTGTAATGTGCTATTAATTTATAATCGTGTGTTATCCTTACCATTAAGATGCGTACCTTGTTAATTTTACATATTAATAATTTCTAAACTGAACTTCAAATTTGCTCCACACACCTATTTTGACACCCACTGAACAAAAATCCAGATTCCGGCATTCCGCCACTGCCTATTTATATAGATACAGATTGATGCTTCTTTTATTAGATACACGCTACAGCTTTATACATGTTATAAAAATGTTGCATATCAAGTGAGGAATATAATGTGCTGAAAATCAAAGAACGTCCAACATTAGATGTCATGTAACAGCAGCACCACCTCTTCCCAAGATGAGACGACACCCTAATATTTTTTATCGCCCATCAAAAGCTCGAAGAAGTCCTGAGTCACAACTTTATAATCATAGCCAAGATTGTTGGCACAACTGCGGAACTCAGCCCGCTCATTCTCTGGAACCTGGATTCCAACTAATACATCGGCATCAGTTTCACCCTGTTGCAGCAGAAATGTCCCAGTTGATCATTGAAAATTGACATACTAAAATTTATTTGGAAAAAAAAAAAGGGTTTTCAGATGCTCACCTGATAACGGTAACTGAACCAGCTAATATTCCAACGTGGACTGATGGCATTCAAGAACTTCATCAGAGCACCTGGCCGCTCGGGGAAAATAAAATGACAAAGGACCTCGTTTTCAACATTTAATCTGTCCCCCATCTGAAAGAAATCCAGGGCTTTGTGAACTCAGAGCCATAATGGAACCAACATGAAAGATTTTTCACTATGCAAAACACATGATGTAAAAGAAAGTCACTTATGTTATTTCACATTTTGAACGACGGCCATGTCTTGATCATTTAATACCAAATGTTATGAACTACGACTTAGGTGCTTTACGTTGTTCATTAACCAACCAAATCTTTCACACAAACATAAGGATACAACTAGTTAAATAACTACTCCAAATCAGTTAAATGTTTTTACATACTTCCATACCATTTCGTACTAACCACGCACCAAAAGTTAAACTTCTGACGTCGGAAAAAGAGAATAATATAATAGAGAGAAGAGAAATAGGGGAGAATAGATTAGAATATAGAGATTCAAGATAGAAGAGTCAGAAATTATAGAAGTAGATTAGAATGAGATAGAGAAGAACAAGAAACGGAACAGAGAGGGAGAAGATACGGATGATGGGAGAAGCAAGAGATGTAATCAGGACATCCTTGTTTTATCATTCATGAGCTGCCAAAAGCAAAAGATTCAAGGCTTCATTTATAGACTAAAACATAAACCTAGTCCATTTATTGAGATGAACCTAATTTATCTATTAGGTTTAACCAAATGGATACGGATACACATCTTATTCAAATGAGTTAAATCTAATCATATCATTTCGACTTAAAACAGATGCTAGTTATAAGAGTATAAATATAATTACAAAAAAACGCAAGTGATTTTTAACCAAGTCATTTTCTGTGAGATTGAAAGTTTTAAGTTGAGAAGATTCCATTCGTTCCTGCATTGCTTCAAGTTCAGCAACCGTGCCAAAACAAACACTGCATACAATATCCAGATAATGTCTAATGTTATTGATTTCCAGAAGCTACCAAAGTGCACTTTTTAGATTAGCAAGTACTTCCAAATTATCCAGGAAAAATAAAAATATCTGGATTCTGAAGCTCTTACCAAAAGGAAATACATATATTAAGAATTATTTTAATTCGAAAAAGGGACTGGGAGTTTTCCTATCACAGATACAGAATGAACATCACTAACCTGTAGAGAGCCACGGCTGCTTTATCAGAATGACATCGGTATCTGAACTCAGTAATATTCACAGGCCCCACCTGCCAACCGAAATGATTTTTCAGTTCAAAGCAAAACCTTTAACTGAGGACATTTAAGCTACAGCAACTTACAAGTTCACAAAATTTCTTGAAACCCCCACGCTCCTCTGGCATAACAGTTGTAAAAATTGCTTCCCGTTGCCTACCAACATTAGCAAGTTCACACACCACCCTCAGTTTATCGAAGTTCATGTCTGATCCACTTGTTATTGATACAACATTTTTACCGCTAAGACCATAATATTTGCAATATGCTTCAGCTCCAGCAAGAGAAAGAGCACCTGCAGGTTCTAAAATGCCCGTATTCTCCTCATACATGTCCTGCAAACCAGAATTAACATTGTTAAGCGACAGGCTGAAAAATCTACATTCCACCTCGCAGACTCCATATAAAGGTGCTAGCCCTTGTTACATAATTTCTTACAGAAATAAAGAATGATTCATCTCTTGATGGCCAACGTTTCCTCCATGAAATGTATTTCTTATTATGACAAGCAAGAGGCACAATTTACATGCGAACCATATAATGTTTCATTTAACATAAAAACATACACAAAACCACAACTGGGGTGGGGTAGGATTGGTGTTGAATGGAGGATGAGTTGTTCCATGAAGAATGCTAATCATGATAAGTAAGACAACTGAAACACTAAGTATAGCAAGAACAAGCTTTATTCTATTTTGACGCATCACAGTTTCTTATACCCATCAATGCATAATAATATTATAATACAAAAGATTTAAAATTGGAACGGAAAAAAAACCAAAGAGAAAGTGAGGGGCAAATGCATGCAAGCTCCAAAACCTGAAAGATGACTCACCTTTATGGAGGCACAAATGGAATCACGGCTCACGAGAACTACACCATCCACCAATTCCTTGCATAGCCGGAAGGTTTCTTCACCAACCTCTTTAACAGCTACACCATCTGCAAAATCCCCAACATGGTCCAACATCACTCTCTCACCGTAATGAAGGGATAGTGCCATTGCATTTGCATCAAAGGGTTGCACTCCGATAACTTTAACCTGTATCAACAATATAATATTCAGTGCCCTTGATGAGTTTCAATATTTACTAAGCCACAGATTTGCAAAAACAAATTCAAATAAAATGAAAGAAGAAAAGCATATTAATTAGCTACACCCTTTGAAGCCACCAAAAGGAATAAAGCTTGCCTCAAAAGGATTTATTATTATTATTATTATTTTTTATTTATGGAAATATGAATAAGTAAGATTATAACACATGAATACAGAAAGCGAGGAGGAGTTGGGGAGTGGATAGAATATAAAAAATATTCTAGTGAACCTAGACGAATTTACAAATATGATAAATTATTGTGATGATTTGATATTTATCAATAGCAAGTAATGGTCGAGTCAGTAAAAAATAGAAAATGAGAAATTTACAAAGTGATCAGCCAAGGACAGAAGGCGTGCGTAAAAAGGAGCTAGATTGATATGGAAAACTAAAAGATGAATATCTTGTAAGGTCAACAGGTACGGGATCAATCTGAAACTTGCTGTCTCCGGCACTAAACAGCAAGATTATAGTTGGGAATGATAAACCAAAATTGCAGAGAATATTTTTTTTTTCCAAGATTATAATTGCACATTAACAAGGTAAATGTAAAGCATATCAACAATTCAAGCCCATGACTGTGTTGGCCTTCAAGTAAAATCAAAGTTGGTTACTAGTCAATAAAAGTAGCAGAAATTCTTCTAATGGTACATTTTCCAGAATGAAAGACTGTCAGGTTGCAACTACTGAAGCCAGATCAGGCTAGAATAAAAAAGTATAAACATGGAACAAGCCTAGGTGTATTCATGATCTGAACAATAATATATGAATTAGTCCATTCCAACTTTTACTTGGGGGCTATAAGGAAAGAGTCCAACCTGAGACCGATGAAAGATCAATCTAAAGAATCTGCCAAGGACGAGAAGCAAATTTATAAGTGGCATGATAAAGTTTGCCATGATAAGACTTTGACATGTCCGCCATTGGTGATCACAAATAAGAACATTAATTTCAGTTTATCCTGGTAACCAACTCTTTAAAATGATATCCCAAAATTGAAACCAAACATGATTTATTTTGTTTGAAAAATAAATTAACAGAAAAAAAGGGAGGGGTAGGAAAGAAGCCAAATTTCTTAATCGGGTCTTCAAACACTGTTATCGAGTAGGAAATAAGTTAGCCAATTAATTTATCAGAGAATAACCAACAAACCTGCGGATCAACCCTCTTTACGTAAGCAGCAATGCCAGCAATTAGTCCTCCACCACCAACAGGCACAAAGATAGCATGCAATGGTTCTTGAATTTGACGCAATATTTCCATCCCAACTGTTCCTTGCCCCACAATGACATCTGGGTGATCAGAAGGCGGAATAAATGTACGACCCTCATCTCTGGCAATTTTTTTAGCATATGCCAGTGCTTCATCATAAGAATCCCCCACAATAACAACTTTGGCACCCAATATCTCAACAGACTTCCGCTGTAGATTAAGAAATCACAATTAGATTACAAAGCGCAATTCATTCCGCAATCACCACTAACAACGACAAAAAAATGTACCATGGTTTCTGGCGTGATAACTGGCATAACAACCACCACATCACAGCCTAGCTTCTTAGCAGACAATGCAACCCCTTGAGCATGATTTCCAGATGATGAGCAGATAACACCTCTTTGCAACTGATCCTTTGGAAGCTTGGCCATCATGTTATATGCTCCACGGAGCTTGAAGGAGAAAACCTATAATCCAAATTCGTCACATGAATAAAGTCACTTTAATCATGTTATATGCTGTCATGCTAATTGAGTAATCCAAGAGATCACCACATTCTCACTGCTGAACTATAGTTGCGTCTGGTTACACAAACCTTGAATTAGATTGAAATCCTAATTTTATGGAATACAAGATGATTAAACATTTAAATATAATGTACCAAAACATCATACGGTTTGAATTTCTGTTTAGATTAAACATTGAATTTGTTGTTTCCTTTTAATTTTATTTAGGGGATTCAAATATGAAATTTCAGTTTACAAAGCCAGCTGTCATTGCAGCTTATTGATAAATTTCGACCCTTCATTTTCTTTCACTTTCTAGTCTACCAAACAACCTCTTCCTGATAACTACGAATCTTAACATGGAACATGGTATCAGAGCCAATCTCAAAGCCAACACTACCTATACAATTGACACGGATCAGACGACAAACGTGAGGGGAAGTGTGGAGGGAAAATATCTTACCTAGGCTTAGAAGTGATTTTGGACTAAGCATACATAATTTTAAAAGTCAAGCCAGCAAATAAACATAAAAATGAGCCGCCGCATGCCACGATCCGACTAACGCGCCACTCCACCATGTTCAGAAACGGCCGACCAACACACACCTGCAGGCCACGCACCTATCCGAGCTACCATCTGGATTTTTCCGAGTGGCTGCTGACTAGCCCATCGTTTTCCGGCTAATAAGAACGGCCAGGCAATATATATATATATATATATATATATACACACACACACACATACTATCCATAGGTATAGTGTATATATGTATATACAAAACAAAATTTATGTTAATAATTACACACAAATTAAAGATGAGCAGACAAAAAAGAATTCAAGCAACATAACATAGCATAAACAAAAAATAAAAATAAAATTACAAGAAGATAAAATAACTTACAGGTTGTAAATCTTCTCTCTTAAGCCAAAGCTTAACGCCTAGTTTCTTGGACACTGTTGGCGCGAACTGTAACGGAGATTCAATGGCCACGTCATAAACCTTTGATGCGAGTATATTGGTCAAATAGGTCATGGCATCGACAATGTTGTCTCCTTCCCCGCCGCTGTCAGCGTTAACCGTACGGTCCGGTACGGCGCCTATGTAACCGGGCGGGTACTGCAGAGAAGACGGCGATAATCTTTTAGCGGGAAGCAGCGTATTTTCGCGGGAAGCAGCGGACGGCGTGCTCTCGGCCGTCGGTTTAGAAGACGTGGCCTTGATAATTGGCACTTTTATTTGGACGGAGCCCGATGAAATCAGTGGGGCCCATTTGTTGCGATTCAGGCGGAGCGGAGGAGAGGGAAGCAGGGTGAAATATAGGAGCGACTCCATCGAGTCGTATCTGGTATTGTTGGTGTTGTTAAACTTGGGAAATTTTATAAGGTGTACCGAAGATACCAAAAAAACCCTAAGATAAAAGGCAGCATCCGCCGACCTCAACCCGGGTGTAAGACCCGGCCAAATTTCTGGTTCGGAATCGGATGGTTTCGATTCCGGTTTCGGAATCGGAACCGGACGGAATCCTAGGGTTCCAACGTTCCCCCAACGGCTATTAGCCGTTGGGCTGGGGGGCAGGGAGTCGTAAAATGAAATTAAATAAATTTGGGGATTTCCCAAATTACCCCTAATAACGGTAATTAAACGGCTAATTTTAGGGGTAGTTTATGTATCACAAAAAATGTATAAATAGATGTGATTTTTCATTATTTCAACACACCAATTTCTCAATTCTCTCATTTACAATTACAAGTTACAATTTATCATTCTCAATTCTCTAAAAAAATTTTAAACAACAAATGACAAGCTCATCTGAAAACACAATGTCAAATGTGTCAACCCAAGAGAGCGGCCCTAGTATCGGTTCCAAAGAAGAGAAGTTAAGTCTCATTCCTCGGATGTTTTCAAAATTCATTTTCATTTAGACGTTTCTGATGAAGGTTCAAGAGCAGTATGCAACCATTGCTGCTGTTTTTGATCATAGATTTAAATTATAAGGTTTGAATAGTGCTTTACCCACTTATTGTGGATATTTTGAAATATCAGATGAAGTTGATATTACAGGAATAATAGCTTAAATAAAAATTGATTTAATAGAGTTATTTAATGATTATGTTAGAATATATAACTTGCAATCAGTATGACAATCTAGTAGTAGTGAAACGACCATAATGGAATCTACACTTAGCGCATGTGATCGTTGATTATTACAATGAAATAAAAAATATAGAGATAACACGACTAATAACTCGGAATTAGATAATTATTTATCTATAAATTTTGAGTTTTCAACTGAATGTTTAGTTAGTAAAAATTTCCAAATCCTTGAATGGTGGAACCGACATCAAAATGTATATCATGTATTATCAATTATTTCTAAATAGATATTGGTAGCACATGTTTCCACTGTTGCGATTGAGCAAACCTTTAGCATCAGAGGCAATATATTGGAAGTCAGATGATCTTCATTACATCCAAGCACTCTAGAAGCAACATCATGTGTGGATGATTGGACTCGAGCTGATCTGAGGCAACAACAAGATGCCCCTGATGAATTTAAAGACTTGTTCGATAATGCATCTGCAAGTGCAAGTGGAACTATAGCTGAAGGATCAACAGACACAAATGATGATTGATAATTAAATATCTTTAAAATGTAATAGAACTACGTGAGCTTTGATTCCTCTCACCCTTTGAGGATATTTATGCAACTTAATTTTTTAGAAATTTAAGTTCAAGCTATTTAATTTAATTTTTTTATTTGCTTATATAAGAATTTTTTTTGTAATTTAATGTAATTATGTAATGTAATTGTAAGTTTATTATATAAATTCAAATTCTTAATTTTAAATTATATTATTTTATTAATCTCAATTTTTTATTTCAATAAAGCAAAAAAAAAAAAAACGAATGGAACCAGAATCGGAATCGGAACCGAATCGGAATTAACCGGTTTGTTCCGGTTCCACACATATGAAACCGGTAACCGTTCGGTTCGATTCTGGTTCGGAACCGAACCGAACCACCGGCCACCTCTACCCGGGTGAGGTCCGCAGCAATAATCCCCTCTCATTTTTAAATTTTCATTTTCATTTTAATAATTTACTTGTCATCACACTAACTCTTTTATCCATTTTTTATGCCTCTTTAAGAGGGAATAAGGTTTCGCATATCATTATTACCAACTTCATTCCCTTAATTATGAAGAGCGAATCCACACATAAAAAGAAGAAAAAAAAAGGCTTAATCAAATCGAGCAAATAGATTTTTTTCTCTCTGTTATTATTTAGAAAAAAAAATTATTAAATTTCGAGCTCATGAGTTACCTTCACAAGTTTGTGTATTTTTTTTTCTCACGGTCTATTCCTTATTCTCCCCAAACAGCTCACTCATACTATATTTTCCATGTTTTTAAACACTCCAACACTACTCTCACTTCACCTTCACTTCAGTCGTGCATTATCTTTTTATCCATTTATTTCTCATGTTATTTTTAAGTTTCTTGTATTATCCAATCTTTTGATTCGGATATCCACCCTTTTATGGTGGTTATTTTGTCCAGCTAGTTTCGATATATGTTGGTTTTTGTGTTTTTTTTTTTTGGATTTTCTATCTTTGTATATGTATATGGGACTTTACAACAATAAATAGAGAATTTACACGACTTTCGCTGATATATCGAAATGTGGAAGAGACGTTTTATATAGATTTATTGCTGCTTGTTTTGTAATATTTTGATTCAGTTTTTGTAATGGACTTGTGTTTACTTTGTGCACTGTGTTTTTCTCTTCTAATTGTAAAATTTGTATTCATCCATTCCTTTAGAGAGGTTGGAACATCAGGCTGAATTCATAATTCCTCTAGGATCTTATTTGAATTATGTGTGAATATGATTTTTTAACTAGGTATGGGATTACATAGTGCATAGAGTATATGTTGTCAGGTTTTTATCATGAATAGACTTGAGTCTTAGGTTTTTTCCTAAGTATTATATTCAAATTGATATGTTTGTGTATTTACATCCTCTATGATGTTTTATTATGAATGAATTTCATTTTTTTTAAAACTAATATACATCGAATACAATATTAGAATTGACCCAATAAAATATAAAATATTAAAAATGAAATTATGTCATTTGATGCTTCGACATTTTACATATAAATATAGAACGACTATATATTTAATAGTGTGATCATAAAACCAAGTCTTGTGAAAAGTTTAATGATCATGTGTCATGCCCCAATTTCTTAGGACGTGACTGGCAGGAGACAAAAATACTTATCCATAAGCCTCTGATATGAACATATTTGACATGACTAAACTGTTAGGGTTGGTGCTCAGAATGTCAATTCAGATTGTATTTATGTCTGATTCATAAATACGAACAATTCATTTTCCATAATATTACTTATTTATGGTAGTACTTATTGCTTTTATATACATATTCGATCTAATTACGATTAGATTGAAACTAAATATGATTTAGTGATATGTATATATTAGACAAAGACCCGATAATATATTTGTAGTGCGCAATTACAAAATAGTTTATAGTTGACATTGAGAAATGTCACTATTAGAAGTATACTATCAAATAAAGTTTCTAGTCAAGATTTACTGACACGAGTCAGTTAGTAAAATTTATTGAGACCAATTCATGTCGTATATTGAGACTTGGTCCGATGGTTTATCCCAATGAACCATGAGTCTTGGGAGACTCATATAGACGTGTAGGTGTTTATTTGATAAACACTAAACGACTCACCGAAGATTTCCTAATATATGGTACACCAACGTCAATAGGAATCTTCTCGAGTCGAGTAGCATAGTGGTCATTCGACTTGAGATATCAATATGTATATATGAGATATCTTCCACACTTTGATGGCAGTCATGTCACCGATCTATTTAGATCAGACATCTCCATGTTCATTGGGTGAGGACTGATGCTCATGATATCCTATGAGTATCAGATAGAATCCGTCAGTCCTGTGTACAGGGCATAGATATCTTGAACGTGTTTGCGATCTAGTAAATCCATGGTCGTGTTATACTTCGGAAGCGAGTTCCGAGTGTTATTTAGAGATCGTAAATTTGAAAGTCGACTATATTATACCTTAGGGATTTGAAGTTCTTATCTATATACTAGGTATAATATTGATAGCTTGTGACAGAGGGATTATACGTATGCAATGACCTCGACTTGCATAGTTTAGCGAGATTATCTATGGTCGTCATAATTTACGAGTGAGTGAATTATGGACACGAAATTTGATTTTGTGATGGATAAATCTAAACTTAGAGAGTCCCACAATATGAAGTGTACTCGTTGAGCACTTGGGCAACGCGTTATGAATAATAATTATTCATAACATTTCATCGGATTAAATGAGTTAATTTGAATCGTTTAATCGGTTAAACGAAAATACATGCATTAGGGGATTTTGATCAATTAATAATTAATATGTATTTGTATTTGATATAAGATTTGATTTTATACATATTAATTAATTGTCAAATCAGACTTGGACACGTGCCTTTAATATATGTATTTGTTATTTAATGTAAATAAAAATACATGTATAATAAAATTCGTATTAAGTTAAATATCTAGATAATTAAATTATATCAATATTACATAATTGTTATGTAATATGTTTGATTATTATTGGTTACATGTGGCATGATTCATTTAAGCTTAAAGTTTACAAATTGGATTTGTTAACTTAAAGCTTATTATTATTTAATTTGATTAAAGTGACCAAATGACTAAAATGCCCCTCAAAGTCAGTTTTGGCCTAATTTTTAAGTTGAAAAACTCTGTTTTCTCTTTCAAGAGAGAGCCATGGCCGAACCTCTCAAGCATGGAAGCTCCCAAAATTTTGTTTGAAGAAACAAGGAAGAAAGTGAAGAAATCAAGAAGAAAGTTTAAGGAAATTAGGAGATTATGAGGTAATCTTCAATAATCTTAAACTTAGAAAGCTTGTTTCTTGTTCTTGAGCATCTAGAATAGTTCTAGGGCTTCTTCCTTTCTTATATTTTGGGGTTTTTTTGATTTGGAGGATGGATTTAGAGGCTAGATGTATGTGTGAAGTTAGATTGAATAATATTAGTGTAATATTAGTTCAATTTGTCATTTGATGACTTGTTACCATTCTAGAGTGTTATGACCACTCTTGTAACTCCTAGAATTGTTCTTAAGTTCTTCATTTGTGGTGACTTTGGTTGGTGTAACTATTAATATGATTAATATTAAGAAAATTGGATTTAAAGCATGAAAATGATATTTTAGTTACCAATCAGATCTGGAATTTCTATGATTTTGGTGATGAAAAGTATGTTATATAAATGTATTGGATATATTTTGTAGAGGAACCAAAAGGGGACCGAATGAGGACAAGAATCCCACTCTCATAAGGGATCACACTGCCATGAGATATCGAAGCGTGTCCGACCGGAGCTTCGCTCATTTTTTGAAGAACGAACAGATGTTTATTTCTTATATTCGGTCGGACGTAAGTCAAATACGGACGGACATATCACCAAAAGCACATTGAAGTCAAACCAGAGGATCGTGAATGGTAAATAACGTGATTGAAGAATTGTAATAAATACTTAATGTGAAAAATATGATGTGACCTTGAGACCCCGACTTAAGTAACATAACTGGACATAAAAGCTATAAAACGTAAATTGAAAACGTGTTTAAACTCTACATTATGCACTGGAAACATGAACATAAAAACATATCACATAACTAAAAACTATAAACACGACTGACATTCATGCAACATGATATGAAAATATATTTGATATTTATAACATGTATGCAGTTGTAAACATAAGAATCATAAATTGTAAACTATAAAACGTAGTCGTGAATCTTGAAACTCAATATGAAGTAAAAAATATAGACATGGTCATAAAACCGTACTTGTGTTTGTGAAAGCTATGTGTCATAAACAAAATCGTAAACATAAGCTAAAACATACATATGCAACGATTATGATTGGGACGACTCCCTCGTATCACCATACGTACCGAGATTATGCTGTCGTCATTGCGTACACTTGCACATGTTAGAAAATATAAAAATCCACATCGGTATCGTGACCTGGGTATATGAAACATAATTAGTGACACCGCTTAAGTATAAGAACTTGTAAATGAACATGAAAAGCATATAGGGGTGATCAGTGCCCATTAGGCAACATGAGCAATCCCGGGCTCGCTAAACATGAGGGGACAACTTGATACCGGTGGTTTGAAAATATTTTATTTTTTTATGCATGTAGAATATATACTGAAAAACTTAAATTGAACTATATGAAAAATACATATTGTAAACATGCTTATAAGGAAACATATAACATGCCTTGACATTTGGAAAAACATGCTGGTGTGGAATGAAAAACATGCAAACATGTTACGTGAATTGAAAACTTAAAACATGAAAACCTAAGTTGCGGACATGAACTTGAAAACGTAATGTTAACAAATGAAAACATGAAGCTTGACACAAAACTGAAAATATGAACTGTAAATCTAAAACTTGACTTAGTTGTGAGCATGATAAATATGACATGAACTAAGCATGAAATCATGACCTAAGATGTAACATGTTATGCATGCATAATAATGTGAACTGAATGTGTGGCATGAATTATAATATGAAAGTATAATACAAGGACATGACATGAGTGTTCAACCTAAGTTATTATGCTAACATTTCAACTCAACTCAGGTTCATAACTTGATCTGCTTAAGACATGTTAAAGGAATGTTAACATGATTCTAACTTAATGTATACCTACGTCATGAAACCTATTCACCATTTCACCAAACCACCAATACTTGTGGTTATGGCCTACCTAAACCCTTGGTGGTTTGGATCTAATATACTACATGCATAAGTCATATAATCATCTACATAGCTAAGAGTGATTATTGATTTATAATACATAGGATGGAAGTCTCGTTGTGAACGTAAACTAAGAGACATGCATGCATCTTGAACTTAAAAAATACATAAGCTTCATCATGAATGATATACTTATTTTACAAAACTAATCAAGTAACTATAAATGATCATGGATATCAACTTATGCATACAATGCTCATAACAATAAACTGAAATATAAATTAAAAGCATAAATTGAATCCATGGGCTAGACTTATAGACTTGAAATTACAGCTTCAGTCGTAACATAGATCCTATAGACATTATTGTAAATTGAATTGAAAGAAATTACATAATGTAAATTCAAGTTTAAGATTGCTAGCTAAGTTCATAGACTTGAAGCATGTACTTGAATTTCAATATAAATCATATTCATAAATTATGAACATAAAACATACGTTTAATTTGTAGTGGTATAAAACACTTTCATAAAATCAATACTTAAACCACATATTTAGGCATATTAGTAAAACCTAATCACACAACATATCCTTAAGACTTAAACATATCTCATTTCATAAAAGTCGATTTAAATTTGAAACATAAACCAAATGCTTAATTTCATAATATAAGCATAATGTGTATCAACGATTTATCATGAAGTTATTCATCCACCATGCATAATTAAATTATCTATGAATAACTCAAATATCATAATCATTACCAACATCAACATGCTCACCACATAAGATATTTATTTCATGTTTGTCACCATTTCAGCGTAACATTACAACAACCTTTATCATCAACATCTACTCAGTTAAGTTTAAATTTCTACCACTTTTGCACTATTCAATCAAACATAATACATGCTTATTTTTATACTATTACATTCTAAACTCATGTTTATAATCTTCATTAAGTCACCAAATTTATCCATTTCCTTCATTCCCACAAATTCGATCATAAGTTAATCACACCAAACTTGCATATTCAATAAATTTCATCACACAAAACAGTTCATAGCATCACCAACCATTATCATAACATACTCAAATAACAAGAACCACACATTCTCTCTTCATCTAAGGTTCGACCATATCACCAATTTTCACCCATTGAGATTTGTACATATCCTATAACATATAGAATTATCATAGCATATCTATGAACATGATACACATTTATAGTAACACAATTAATAAAATGATCCTATCTTTTTCCATATCTGGAATTCGACTATGGCAACTCAAATTCAAGCTTGACCAAATCAATAAAAACTGATACAATATCTAAGATATTGTTAGGGTTGGTGCTCAGAGTGCCAATCCGGATCGTATTTATGTCCGATTTATAAATACGAGCAATTCCATTTTCTGTAATATTACTAATTTAATGGTAGCACCTCTTGTCTTTTATACACATAATCGATTTAATTATGATTGAATATTCTATTACAATTAGATCGAAACTAAATCTGGTTTAGTGATACATGTATATTAGACAAAGATCCTATGATTTACAATATAGTGCACAGTTACAACGTAGTTTGTAATTGACATTGGGAAGCACATTATTAGATATATATCCTTAAATAAAGTTCATGGTCAAGATTTACTAACACGGGTCGGTTAGTAAAATCCGCTGAGACCAGTACATGTCGTATATCGTGACTTGGTCCAATGGTTTATCCCAATGAACCATGAGTCTCAGGAGACTCGTATAGACATGTAGGTGTTTATTTGATAAGACACTGAATGACTCACTGAAAATTTCCTAATAGATGGTATACCAACGTCAATACAAATCTTCTCGAGTTGAGCGAGCATATGGTCATTTGACTTGAGATACCACAGTGGGATATATGAGTTATCCTCTACACTTTGATGGCAGTCACGTCCCCAGTCTATTCATGATCTTGTTCGTTGGGTGTGAAATGATGCTATGATATCCAGTGCGTATCAAGATAGGATCCGCCAGTTCTGTGTACAGGGCATATACATCATACACGTGTTTATGATCTAGTAAATCCATGGTCGTGGTATAACTTCAGAAATCAGTTCCGAGTGTTATTTAGAGATCGTAAATTGAAAGTCGACTGTATTATACCGAACAGATTTGACATTTTCATCTATATCATAGGTATAATACGAATAGCCTGTGACAGATGAATTATACGTATGCAATGACCTCGACTTGCATAGTTTAGCGAGATTATACGTGGTCGTCATAATCCATGAGTGGGTGGATTATGGACACAAAATTGGATTTCATGACGGATAAACCTAAACTTAGAGAGTCTCACAATATGAAGTGTACTCGTTGAGCACTTGGGAAACGCGATATGAATAATACATATTATTCATAATACTTCACCGGATTAAATGAGTTAATTCGGATCGTTTAATCGGTTAAACAATAACACATGTATTAAGGGATTTTGTCTAATAATAATTATTGTGTATTTGTATTTGATACATAATACGATTAGATACACATTAATTATTCGTCAAATGAGATTTTGACACATGCCATAAATATATGTATTTGTTATTTATTGTAAATAAAAATACATATATAATAATAATTATATTAATTGATTATTTGGATATTTAATTGTTAAATATTTGAATAATTAATTAATTAAATTTTTTCCATAAATGTTATGAAATTTGTCCATTTATTATTGGAACAAATGGCATGAATTAATTAAACTTAGTGTGTGCAATTTTGATTGGATTACATAAAGTTTAATTTATATTTAATTAGATTAAATATGCTAAATGGACAAAATTGTCCTTGCCAAAGTCGGTTACTACTTTAAAAACAAAAAAAATTATTTTCTTCCTTCTTCAATCATCCATTGTCGTGAGCTACAAATGAAAAATGGGTTCCAAAGTTTGTTTGAAGAATCCATGAAGAAAAAAAGAAAATCAAGAAAAAAAAAGTAAGGAATTAAGAGATTTAAGGTATTTCTTCAAATCCCTAGCTTAGAAATTTTGTTTCATGTTTCTTGAAGATTTATTGAGATCTAGGGTTTCTTTTTTCTTAGAATTTGGGGTTTTGTGGTTTGGTGGATGAATTGGAAGAATTTGATGCATGTGTGAAGTGGAATTAATGTAATTTTTGTCCAGTTTAGTCATTAGATGATATGTTGTCATTCTAGAGTGTTATGACCACTCTTATAATGCCTAGAAGTTTTCTTGGGTTATTCATATGTGGTGACTTCATTTGGTGTTTTGATTAATTGATTTAGTTTTGAAAAATTAGATTTAAAGCATGAAAAATTATTATTTCGATTTCTTGATCAGATCTTGTAAAACTAGAAATTTTGTGATGAATTTCATTTCATATGAATGTAATGGATGTGTTTTGGGTGTTGGAACAATTTCCGGAAAGTGTTTCGGAGTTGAAATAAGCGAAAATGGCGAAAAAAGGCGTTATCGGGTGACTTTTGAGCCAACCGGGTGACGGCTGTCCAAACAGTGAATTTGTCACTGTTCGGGGAGCCCATGAACTACCCTAACACTATTAGGGCTGACCTGGGCAGTCCCCATAAATATTGGGTGTCGGTTCGGTCAAAAACGCATTTTGCGTCATTTTGCGGAAAAACATTTTTCGTAAAAGTTTCGCGATGTTTCCTTCATATTTATGTCGCTATTTGATATCGAATAAATAAGTTTAGGTGAAATATGAATGAATTATTCATATTAGATATTGAATAATTTATTCGGTAATTTGAAAAAATTTTAAATTATGATTTTGCCCGAACCGCGTTTCCGCTGCGCCCATCGCCCGAAACCCCAACAAAAATGGTATCAGAGCAGGTCTGATGCTTCATCTATTACATTATTCATGCTTGATATTTGATATTTAATACAATTTTAATGTTCACACATGCATATAATCTATATATGTTTCTTTACTTTTCAGTTCTATGCTAACAGAAATGTAACGAAAATTTAATGGTTAAATTGAGTTATGTTTTCTAAGCTTGAATTGAATTGTTTAGTAAATGATTTAGATTAAAATTCTGCATTAGATGTAGAGTATAACTTCCTGAGGAAAATCCCCACTTAGAAATAAGGTTGTAAAGTGATCTGTATTGGATACATGTTTATTGGTTCGTCTTGTCAGTACGATTTATGGGTATCTTTCTATAACTGCATCTGAGATCGTGCCAAAGCTGTGAGGGTGTAGGTTATGAGATTTTATCCATGCCGGTTGTATATTGATACTAGACAAATTCAAGTGAAAGTGGAAATCATGAACGTGCCAAAGATGTCAGGACTACATCGGTAGCTTGAGTTTGTCATTGACAAGTGAAGCCTTGATACACCTCATTGTGAACGTGCCAAAGCTGTCATAACGAGAAACGGTAATGACCAAAATTAGGAGTCACTGATGAGTGATTGACAATGAGTTGTCTACCTAATGAATATACGTATGCAAGATCGTGCCAAAGCTATGAGTCGAAATATATTCATGGGATCCTACTCTCACTATGAAATTCGATTTAATTATTGAATTCCCATTCTTCGTTGGGGATTACGGTATTACGTAAAGTAGTGGGAGACACTATTGGGTTAAAAATCCATAACTAATGCATTGCGTAATTTTATGGAAAATTCTGCTTCATTTTATTTTTTATTCTATATTGTTTATAAAATTATACTTCTAATTTACTGCATGCTTATTACTTGAATATGTTTTCTGACTTTACTTATGGTTGCATAGTTCTAGAATAGGTTCTAGAAAGACAATAGACTTATATATTGTTAGATTAGTTCAAACCATCGGGAACTGTTGTTCCGATTTTCTTGTAAATCAAGATTGTTAGTGACTTAGTTTCTAAGTCATGATTAGGTAATCTAATAGATATTTCTTTAGGATATTATTATAGAAAGAATAGTTTCTTGTGCAATAAGAATTGACATGAATCAATTAATGTCTCGAGATTCTTGACTGACATTAAGAAAACCCCTTTAGTATTTGTTTATATTATAATGATGTTTCTTAGTTTTAGTGAATTTTAGAAGTCACGTGTCTGACACATTTTGCTAATCAATTATTTCCAATTGTTGTGAATAATTGAACGCAAATTATAAAGCTTAAGAAATGAGATGTGTATAGTTGTGTATAGAGAATATTGATTCTCACATTACGACAACTATAGGTATTGGATATCAGATCTCCCGTCTAGTTATTTAGAATAATGTTTAATAACTGTTTTGATATTTGATATCAGAACTTGTGACTATTGGATAGTTACTTGTTCTTTATAAACAATTGTTACATATTTTAATATAACTAGTAGTGTCATTAATGAAAGATAAACATTGAGAAAAAGTTCGGTTAAATAAATAACTTAAAACTGTGTTTTATGAGATTTTATCATAAAAGCATTAGATGCTTATTTCGTATGGTAAAGGATGGTCTGATACGAGTTCACACCATATATCCTTATCCATTTAATGAATATTATATTCATGATGTGATTAAATCTTATTTAACCAATGATCATCATTGGACCACAAGATTTATTAGACTAATACATTGGATGTATGTAGTTTAACGAATTAGAAATTACATTAGATAGTTTTCTTTACTTCGTAACTTAGTTAATGATTTGTCATGACTTAGTTACGTGTTTCTAATACAGAACATGTTGAACGTCTTGAATTGTTCGAGAACTTTCAATATGTTTCTGATGAAATACGGATAGAATATTTTGATTGGTTCAAAAATATTCTATTTGAAGTGTTGAAAACTATATGTTATATAATTCATAGTGAATCTTTGAACTGTTCAAAGATGTTTGATATGATCAAACATATGAATTTAAGGCAATTAGTTCTAAAGTTATTTAATGAATTTGATTTTTACTCAATATTAAACTTCTATGATTCCATCCTGATGGAATTGGTCAGTGAGAGTAATTGAATCTTATATAATTTGATTAATTGATATTGAGTGTTACCGAATTAGTTTCAATACTTTTGGGGTTATGCTCCAGTAACACTAATTCATCTATTTAATTTATTGTTTCATTCGTTCCTACAGTTACATATATGATATGTAAAGTAGAAAATTTGAATCTTGAAAAGTTTGAGATTTGAAACTTTCTTTTGTATAATAATTATATAATGGAAAGTATTTGCGCCTCAAATGTACAAGTATAAATTTATCATTTATTCTATTTAATAGAATATTGTATTCTATTTGATAGAATATATTTTCTACGACCCCGAGCAATAAAATTATTTTGAAGTCAAATGTGATAGTGATAAACTGTAATGGAACTACATAATTAATAAGATGAAATGACCCTTAGTATCTTCCGTATAAGTCCAATAGGATGTCAGAATCATTTTCAAAGTATTTGATACTTATTGGTTCTGTTATTTTCTTATCGAAGAAAATTATCATATAACTTATAGTGGGAGCAATATTTGATATCGATTACGGAAGTTAGCATTGAACCATAGATCTAAGGTTGTTCATGGCTTACTTCAATCAAGTTTTGAACTTGATTAAGCTTTCGTTATGAATAGTTCACGAAATGTGCAAATTGTTTGCACAGCAAAAACAAAGTGAGCTTGATAAAAGTTTGACTTTTATAGTATGATAGTGAGAAAGATTGTATACAGTAGTCTATTGTAAATTCTGAGGAAACTTGTCTCAAGTCGCACTAATTGAACAATTAAAGATTTGTTGGTTAATGTTGATATTAAACTTTGTATTTTGGCTAAAGAATGCAAAGTGACATTCATGAATGATTTCTTCGAATGAGAGATCCGTCGTGGTTTCTTTGTTTGAAGAGTTCATTCTAGAATGGCCCTAGAGTTTGTATTCTGCTAAGATCACAGTTTGATATACTAGCTTATAGAGCTTATTGTAGACTCATATAAGTTTTCTGAAAATCCGTGTTCTCTAATTTTGATACAGTCAGATTGTCTGATTTTATCAAAGCATATAGAATACATATATGATAGTAGGTTCAGTGGGAGCATACAAATTTCTTTCTAGTATTATATATCCTAACGACATTATCATTATTGAAGTAATAATGAGATGTTTTATAAAGTAAAACGTTTACTTAAGTCTTATTTTCTCCGTGAAAACAGTGGGAGTAGTCTCTGTTATATTTGATATAAAGTTTCATATATGATATAAAACTAAGAGATTCGTGAGAAACTCTCATTAGTCGTGTATTAGATATGATCTAATAAAGGACACATTAAGACTATCTATATTATAATTAGTATAACTGTTTGACAGTTAACGTGTCTTTTTATATATATAGTATTCATCTTTCGTAAATGATGATACATTTATCGAAAGATAGATTGATTAGAATATCTAGTCAATCTTATGCATCATACGATGATGGCGTAATGAATACTATATTATGTGTGATTATATATATCAATTTAATTGTAACTGTTACGGGTTATTTTGATATGCTATAGACCATATGATGGATCTTGAAATATGTTTTTTGTGATCTTTGAGATATTAAGAATGAGTTTCTTATTCATGGAGAATTTAGTCTGCAACCATAAGGTCAGATTAGTTTTGATCCTAATTATGACATTAGATAATCTATGTCATATAAAGTCAGAAAAGATGCAGTGTGAATGTCAATATTGATTCTACTCAACTAGTGGAATCAGTTGCGACTTTTGAGGTATTAACTTAAGAAGTTGCAAAGTGACCTCAATGATTAGAAGTGTTGATATTAGTTTTGTGGTTGCGGTTGTCTTATAGTATTTTGGATTTGATCCATATATACTAAGACAATTCAGCAGATATAGCACAGAACTGATATAACGACTGTGTCATATTGATGTAGAATTTGGATTCTGCAAAATATGAACGATGCTGTTAAGAAAAACAGTTGGGTTTGTTGGACAAATTCGATTTGTTAAGCGGGCTTACTTATTGATGCTTACCTTTTGAGTGCAAGATGAGCTCTTAAGGGCCATGAGTATGCGATACAGATTAAGATGTGTATAGGACCGTGGATTGGCACTAGAGAAAGTGGGAGAAATTGTTAGGGTTGATGCTCAGAGTGCCAATCCGGATCGTATTTATGTCCGATTTATAAATACGAGTAATTCCATTTTCCGTAATATTACTAATTTAATGGTAGCACCTCTTGTCCTTTATACACATATTCGATTTAATTATGATTGGATATTCAATTACGATTAGATCGAAACTAAATCTGGTTTAGTGATACATGTATATTAGAAAAAGACCATAGGATTTACAATATAGTGCGCAGTTACAACGTAGTTTGTAATTGACATTGGGAAGCACACTATTAGATGTATATCCTTAAATAAAGTTTCTGGTCAAGATTTACTAACACGGGTCGGTTAGTAAAATCCGTTGAGACCAGTACATGTCGTATATCGTGACTTGGTCCGATGGTTTATCCCAATGAACCATGAGTATCAGGAGACTCGTATAGACATGTAGGTGTTTATTTAATAAGACACTGAACGACTCATTAAAGATTTCCTAATAGATGATACACCAACGTCAATATGAATCTTCTCAAGTTGAGCGAGCATAATGGTCTTTTGACTTAAGATACCACAGTGGGATATATGAGTTATCCTCCATACTTTGATGACAGTCACGTCATCGATCTATTCATGATCCTGTTCGTTGGGTGTGGACTGATGCTCATGATATCCAGTGCGTATCAAGATAGGATCCGTCAGTTCTGTGTACAGGGCATATACATCCTACACGTGTTTGTGATCTAGTAAATCCATGGCCGTGGTATAACTTCGGAAATCAGTTCCGAGTGTTATTTGGAGATCGTAATTTGAAAGTCGATTGTATTATACCGAACAGATTTGACGTTTTCATCTATATCTCAGGTATAATACTGATAGCTTGTGACGAATGGATTATATGTATGCAATGACCCCGACTTGCATAGGTTAGCGAAATCATTCGTGGTCGTCATAATCCATGAGTGGGTGGATTATGGATAGGGGTGTGCGCGAGTTGGATTGGGCGGGTAAAGGCCAATATTTCTATCCAATCCGCCACTAGCGGGTTGGAAAAATTTCAATCCGCCACCAACCCACCAAAGTCTAAATACGGCAGAGTGGTTATAAATTTTGGCGGTTTCAACTCAGCGGGTTAGGCGGATTAACATTAACAATATTTTTAAAAAAAATTATCACAAACTACAATTTGTTAATGATAATCTCAAAATATAACTAATGCACAAAAAAAAAACTAAATGTATATTTCATTGAATAATCTCAATTCTAACACAAACATAGAGTCAATGAAAAATAGATATATCATCTCTAGCAAAAGTAGGTTTTGCCTTACAACTTAGGAAATTAAAAAATAGTAGAATTAAATCAACGAACTCAAAGTCTTAAGTCTTAACATACCCAAAGTCAACTAATATATATATTTTTTTATGTATGTAAAATTACTAATTAAGCGGGCGGGTCGGGTTATAGCGGGTTGGCAATTTTTTCAATCTGTAACCCAATCCAATCCGTAATTTTGGGGATCTAACCCACCCAACCCAAACCACCTAACTTAATGACCCGCACATGGCGGGCGGGTCGGTTGCGGATTGGACGGGTCGGCGGGTTAAGCAGATATTTTGCACACCTCTAATTATGGACACAAAATTGGATTTCGTGACGGATAAACCTAAACTTAGAGAGTCCCACAATATGAAGTGTACTCGTTGAGCACTTGGGCAACGCGATATGAATAATATAGATTATTCATAATACTTCACCGGATTAAATGAGTTAATTCGGATCGTTTAATCGGTTAAACGATAACACATGTATTAGAGGATTTTGTCGATAATAATTATTGTGTATTTATATTTGATACATACTACGATTAGATAAACATTAATTATTCGTCAAATGAGATTTTGACACATGCCATAAATATATGTATTTGTTATTTATTGTAAATAAAAATACATATATAATAATAATTATATTAATTGATTATTTGGATATTTAATTGTTAAATATTTGAATAATTAATTAATTAAACTTTTTATATAAATGTTATGAAATTTGTCCATTTATTATTGGAACAAATGACATGACTTAATTAAACTTAGTGTGTGCAATTTTGATTGGATTACATAAAGTTAATTTATATTTAATTATATTAAATATGCCAAATTGATAAAATTCTCCTTGCCAAAGTCGGTTACTACTTTAAATAGAAAAAAATTATTTTCTTCCTTCTTCAATCATCCATTGCCGTGAGCTACAAATGAAAAATGGATTCCAAAGTTTGTTTGAAGAATCCATGAAGAAAAGAATAAAATTAAGAAAAAAAAGGCTAATGAATTAGGAGGTTTAAGATATTCTTCAAATCTATAGCTTAGAAATTTTGTTTCATGTTTCTTGAAGATCTATTGAGATCTAGGGTTTCTTTTTTCTTAGAATTTGGGGCTTTGTGGTTTGGTGGATGAATTGGAAGAATTTGATTCATGTGTGAAGTGTATTGGATGAAATTAATGTTATTTTTGTCCAATTTAGTAATTAGATGATATATTGACATTCTAGAGTGTTATGACCACTCTTGCAATGCCTAGAATTATTCTTGGGTGATTCATATGTGGTGACTTCATTTGGTGTTTTGATTAATTGATTTAGTCTTGAAAAATTGGATTTAAAGCATGAAAAATCATTATTTCGGTTTCTGGATCAGATCGTGTAAAAATGGAAATTTTGTGATAATTTGATGTCATATGAATGTAATGGATGTGTTTTGGGTGACAGCTGTCCAAACAGTGAATTTTTCACTGTTCGGGCAGCCCATGAACTGCCCTAACACTATTAGGGCTGACCTGGGCAGTCCCCATAAGTGTTGGGTGGTCGGTTCGGTCAAAAACGCGTTTTACGTCATTTTACGGAAAAATATTTTTCGTAAAAGTTTCGCGATGTTTCCTTTATATTTATGTCGCTATTTGATATCGAATAAATAGGTTTAGGTGAAATATGAATAAATTATTCATATTAGATATTGAATAATTTATTCGGTAATTTGAAAAAATTTTAAATTATGATTTTGCCCGAACCGCGCTTCCGCCGCGCCCATCACCCGAAACCCCAACAGGTATAATATAACCCAAGGTATAAATATACATTTAAAATCATCAAATCATGCAAAACATAGCATTACAACCATAATTAACCAAAAAATTGAATTAGGGATAAGTCATCTTCTTACATAAAGATGGCTTGAGAATGAAGCAATTTTATCATTGGATTGCCACGAGAGTTTTTTTTTTGAGTGAAGGTTAGAAATGTAGATGAGAAGTGATAAAGATGATGAATAGTTGCCTATTTATAATAAGAGAGTTTGATATATATATATATATATATATAAAATAATAATAAGTATCAAGCAAATGTCTAAAATCTAGAGAATTCACTAAGTTTAATGTTTATCACAATAAATATGTATTTTTGACCGTATTCTAATGAAATTTGGAAAAATATTCAATATGAAATTTGTAAATCATTGTCTGAGCTTTCTGACAATATAAAGATCACCGAAAACGAATATCAGTAGCTCAAGTTCTGGATAAAATACTAGAAATTACTTGTATCGCGTTAAAATCTAACTATACCACGAACTAAAAAATATTACCCTGTGATCCCAGAATGATTCATATAAATAATGAATCATGATAGCTGGGGTGTTACGTTATGAGAGTTATCATAGCCTCAATTATACGTCCTCAAGTTTTAAAGAAGACAAATACGTCATTACTAATATTTATTTTATGAATTCAATAACGGTTTCATAGTTTCATGATTATGAACAAGAGATTTCAAGATTAAGATGCTAAATTGAAGAACTATCAAAGAGGGAATTTGAGATTATAATATTTAAACATGACATTCACATATAACGTGCATTATGCCATTATAAAAAAGAGGAGCTACTTAATGGTATTTTTTTATTAATGAATAATGATATGGAATATTTTACTACTAATAAACTTAAATAATATTAATTTAATAAAAATACAATATAATCTATATTTTTTTAAAGGTGAATGATTTATTAAATAAATTACACGTAACCATTTAAGGAAAATCCTCAAATCAAAATCAAAAACCAAAACTTAATTATCGCAAGTTATTTTAGCCAAGTCATTAGCAGAAACTGTGATAATTGTTATTTTATTTATTTATATTGAATTCTTCACATATCCCCTAAACTCCCACACACAACCACCAACGTCTCAATCTTTTCCTCCAAAAGGCAACAACCTTACAATCCTATTATAACTAAAACACACACACACACACACACTTTTGACTATAAAATAAAAACCAACCCTAATTTATCCTTTGGTGTGTGCCTAGTGTGAGTTAAATAGAAAGTGAGCAGTGTAGTGAAGTTATTTCTAGAGAGCAGTGAGAAGTTAAAGAGAGAAACAAACCAATAGAGAGAGAAATACAAGATACAATAGATATAGAAATTATGTAGAGATAAATAGGCTCGTTCGTTGTCCTCCGGTCATCGTTTCCGATGAGTGACCACTGTAAGAGAATCCTCTCGATAAGAAGAAGCCAACGCCGTCGGTGTGACGACCCAACTCCTCCGCAAGCACCCGCACGCGCCACCATATTGCTGCCTCCACGCGCCTATACTCCGTCATGCGTGAACAACCCTTCCCATACCAAAATCTTCCTCTCGTCATGATACGTGGACACTTCAGTTTCCCAAATCGGACCTTCGATTTTCGTGAAACGAGTAAAAAATGAGAGTTATCTTTGTTTGACTATTCGTCGGTGACCACCGAACATCCGCTGTCACCACCATTACTATTGTGATCCTCGTGATGTGTACTGACCATTGATCACTTTGTTGTGAGATTTTGAAGTCTTTGAAGTTCGGTACATTATTTTTACAATTTTATAGGTGTAAATACAAGATTTTGAAAGTTTTGGATTTATTTGCAAATTGACCTGATTAGGGATACAAATCTTTAAATAAGCGATATTTGAGAGTTTTAGGACCAAATTGATGATGTAAGAGAGTATTGAAAATTTAGAAAGCTTGGGAATAAAATCATAATTTTAGTAAAATATAAGGACCTAATCATAATTTTATACTTTTTAAGATTTTAGCGAGGACATAGAGATATAGAGAATTTTTATATGGATTGAGGTAAGTATAATGCACAATGATTCCCTTAATATAATTGTTTGTTGGTTGATGTTTGATATATGAGTTTCTATAATATAAAATAAATATATTTATACGCATATGTTTGGAAATTATATTGAGTAATTGATAGCATGCTAGTATAAATTGTGAATATAAAGTTGGATAAAATTGTATGTTTGTATTATGAATCAAAGTGTTTGAGTATTTTATGACTTTAAGATGAGATTGATGGATTGAGTGCAATGATGTGTGTTAGTATTATTATTATGCTGTCGGATTTAGTACAACAGTGGTCGGAGATGCGAGGTTAGTAGAGACGTGTGGTTCAGTCATCCTCTTGCACATTTATGCGAGGTTATATGGTGGGAAACCTTGGGGGTGATATATTGATTCTCTCCCAATGGTTTTAATCCATTACTATACCGAATCTGGCTAGCAAAACTTGTTTGATTGAGGTGTTTTGTTGTGAGTATATTTTTTCTGAGATAATCATTATATAACAATTGATTTTTTCGAATAATTAATTACACACACACACACACACACAATATTCTAAAACGCGCCGTATAGGCGCGCCTGGCGGCGCTTTTTCGTTCGCCGCCAGGTAGTTACGACGATAACCACCTAGTCGGTGGGGGTAATCACGCGGCTGACTGGTCGATATGAAATCGGTGTCTAGGCTCTGATTTCATCACCAATTGATCGCGTCTCGGTGCTGCATTTTTTTTCCTTCATTTTGAAGCGACGATGTTTTGGGGCGTAATAATACCCCTAAAACGACGACGTTTTGGGGGTATTATTAAACCCCAAAACCCTTCAAAACATCATTGTATTGGAGGAAAGGTTATATATATATAATTCCATCGTCATTCTGCTTCATCGTTCTGCTTCTGCCTCTGCAAGTCTGTGTCTTTCTCCTTATCACGGTAAGTCTTCTTCTTTATTTTTTTCTTTTTTAACATAAAATAAATTATTTCGTAACTTTATATAATAGTTCTTCATTCACTAAGCATGCCAAGTTTTTTTTTTATTATTGTAAATAAATTTTAGGGTTTTCTTAAATTATAAATTTGATTATTGTTCTTGTAAATAAATTTAGGGTTTTCTTAAATTATAAATTTGATTCTTGTAAATAAAATTTAGGGTTTATGGTGATAATTAATTATTAATTGAGCATATTAATTAATAACTACTATAATAGATAGTAATAATTAATCACTAATCAAATTAATTGATTTCTACTATAATAAGACATGACTTCTTCTTCTGCGGCTTCTAAATCGGAGTATAGTCCCGTTCTTAAACAGAACTCAAATGATGTTGGATGGGAGTATGAAGCTTTAGTGGATCTGAATAACTTGAATAAAGTTAAATGTAAGTTATGTTCAAAAACTTTTTCCTGTGGAGTTTACAGAATGAAAGAACATATTGGGCATATATCGGGGAATGTTGCTAAATGTCCAAAGTCTAGTAAAGAGGATCAAAAGAAGCGTAGACAAGTCATTTTAGAGGAAAAAAAAATACATGTGAGTGAGATAATACAAGGAGTTAATATTGGGGGCGATGAAGAAGATGAAATTCATGAAATAGAAGAAGAGTTAGATTCGAGACCCCATCGGCATCGCGACTCTTTGGATAGGTGGACAGTGGTAACCTCTCATGATTCTTCAATGAGTGATAGTAAAATAATGCAGCAACAAAATATTAATGAAGCACTTTTTAAAGAGAAGACACATAATGTTAAGTGATTTGTTGCTAAGTGGGTTTATGAATCTGATATTCCTTTTAATGCCATTGACAATGATAGCTGGATAGCGATGATGAAGACATTAGGTCAATTTGGATCGGGTTTCAGAGGTCCTAGCTAATATGAATTGAGGGAGCCATTATTGAAAGATGAAGTTGAAAGTGTTAAAGTTTTTCTACAACAATATGATAAAGAGTGGAAGGAGAACGAGTGTTCCATCATGACCGATACTTGAAGTGATATGAAGAAGTATAATGAATTTGTGTCTTAATTGCACAGTAGGTATCATTTTCCTTTCTTCAAAGGAAAGTTCCATTGTGGCGCATACTGTTGAGCTCATTTTTGAGTACGTTATGATGGGTATTGAACAAGTGGGGGCGGAAAATATGGTTCAAGTGGCAACCGAAAATGTCCCAAATAATATGTTCGCGGAAAATTTGTTGAAGGTGGGGATGCCAAATATATTTTGGAGTTCATGTGATACTTACACCATAAACCCCATGCTTGAAAGTATTGAGAAATTATCGAGGTACAAAAAAATCATTGATAACGCCAAGACTTTCACCATTTTTGTATATGCCCATCACAAAACTTTGTCCATGATGAGATCATTTACAAAACAGAGGGACATAGTGAGACCGGAAGTAACTAGGTTTACCTCAGCTTTCTTAACCTTACAAAGTTTGATTGAGAAAAAAGAAAGTCTGCGAACCATGTTTGCTAGTACAAAAGAGGATGAATGCATATGTGTAGGCATTGCATTTTTGCATGTGAAACCCGATGATGAGTCTCAGTTGGAGGCACTACCTTTTAAGTCACGGAATCAGCGGGAAATGGACGTCGGAAGGGAGGAGTCAAGAATTGACTCATATTCGGATTAAGTTCGTTGATTTAGCTTCGGGTTACTTGTTGGTTTTCCGTTTTAAAAATTATTCCCGGCCCAAAACTTTCACAACCACCCAACCTCGGCCCAAAATCCCCGCAAGCCCCTTAGCCTTGACCTAAAACCCCTGCAAGCCCACACACCTAGCCCACACAAACCAAACCCACCAACCAAAGGCCCACACGGCCACACCAAGGCCCACACGCCCATTTACCTAATACACACCCAAATTAAATCAAATATTAAGTTAAATATTAATTAGATAATGTAATTAAATAAAATAATAATTAAATCATTTACCAAATTAAATAAAACACAAAATATAATCATGCCTAATTTAAACAAATCAAATATGTTATATACCTAAACTAAAAAGATGATATACCTAATTAAAATCAATCTAACAAATTAAATGCCTAATCCTAACCAATCAAATATTGTATTCCTAATTTGAACCAAATTTGTCCCCCCTTAATCTAATCTTTTCCTTGTTGGATACCAAATCAAATCCTCCCTTTAATGCCAAATCCTATTCCTTGTGAGACAAGGTGAAGCCCTAACCATTCTCTATATAAACAACCACCACCCAAAGCCATCCTCCTCTCTCAACTACTTCAATCTCCACGGCAAACCAATAACAAAAAAAAATATAAACCCTAACAGTCCACTCTCTCTAACACACGCCCAAGACATCAAGAACCTCTCATCTTACACGCAAATCATAAGCCATAAACCCTAGAAGACACCAACCCCACGGCCAAGCAAGAAAGGTGAACAAAAATCTTCTCTTCATCTCTCTTTCTTTTGGCCATGAATACCACATCATCCATCCCCTCCATTTCCGAGTTTCAACAGCCATTACCATCACCAAAATAACACCCAAAACAACATCAATGTTCACGCAAAAAATCAACCAGAACAACGCCCTTGTGCATGCATGCAGTGTGCGCAAAAACAGCAGCCTTTTGCCGAGTTTTAGCCTTTCCAACAGCCCCTAAAATACCTTAAACCAGTGAGTAAAATACTGCATATCCAACCCTTAAAAAATTACAAACAAACCTGCACAAACTGACCCCTAAAACACCCAAAACAGTCCCCAAAAATGTCAAAAACAGTGACCTGAACAGCAAGCAGAAATACAGAGGAAACATCGGCAAAACCGAAGCAAAACAGCAAAACAATGAGCTAAGACGCTAAACCAGTGAACCAGAGAAGTTGATGAGCTTTACCCTTCCGATCTCCGTGGAACGCGAGTCCGAAAGTCGGCAAAAAATGTTAGACCTGAGGGTATTTTCCATATTCGTTTTCTGTTTTATTTGTATTATTTATTGAGTATTGCTTGCATGATTGTTATGTTGAATTGCATGTTGTGGCCCTTGAGTAGATAAATATGCATGAATTATGAGATATTGTATGTTGTGGCTTTGGAATAAAATGAAAGATGTGTCAACTCTCGCGGTATATCGGATGGAAACCTGGACATAAATTTCATAGCCGATTTCGAATGGACGGTAGTATGATCTGTACTCGGGATACAACTCCACGTACCGCTTGAGTAAACGACACTTTCTTTTGTTTTATATTGCTTTGATTTATTTATTTTTTTTCGTCATTCGAATTCCGCACGTTATTTGTATGCATGATACGATCGAGTGCATGGGCTTAGTAAGTCGGATTAAAGATCCCCTATTTGGAGGGGTTAAAATCCTTTACCACGATGATTTGCCGCGCCGGTTGATGTGTGTTCGGTTGGATGTAAGATATATTCAATCGGACATACTAAGTTTGATATAATTATCTTTATCTTTGTATGCATTATAACGGAAGGCGCATGGGCTTATTGTGTTGGATTGAAAGGTTCTCCGTTTAGGAATAAAAGCCTAAAAGGCCACCTTTACCACGATATTTGCCGTGTCTTTCATCTTTTGGTTGCATCATCTCTCCCTGTCTTGGCTCGACCTATTGTCATTGGTATACCCATATTCTCACCCCTCTACTCTCGGCAACTGAAAAACACAAGGCACCTTCACGCAAATACCCTAGTTGATCCCCACCTTCACGCCATTACCCTCACCACCTCATCTCAAGCAACATGCCTCACCCTTCACGCAATAACACAGTTCACAAAACCTCACACTGCCACCCATTCACTCACGCACACACTGCCCCTCACTCACGCACACACTGCCATTCACTCATGCGTACACAGCCCAGTGCACTAACCTAATACTCACCCACTGACTATCGCTAATTCCCTTCCTTTGCCTTCATGCCCTAAACTACAAACAGTCCCCACACACTCAAATAATTCACGCAATTCGCATGCCATTAAGCCGCTTACCACAAGCACAACTCCTCACGTCATAAAGCCAACTATACCATTCATGCATGTATTATGAAATCTCATATAGTCATTCTTATCTTTGAACGCATCATAATGAAAAACATGATTATCCCATTGGTTGCATCATTTACCTTTGTCGTGGCTTAACATATTACAATTCATATATCCATGTCATGATAGCATTTGAGTATTATTTCTTGTGGTATATCGGATGGAAACCCAGACATAAATTCCGTAGCCGATTCCGAATGGACGGTAGTGCGGTCTGTACTTGGGATACAATTCCACGTACCACTTGGAAAAGTGCTCACATGTGTGCTTGTGTGGTTAGTGTGTGTGATTGTGCTTTCGTGAATACAATATGCCAATGAAGTTGTATGTTCGTTGCTAATTTGATGTACTTTCAAGCATGCAATCTTAGATGTGAAATATATGCAAATTTAGGTGTAAGTTTTATTTTTGCGCATATGAATTTAGAAGCATGATACTCTTGGAAATAAGTGTTACTTAAGCTTGATTAAATTATTACATAAATCCTTTCATTACAAGTGACATAAGTAAGGGACCATTCCGAACCCAACGGTTTGAGGTCTTCCCTTGCGAGGGGTGAGTGCAGCCTTAAATCTCATTTTCCCGGTTCACACCGGGTGACGACTCCATTATTTTCCGGTTTAGTCCCCCGTGGCTACTCCGTACTCCCGACTAGGCCGCGGGCCTAGAACAGCATGCGTCGCCCAGTTCCTGTGTCCCACAATATGGTTGAAGCAAGTTAAAGGGAAAACGACATCTACCACAGTGATGATGTTTCTTTTTGGAAGGGTTTGAGTCAATGTTGTTTGCACCTTTGGTGAGGGTGCTTCGACTAGTTGTTGGGGATAGAAAGTCATCCATGGGCTTTGTATATGGAGAGTTAAAAAATACAAAAGAAGAGATAAAAGAGTCATCCATGGCAAAAATGATACTTTCATTAACCACTAGTTCATCCGGGTGCGAACGAAATTGAAGCACTTTTGAGGGGGTAAATATTTAACATTAGTTAAATATTTGATTATTTTATTTTTTAATTATTAATATTAATTGATTCATTTATATTATTTATGTAGATTCACATGAAGAAAATGAATAGACTAGATGCGAATCGATTAAATAATTTAGTCTTTGTTTCCTTTAATGTCAATGTGCAGAACAAGCACAAAAGAGAGAAGGATTGGAAATTAGATGTATTACTAGCAAAAGATGCTACTAATGCATAATGATGGATTGTTGAGGGTGGTGAATCTGGTGATAATGAAGAAGTAAAGTCTGGTTGGGGCTTACTTGGAGGATGGTTGGAGAAACATCTGAGACAAATGAAGTGTTACAACCTCGGAAAAACGTCAGAAATGCTGAATACATAGAAATTGATGAAGAAGATTTTGATTCTGATGAAGAACCTAAGGATAATGAGTTTGAAGTAGATGAAGAGGAACTAGAGATTTAGTTAAATATAATTTTATTAAAGCTTAAAGGATGATGAACATGAACTTTGTTAAATGATGTTTCATATGGTTGATTGAGTTTGATTTTATATTTTATTACATTTTATTTGAATTTTTATGATTTGGATTATTTATGATATTGGAAAATATTAGTTTTAACTGTGTGCCGACTAATGCCTAGGCCCTGCCTAGGCGTTAGGTGCTGGGTCGTAGCTCGACTAGTGTCTAGCACGTTTTAGAACAGTGTATATATATATTTGTATATATACATATCTATTTTTGGGTGAGGTCATATTGAGAGTATTCGTGTTTTACCTATGAAGGTATTTAAGATCACCCAATTTTCCCAAATATTTTAGGTAGTTTGCTAGCGCAGTAGTAACAGTACCATGACTCATTTACCACAATCGTCATTCGGGTTGGTACAGACATTTCTTTTGGCTTTAACATTTATTTTGAGGTTTATTGAATTACATTTTGTGGAACATTTTCTTTATAAATTTTATTATATTGCATGATATATAAAATGCTCGAGTTGAAGTAGTTCACAGATCCATTTCTAAGATTGGGCCCGCTCTAGGGAGGGGCCGGGTTGTGACAAAATCATTACAAATCTTTAGCCAAAATTGAATCTTAAATAAGCTAAGATCTTTAAGAGAACCAGTATTGGAGCTGATGATCGTTGTGGAGGTGGCTCAGTTTGTATAGTGACGATTTATCATAATTGAAGCTCTACCTTTAGGCAGAGATTCAAAAACTCATCTCAAGTATTTGCATTTCTAAACTGAAGCTCTTGAGAATATGAAACTATCATCCGCAAACAAAAAGATACGACACAGAAAGCTCTTTGCTAAAATATATTCCATATATTTGCCACTGCCTATATGCCGTTTAAAGGAGATTTATGAAAAACCTCAGCACAGATAATAAATAGGTAAGATGATAGGGGACGTCCTTATGTCTAACCATATTTTTCTCTTTTCAACATCTCGTATGATTTTTTTTAAATTCTTTATTTAACGCTTGATCATTCTTTGTGAATATTTAGTTTATATTTGTTTATGCATTACTTATCATGTGCTATTAATTTATAATTGTGTTATTTAAGATGTGTACCTTGTTAATTTTACATATTGATAATTTATAAAACTGAATTTCAAATTTGCCACACACCCCGATTCAGCCACTGTCTATTCATATAGATACAGATTGATGCTTCTTCTATTAAATACACACTGCATTTTTATACATATTCCTCTTCCCAGGATGAGACCACACCCTAATATTTTTTATCACACATCAAAAGCTCGAAGATGTCCTCAGTCACAACTTTGTAATCATAGCCAAGATTGTTGGCACAGCTGTGGAACTCATCCCGCTCATTCTCTGGAACCTGGATTCCAACTAATACATTGGCAACAGGTTCACCCTGTTGCAGCAGAAATGTCGCGGTTGATCATTGAAAATTGATATACTAAAATTTATTTGGAAAAAAAAAAGGGTTTTCAGATGCTCACCTGATCACGGTAACTGAACAAGCTAATATTCCAATGTGGATTGATGGCATCCAAGAACTTCATTAGAGCACCTGGTCGCTCAGGGAAAACAAAACTACAAAGGACCTCGTTTTCAACATTTAATCTCTCCCCCATCTGGAAGAAATCCAGAGCTTTGTGAACTCAGAGCCATAATGGAACCAACATGAAAGATTTTTCACTATGCAAAACACCTGGAAAGTCACTTATTTCACATTTTGAATAAAGGCCATGTCTCTATCATTTAATACTGAATGTTATGAATTACGACTTAGGTGCTGTACGTTGTTCATTAACCAACCAAATCTTTCACACAAACATAAGGATATGACTAGTAAAATAACTATTCCAAATCAGTTAAACGTTTTAACATACTTCCATACCATTTCGTACTAACTACGCACCAAAAGTTGAACTGCTGATGTAGGAAAAAGAGCATAATATAATAGAGAGAAGAGAAATAGGGGAGAAGAGATTAGAAGATAGAGATTCAAGATAGAAGAGTCAGAAATTAAAGTAGATTCTAATGAGATAGAGAAGAACAAGAAACATAACAGAGAGGGAGAAGATATGGATGATGGGAGAAGCAAGAGATGTAATCAGGACATCCTTGTTTTATCATTCATGAGCTGCCAAAAGCAAAAGATTCAAGGCTTCATTTATAGACTAAAACATAAACCTAGTCCATTTATTGAGATGAACCTAATTTATCTATTAGGTTTAACCAAATGGATACGAATACATATCTTATTCAAACGAGTTAAAACTAATCATATCATTTCGACTTAAAACAGATGCTAGATATAAGAGTATAAATATAATTACCAAATAACGCAAGTGATTTTTAACCAAGTCATTTTCTGTGAGATTGAAAGTTTTAAGTTGAGAAGATTCCATTCGTTCCTGCATTGCTTCAAGTTCAGCAACCGTGCCAAAACCAACACTGCATACAATATCCAGATAATGTATAATGTTCTTGATTTCCAGAAGCTACCAAAGTGCACTTTTTAGATTAGTAAGTACTTCCAAATTATCCAGAAAAAATAAATATGGATTCTGAAGCTCTAGTACCAGAAGGAAATACATATACTAAGAATTATTTTAACTTGAAAGAGGGACTGGGCGTTTTCCTATCACTGATATGGAATAAACATCACTAACCTGTAGAGAACCACGGCTGCTTTAACATAATGACATCGGTATCTGAACTCGGTAATATTCACAGGCCCCATCTGCCAACCGAAATGATTTTTCAGTTCAAAGCAAAACCTTTAGCCAAGGACATTCTAGCTACAGAAACTTACAAGTTCACAAAATTTTTTGAAACTCCCACGCTCCTCTGGCATAACAGTTGCAAACATAGCTTCCCGTTGCCTACCAACATTAGCAAGTTCAGACACCACCCTCAGTTTATCGAAGTTCATGTCTGCACCACTTGTTATTGCTACAACATTTATACCGCTAAGGCCATAATATTTGCAATATGCTTCGGCTCCGGCAAGAGAAAGAGCACCTGCAGGTTCTAAAATGCTCATATTCTCCTCATACACGTCCTGCAAACCAGAATTAACATTGTTAAGCGACGGGCTGAAACCTCCACATTCCACCTTACAGGCTCCATATAAAGGTGCTAGCCCTTGTTACGTACGTAATTTCTTACAGAAAGAAAGAAAGATTCGTCTCATGATGGCCAACGTTTCTTCAATGAAATGTATTTCTTATTATGACAAGCAAGAGGCACAATTTACATGCGAACCATATAACGTTTCATTTGAACATAAAAACACACACAAAACCACAACTGGGGTGAGGTAGGATTGGTGTTAAATGGAGGATGAGTTGTTCTATGATGCATGCTAATCATGATAAGTAAGACAACCGAAACACTAAGTATAGCAAGAACAAGCATTATTCTATTTTGACGCATCACAGTTTCTTATACCCACCAATGCATAATAATATTCTAAAACAAAAGAATAAAATTGGAAGGGAAAAAAAAACCCAAAGAGAAAGTGAGAGGCAAATGCATGCAAGCTCCAAAACCTGAAAGATGCCTCACCTTTATGGAGGCACAAATGGAATCACGGCTCACGAGAACAACACCATCCACCAATTCCTTGCATAACCGGAAGGTTTCTTCACCAACCTCTTTAACAGCTACACCATCTGCAAAACCCCCAACATGGTCCAACGTCACTCTCTCACCGTAATGAAGGGATAGTGCCATTGCATTTGCATCAAAGGGTTGCACTCCGATAACTTTAACCTGTGTCAATAATATAATATTCAGTGCCCTTGATGAATTTCCAAATTTACTAAGCCACAGGTTTGCAAAAACAAATTCAAATAAAATGAAAGCCACCAAAAGGAAGAAAGCTTGCCTCAAAAGATTTTTTTTATTACTATTATTATTTTTTATTCATGGAAATATGAACAAGTAAGATTATAACACATGAATACAGAAAGTGAAGAGGAGTTGGGGAGTGGATAGAATATAAAAAATATTCTAGTGAACCTAGACGAATTTACAAATATGATAAATGATTATAATGATTTGATATTTATCAATAGCAAGTAATGGTCGAGTCAGTAAAAATTAGAAAATGAGAAATTTACAAAGTGATCAGCCAAGGACAGAAAGCGTGAGTAAAAAGGAGCAAGATTGATATGGAAAACTAAAAGACGAATATCTTGTAAGGTCAAGAGGTACGGGATCAATCTGAATCTTGCTGTCTCCGGCACTAAACAGCAAGATTATAGTTGGGAATGATAAACCAAAATTACAGAGAATATTTTTTTCAAGATTATAATTGCACATTAACGAGGTAAATGTAAAGCATATCAACAATTCAAGCCCATGACTGTGTTGACCTTCAAGTAAAATCAAAGTTGGTTACTAGTCAATAAAAGTAGCAGAATTTTTTCTAATGATACATTTTCCAGAATGAAAGACTGTCAGGTTGCAACTACTGAAGCCAGATCAGGCTAGAATAAACAAGTATAAACATGGAACAAGCCTAGGTGTATGATCTGAACAATAATATATGAATTAGCCCATTCCAATTTTTACTTGGGGGCTATAAGGAAAGAGTCCAACCTGAGACCGATGACAGATCAATCTAAAGAATCTGCCAAGGATGAGAAGCAAATTTATAAGTGGTGTGATAAAGTTTGCCATGATAAGACTTTGACATGTCCGCCTTTGGTGATCACAAATAAGAACATTAATTTCATTTTATTCTGGTAATCAACTCATTAAAATGATCTCCCAAAATTGAAACCAAACATGATTTATTTTGTTTGAAAAAGAAATTAACAGGAAAAAAAGGGAGGGTAGGAAAGAAGCTCATTTTCTTAATCGGGTCTTCAAACACTGTTATCGAGTAGGAAATAAGTTAGCCAATTAATTTATCAGAGAATAACCAACAAACCTGAGGATAAACCCTCTTTACGTAAGCAGCAATGCCAGCAATTAGTCCTCCACCACCAACAGGCACAAAGATAGCATGCAATGGTTCTTGAATTTGACGCATTATTTCCATCCCAACTGTTCCTTGCCCCACAATGACATCTGGGTGATCAGAAGGCGGAATAAATGTACGACCCTCATCTCTGGCAATTTTTTTAGCATATGCCAGTGCTTCATCATAAGAATCCCCCACAAGAACAACTTTGGCACCCAATTTCTCAACAGACTTCCACTGTAGATTAAGAAATCACAATTAGATTACAAAGAGCAATTCATTCCGCAATCACCACTAACAATGAAAAAATTGTACCGTGATTTCTGGCGTGATAACTGGCATAACAATCACCACATCACAGCCTAGCGTCTTAGCAGACAATGCAACCCCTTGAGCATGATTTCCAGATGATGAGCAGATAACACCTCTTTGCAACTGATCCTTTGGAAGCTTGGCCATCATGTTATATGCTCCACGGAGCTTGAAGGAGAAAACCTATAATCCAAATTCGTCACATGAATAAAGTCACTTGAATACCTGATAATATATAGATATTTTTCTACTAAAAATTAGAAAGTCATGCTATTATGCTAATTGAGTAATCCAAGAGATCACCACATTCTCACTGCTGAACTATAGTTGCGTCTGGTTACACAAACCTTGAATTAGATTGAAATCCTAATTTTATGGAATACAAGATGATTAAATATTTAAATATAATGTACCAAAACGTCATACGGTTTGAATTTCTGTTTGGAATAAACATTGAATTTGTTGTTTCCTTTTAATTTTTATTTAGGGGATTCAAATATGAAATTTCAGTTTACAAAGCCAGCTGTCATTGCAGCTTATTGATAAATTTCGACCATTCATTTTCTTTCACTTTCTAGTCTACCAAACAACCTCTTCCTGATAACTACGAATCTTAACATGGAACATGGTATCAGAGCCAATCTCAAAGCCAACACTACCTATACCATTGACACGGATCAGACGACAAACGTGAGGGGAAGTGTGGAGGGAAAATATCTTACCTAGGCTTAGAAGTGATTTCGGACTAAGCATACATAATTTTAAAAGTCAAGCCAACAAATAAACAAAAAAATGAGCCGCTGCATGCCACGATCCGACTAACGCGCCACTCCACCATGTTCAGAAACGGCCGAGCAACGCACACCTGCAGGCCACGCACCATTTGGATTTTTTCCCAGTGGCTGCCGACTAGCCCATCGTTTTCCGGCTAACAAGAACGGCCAGGCACCGCTAGATGCCGCCGTTGCATATATATATATATACACACACACACACACTATCCATAGGTATAGTGTATATATGTATATACAAAACAAAATTTATGTTAATAATTACACACAAATTAAAGTTGAGCAGACAAAGAAGAATTCAAGCAACATAACATAGCATAAACAAAAAATGAAAATAAAATTACAAGAAGATAAAATAACTTACAGGTTGTAAATCTTCTCTCTTAAGCCAAAGCTTAACGCCTAGTTTCTTGGACACTGTTGGCGCGAACTGTAACGGAGATTCAATGGCCACGTCGTAAACCTTTGATGCGAGTATATTGGTCAAATAGGTCATGGCATCGACACTGTTGTCTCCGTCCCCGCCGCTGTCAGCGTTAACCGTACGTTCCGGTACGGCCCCTATGTAACCGGACGGGTACTGCAGAGAATACGGCGATAATTTTTTAGCAGGAGGAAGCGGCGGCAAATTTTCGCGGGAAGCAGCGGACGGCGTGTTCTCGGCCGTCGGTTTAGAAGACGTGGCCTTGATAATTGGCACTTTTATTTCGACGGAGGCCGATGAAAACAGTGGGGCCCATTTGTTGCGATTCAGGCGGAGCGGAGGAGAGGAAAGCGGGGTCAATCGAAGCGACTCCATTGATCCGAGTCGGATCGGGTATAGCTTGTGTTGCGAAAAACTTGGGAAATTTTATTTCAAACATATATCAAAATGCACTCGCATTCATGGAATACAATATTAGAATTGATCCAATAAAATATAAAATATTAAAAATGAAATTATGTCATTTGATTGATGCATAAAATATATTGTTTTCAATTTTCATCCACTAATTTAGTTTAGGCTGTGTGAGTCTGGCTAAAACATGTTGAATGATTAAATTACACGTCGTTTAAGATGCAAATTTTGTAAATTTATTATTACTCATATAAAGGCTACAAATAATTTTATAACAAATATTCTATCGACATTTTATATATAATATAGAACGACTATATATTTGATAGTGTGATCATAAACTTAGCTTACAAGGCAAGCTGACTGCCCGCTTGAGCAACGACAATCTCTATATGAAAATTATATTATATGTCGAGTGTATATGTATCTCTTTCACAATAGGCGGGCCCCACAAACACGATCTATCCTTAAAAGGCTCATGAAGAATGCCTTGGGCTTCAAAGCCGTACCACTAATTCCGAAAAAGATAATTGGCCTAAGCATTCCAGAGAGAATTCCTATTGATTGAGTCGCCTACCCCAGGGTCACTGACCTCTCTTTCTCCATGAAGTGAGGCCAATATATCAGATTCATCATTCCGGCACATGATATACCACCTCCTAGTTTTATGAGTAACAATATGCTAACTTAAATCTCTAAGGGACGTGACTTGATGATATAAGATTTATGATCTCATATTGAGGTTTGAGTTCGAATTCAGTGAGTGTGTTTCTTATAAGAGTCTGGGATAGCTGGGGTCTTGAGAATTTTATTTGTTCTGGTTAAGTCCGTAAATAGTGGTTTGACGGCGAAATTTCTAACGATTGAAAAGAAAAAAAAAGAGTAACTTAAATTAAAGTTCTTGAATTTGCTGCCACATCTAAATAAATATTAGGGTTATTATAATTTTCTTATTTTAAAAATTGAGAAATAATAAGTAAGTATAACAAGTCTTGGAGTGTAGCATTTTATTATTTTATTTTTATAAAAAATTACATTTGCTTTATATTTTACTATAATAAGTATTGAGAAATAACTACAAAAAAATATTGATGTGTAACATTTTTTTACTATTAGTATAATGTCATTTTTGTAAAGATATAATAGTAAAATAGAAAGTTTTATAAAAAAAAAAAAAGGAGTAAAATGTAAAATATCATAGTAAAATATAATTTTTGTAAAAATATAATAATAAAGTATTATATTCTAATATTTCTTGTATGTATTTCTTATTTATTAAAAGTATTAAAACGGAATAGAGTGGATGAGTTCATTTCTAAAATGCTGATAGTCTGTGTGTACAGTACAGCAGGACAAATGCCTGAATCTTTTTTATTTTTTTTTATTTTCCCCTTTTTCAATTTAGAATTGATTGCAAATGACACATTCTTTTGCTCATATTATGATATTAGTATTATTTGAAAATTTTTGGACGGTAGACATGAATGATCTTGAGAGGAATCAGATTCCATATCATATAAAGCATGAGGAAAATGAAATGATGGTGGCAATGGCATAGTATAGGTGCGGTGCCTATTGTCAAAAAGCAACCCCCCACTTATGCCCTATAAGCCAAGGAAAAGCTATCTACACACAAAGGTAAAGTATCTTTTTTACATATTTCTTGCCTCTTGATCACCTTAAACATGCAACCCAACTTCCAAGATTTTGATTTCTTGTTGTGTGTTTGCCATGGATGGTTCAGCATCAAAAGCACAAGTCATAAAGCCAGTGCTGCTCAAGGCTGGCATTCCTTTGGCATTATCAGTGGCAGGTTTCATCTGTGCTAAGATGATGGCAAGAAAAGATGACAATGTAAGTTCCTTCAAAACTGAGTCTTGTGAGAAGTTTAATGATCATGAGAGCTATTATAGCCTCAATTCTTCATCCTCAAGTTTTAAAGAAGACAATGAGATTATTACTAGTACTCATTTTATGAATTCAATAGGGGTTTCAGAGTTTCATGATTATGAGCAAGAGATTTCAAGTCTAAGATGCCAAATTGAAGAACTAAAAAAGAGGGAATTGGAGACAAAGATGGAGTTTGTTAGGTATCATGATTTGAAAGAGCAAGAATCTGTACTAATGGAGCTTAGAAATATGTTGTTGCTGGAAATATCATATGTTGAGTTGTTGGATAGAGAGATTTCATCAATGGAGTTGGAGAACAAACGACTAGAGAATTTAATGGTTCAATATGTAAAAGTACTAGAGCAGTTTCAACATTGGAAATCAGTGAATGGGTTGCTTAGGAGGAAAGTGAAGAAGCTTGTGAGGAACACAAAAGAGCTATCAAACATTATAAGAGAACAAAATTTGAAGATTGAATCTGCAGATGCAGAGCTGTTGAGAAACCACGAGGCGCTGGAAGAAAGGTCTGATGCTGTACAGAAATTGGAAAATGAATTGAAAGAGCTGCATTCTGTTGTTGATGAGTTGCAGGAGGAAAAGAATGAACTATTGAACAAGTTACAAGAGTCAGACCTATCAGCTTTATCAGTTATAGAGGTTTAGCTCCTCTACTTGATTGCATATAACAGTGTTGTGTCTTCTGATTTTATTTGCTTTGATAATCTAACAAGTTTTGATTTCCCATTTGCAGATTGAAGATGAAGGAACAACAATGGAAGATTATGAACGGCTTTTAAAAGAATATGAAAAACTTCAAAAAGATCGAACCGCGGAAGTTAAGGAACTGATTTACTTAAGATGGACAAATGCATGCTTAAGGCATGAGTTAATGAGGAATCAAGCACAGCAACAACAAAACCAAGAGAAGAACAACATTGCGGAAATTGAAGGAGGTGGAGGAATTGGAGATTATGAGATAGAGCAGCACTTGGATGGTCTTGACTTGGAGCATGTTGAGCCACGCTATAATGAAACAAATGGTAGCAGTCATGGTTGTCCAAAAAGTTCAAAGTTGCTTCAAAAGCTTAAAAGAAAAATGAAATCTAAGTTTGATGAGAAAGAAAAGCATGAAATTAAGTGTTTTGGGAGGCATTCTGTTTGTTATGAAGCAGAGGAGGAGCATACAATTCTGGCAAGGAAGTCATGGTCCATTGCATAAGCATATATTGTACCACATACACAAGTCCTTTTCTTTTTAAGTTTCAGTACAGAATATTGCTTGGAAATTAACTCAGAAGCACCTCTGTAATGGGAAAGAATTCAATAAAATTGCAAATAAGAATTGGTTATCATATTTTAGCAGTATAAATGAACTCCATGATTGGATATGTAACCAGTTTTCAAGTAAAAATATTTGTCAATTTGAATCTAAAGATCTGGGAATAATTCCTTTTCACTTTTTTTTTCCTGATTGTGATCTTATAAGATTTTATGCTTTCAATGTGTGCCCTCTAGTTTTAAGCTCAATAAGCACTCTAACTAAGACTGCTCTTAACTAATCCTTTTCATCAGTTTCACAACTTAGGAATCTTGTGATATTGGGCCTTTGTTATCACAAACAAGCTTATGATCCATTTTCTGACAGGACCCAGATGATTTGAACAGATCATAAGGGCCATCCAATTGCATTATGTTCAGTTATTTGGGAACCTTAATATGTGGATGCCATGGACATTGTTATCCTCTCTCTATCTCACAACAAAAAGCCAACCGAAGCTTCAGCTTCATAACTGTCACTCTTTAACTGAATATTGCAATGGAAATCTCCTTCTTCTCTTGCTATCAACAGAACTCAATTTTTCTCAATAAGCCTCTTACAGCAATTCCCATCACAAGTACCCCCTCTCTCTCTCTGTGTGTCTGCATCCGTTAACAATTAAATAAACTCAACAACTGGTTTGAATCTTCAGGGAAGAGACTATCCAACAGAAACTCGAATCTATTGCCTTGCCATTGCTCACTGTCTTCTTCCTCAGATGAAACTGCAAAGTCACCAACAATTGCTTTACAACATGAGGGAAGGAGAGCTCTGATTGCTTCTCTCCTCACAGCTGGTTATTTTCTCTCTTCTTATCTTTGTAAACTCTTTATTTAAAATGTTCACTGTCTAATTAACTCTCAATATAAGTCAGCTACTGGCATTTTTGTCTGTGATGCGGCTGAGGCTGTCAGCACAAGCAGAAGAGCTGCAAGTTTTTTTAAGTGACTATTTTTATATTAAACACAAGATTTACACATTGGTGAAATTCTTATATGTTACCGATGTTGCAACTTAGAGCATCCAAAGTACCCGAGAGCGAATTCACAACCCTTCCCAATGGTTTAAAGTTAGTACATCAATTCATTTCAATTCTAAGATTGACAGACTTGTGAGAATTTGATCTCTGGTGATGAGAATACTAATATAATAGTCAATTTGGAATTTTCATATCTGGAGTATCATTTATAATTTTTGTGAAGGTCTTTTTCTTAGCAAGTGTTTATTTGTATGCTGATGTGTAATATCGTTTAGGTACCATGACGTGAAGGTTGGGAGTGGAACGGAGACTAAGAAAGGATCCCAGGTTGCAATACGATTGTGACTCAGTTATATTTCAATTTCAAGCTACAATCTAGTTATGTTGTTACAGTCTAGTGTAATATTTTTCAATTGAACTTATTATCCAGTGCAGTTGTGATTATCACAGAATGCCTTCACAGATTCAGTTAATGATATTCGAGAACCAACCTGAATAATGAATTCTTGAAGGACAGGGGAAATTTTGAACTTCAGTATCTGTTTAAGGGATTGTTTGTCCAACAAGGGATAAATATTTTCGAGGAATCTAAGAGCATGTCTCATTTTTTTCCATATCAGTCGTCTAGTTTCAACATACTCAACACAGAACTGCGAATGGTTAGTTATGTAGTTTGCATCAATATGTCAAGAAACAAGTGGTTAGTTATGTAGTTTGCATCAATGGTTAGTTTTAACCTTGCAAGGTTGTTTCCTGTTGATGAATTACCCATTCATAAAAAGATCTATTTAACTCATGTTGTAGGTTCACTATATATGTTTCCAAATGGAAGGGAATCACTTTTATGACCAGCAGACAAGGACTTGGAGTTGGCGGTGGAACGGTACAATTAGAGTAGCGCAATCTAGGCAAGTTAAATTTGGCTAATGATCCATATACAATGTTAGCCTAATATTTTTTGGTGTAATGCTTGAATTGATGCAGCCTTATGGGTTTGACGTCGGCCAATCTGAGAGGGGAACGGTCCTTGAAGGATTGGATCTTGGTGTTCATGGGCATGCACGTAGGATGACAGATGAGATTGGTTTCTAGCATATAATTTTTCTTATTAAGACTGTTGTGCAACTGTAAAGAATAAACTTTTACTAGACTCAGAATATAATTTTCACTTTTTTCCCTATGAAAACATGCAACTGATGACTTTGCATGTAATGTCTGCTGGTGCTGGTTATTGGTCAAAGGTTAATAAGTAGTTAATGTTGCAGCGACTGCTCATTGCTCCTCCAGAGCTAGCTTACGGAAGTAAAGGAGTCCGAGAAATCCCTCCAAATGCAACAATAGAGGTGAAATATGTTGTAGTTGGTACTCGACATGCTGATTTATCATGTATTTTCTTGTAAATAAGTGTGTGAACAATATTTTGTTTATGAATAAAATTTACAGTTTCGTCAATATTTTTATTAATAATGGTAAATTAATATGTATGTGTATTAGATACATAATTTGATTAGATACATATTAATTAATTATCGAATAAATTTTGGAGCATATGTAATCCTTTAATGTATTTTAACATTTATTGTAAATGTAGAAATACATTATACATTTGATTAAATGGATTATTTAATTAAAGTGTTAATTAATTAATTTATTAAATAAATGTATTGGGAATTATTAAGTATATAATTCACATGTATAAAACATGTGTATGATGCTTTATAATTATGACATGTGGATTTGTTGGATATTAGTGGAAAGAGATATTTATTTTGATTTGTTGAATTGTTGTTGATAAATCAAATAAATTGAATTTTTTCTCTCTCCCACTAACTTGTTATTCTCGGCAACTAAGGGATTTGTGAACTATTCTCATTTCTTTAATAACAACAAATTGAGAGAAAATCTAAGAGAGAAGAAAAAAATTGGGAGATCAAAAAATCAAGAAAAAAAAAACTTAAATTTTTTTCAAGTTTAATATAAGTTTATTAATCTTTTAGCTTGGAAATTATTTCCTTTGCATTTTTGAGAATACATGTGATGTATATATTTTTTTTTCCTTCTCTTGAATTTGGGTTTTTTGTTTGTTAGATGCTTGTTGGGAAAATTAATTGCATGTGTGATTATTCTTTGAACTTAATAATTGTTATTTGAGTTCAATTTGATTTAGGAAATTAAAGTTGTCATTTTAGAATTTATATGTCACTTTATATAAACTTAGAATTGTTCTTGGGTGTTTTCGAATGTGGTGAGACTTTAAGAATGTTGGAATGCTAGATTGAAAGTCAATTTGGTGAAAATTTGATTAATTAAAATTTATAGGGTTTATGCCTTATCCAAATTGGGGCTTTTCATTCCATGGATTAAATTGGATACATTAGATGTATATTAATCATTTTGGTAGTGTTTTGGAAACACTTAATTGTGTAATTGACACTTTTGGACTAAAATGAGCAAAATACAAAAAGTTTGATAAATTGGGTATTTTCGGTAATTGGGGTAATTTGGGTAATTCCAAATCTGATTTGGGATTAAATATTAAAATAAATAGTTTATTTTAATAGTCCAAATAAATTTTTTGAAATTCGAAAAATCGGATTTTTCACGTTTTCCGCTGCGCCCCCGGCAAAATCGCTAATACGCCTACAAAGTATTGATTATTTTATGGTTTTTGAAGATCAGGAGTGCATTAATCAAAAGTTAGCTAGAAATCACATTGGAAAAGGCTGATCTATCGATTCTAGTTGTGCAAATTATTGTTGTTGACGGTTTATTTTTGTTCCAGGGGTAAATTCGGAAACTCACTCCTCGAACAATCTTCCCTAACTGTGAATTTGTTTGGTTTGATGGTAACCAAAAGCAAACTTAGCAGAAAAAAGTAAACACACAAATGAAAACATAGGATATAACGTGGTTCGGCGGAATGAATCCAACCTACATCCACGGGCACAAAGAAATGAAAACTTTTATACGTGGTCGGACTTGACCGACCTCTTTTTACAGGTGGTCGGGTATGACCGAGCTAACATATCTCTCAATCGTCCAAACTTTTTTATCTCTTTCTTACAAGTAGTACTTGAGTAAAATTTTCTAACCCCTATAAAAGTGCTATCGACTCCTTTAAATACTAAGGAAAATAATATTATTTCACTGTCCTAATGACGTCGGCACGTGAGTCTGCCACTGCCGAAAGTAAACATGTCATCTGACACTTCATTAAAACACATTTTCTTGGGAAGACTCCACATGTTGTCTTTATGATGCCAGCATGCATTACCTGTTCACGCGGTGGCGTGTGTCAGAGGATGACCTTGCAAGTTGTTCTAGTCACATCACAGTTTTATGGATGGTGCAAATCCCCAAGTTATGTTTGTACCACTGCATCTCGTCCTCATCAGTATCACCCCGACCTGTCCTACCAGGTCGGATGGCTTGAAACAGCAGTCGTCCTGCCTTTCCGAACTGTATGGTCGGGTCGTACCCGAGGTCCTTGATCACATTGATTCTCTGAACATCTTTTCCTCTCGGGTCCGCAATAATGGACCGGGTCGGGTCGGCTTTTGCTGATGCCCATTCTGAATCTGATATTTTCTCATCATGTCGGGTCCGGTCATGACCTCTGGTCGGGACATGACCTCCTCTGGTCGAAACGTGACCTCTTCTGGTCGGAATATGACCTCTTCTGGTCGGGTTGATAGGACACTTCGGGCTCGTGCCATTCTGCATGATCTCACCCTAACGAGGACCTTGTGTATTTCTTCTGTTAATTACAAATCTCATCATCGTAAGCAAAAACTCTTTTCTTGCCCTTACTCGGGATGCTGACTTCTTGGGAGTGAAAAACCATCATCAACAACTGTGAAATTAAGATTTAAGATCAGCCAGCTATATGACAGATTATATCTGGGTCGATTCCACAATTTATATTAGGCATTTTAAAAATATTATTTTGAAATTACCATTCATTTTCCATGATTTATGAGCCTCGTCGTCACTGTTATCTATCACCGGCATTACACTATTACCACACGCACTGCCTAAACTTCATCCCAGCATTATAGATCTTGGAATTGAGTAATTGACCACACATCTTCATCTGTTCGGGTGACTGTGTGATATTAATGGTCAATTTTCCTTTTTTACAACGCCACATAAGATATTTCTTCTGCATCTTTACATCATCGTTCTTTCTGAACATCAGATAGATGTTGAACTACTGACAATCAAACAAAGTCCATTCGGGTAAGTGATAGATTTCGAAAAACATCAACTCTTTAGTGCACTACAATTTATCACTAAGCTTATTTGCAGTTAGCTGAGTGGTCACCTGTTCTGCAGGTCACCTGTGAAAATTGTTGAAGGTTAATACCTTTTCAGTCCTGCTACTTATGAAATTTGCTTTATCAGATAATGTAAATGAACTAAAAGCTACAACCAGAAGTTGCCAGCTGGCTGGATTTCTATCTTGCTTGGATTAAAGAGTAATATTTCCCTACATAATTCATTATATATTATCAATATTGTATTACAATTTAAATTGGTTACTGTGTTCTTACAACGAACTTTGAACAATCAGTAAACCGAACTGGAATGATACAATTTGAACAGTGAAACAAATGACAACAACACAATTAATAGAACAGGACAATCGCATAAGAGAACGCGAAAAACAGTAAATCAGTCTCAGCGATGAAGGCAGAGTTCCGAGGCTTGTTGATGCGGCAACAATCTCCTTAAAACAAATTCGTCCCCTACCGATTGGTGCAGTAGAACGCGAGACGTCTGTTTCCCAGGATGCAACGGAAAAAGAGGAAATTGGGCACCACCAAATTCGACTGCAACGAACAACCGAAGTGCTTGAACTCTTCTAAAAAAAAAAACTTGAAACTTGTTTCTGTATTCAACTAAAACTAAAACGAAAATACACATCTCTATTAAAAAGAAATTAACATGCCAATTAAATTGAGTTAGTGGGAGACCTTCCATTTGATTTGTAACCACTTAGTTAATTAATAAAATTGAATTAACTGTTATGGAACATCAAAAGCTTGGAAAAATAAAGAGGAGGCTTGCAAAAATTCGCTAGGCCGGGCTCGCACATTTTGGTCCGGCATTCGTGTACGCAGGACATGCGGTGCACACGAGCCAAGCTTGATTCGGATTTGATTTGCACCCCCCCCCCCCCCCCGCGCACGTAGAGAGAGCCTATATCCTTATAACTCTTACCCATCTACATATGAGCAATCATATATAAGCATAATATTCACTCTATAGCTTTCCCATATGGGACAAGCTTACTTTTCTTTATTTTCCAACACAATGGGTGAACTTTGAGCAACAATTCTCATTCACCAAGCACCATTTTAAGCATATGAATATACCATTTCGAAGTACTCACGGAGGAGTATCCGAATCATTCAATAACAACCACTAACACGAAGTGGACCATGCTTAAAATTGAGCCTCAAAATGCTTACTCATAAGCATTTTTTCCAACAATCCCCCACATGAATGAAATTGGCGAAAAACGTCGAATAAAATTATTTTATAAAACATTTTATTTTGACCTAGAAGAGTTCAACGGTTCAACACCTGCATAAGATAGGTAGGCCTCAGCCTTTGAACCTTCCATTGTGAAAATATATCTCATTTACTGGCTGACAGTGGACGCGATGTCATTGAACTGTACTGCCGTTCATGTAAATGGAGAATATATATCACACAGATAAACAAATTCTACATATGAGCAATCATATATAAGCATAATATTCACTCTATAGCTTTCCCATATGGGACAAGCTTACTTTTCTTTATTTTCCAACACCAATGGGTGAACTTTGAGCAACAATTTCTCATTCACCCAAGCACCATTTTAAGCATATGAATATACCATTTCGAAGTACTCACGGAGGAGTATCCGAATCATTCAATAACAACCACTAACACGAAGTGGACCATGCTTAAAATTGAGCCTCAAAATGCTTACTCATAAGCATTTTTTCCAACAATCCCCCACATGAATGAAATTGGCGAAAAACGTCGAATAAAATTATTTTATAAAACATTTTATTTTGACCTAGAAGAGTTCAACGGTTCAACACCTGCATAAGATAGGTAGGCCTCAGCCTTTGAACCTTCCATTGTGGAAAATAATCTCATTTACTGGCTGACAGTGGACGCGATGTCATTGAACTGTACTGCCGTTCATGTAAATGGAGAATATATATCACACAGATATTTAACCTAACACATCTGAGTTCTCATTATTATGTTCATTTTGGCCATGAACATCAACCTGGTTCTGCAAGAGTTTCTAAGAATTGAGCCCCATACAATTCCCTTTGAAGCGGCCCCACTTCTCTCTCACATAGGTGATTTCTTATTTAAGAGCATCTCGTAATACTCTGCTCGGATTCCCGACGCATAAGAATCATTAAAAGCCTTTGCTTAACCTCAATCCATACGAGCATCACTATTTCATTTCACCATAGGAATGGACTAGAGGGTAAACCCCCCACAGTGAACCAATTATGTCTTTTACGAGTAGGTTGTCCCATTGAACCTAGATCTTGGGATCTCCAGTCAACAAGGTTGGGTTGTCCTTCGTAATAAACATTTATCTAATGGGCTTTAGTCTCATTCCCCTCGATGATTTCACCACCAACTCTCTATTTAACCCTTTGGTTAGCGGATCCGCAATGTTATCATTTGACTTTACATAGTCAATCGAAATAACTCCAGTAGAGAGTAACTGTCTAACGGTATTGTGTCTACGACGAATATGTCTAGACTTACCATTATACATATTGTTATGTGCCCTTCCAATTGCAGATTGACTATCGCAATGAATGCAAATTGCTGGCACTGGCTTAGGCCAACTTGGAATATCCTCTAGAAAATTTCGAAGCCATTCTGCTTCTTCAGCACACTTGTCTAATGCAATGAATTCTGATTCCATTGTAGATCTGGCTATCACAGTCTGTTTGGAGGATTTCCACGATATAGCTGCACCTGCTAGTGTAAACACATAGCCACTGGTAGACTTTGAGTCTTTCATATCAGATATCCAATTAGCATCACTGTATCCTTCGACTACAGCTGGATATCTATGATAGTGCAACCCATAATTACGAGTAAAACGTAAGTACCTAAGTACTCTCACTATTGCTTTCCAGTGATCAACCCCTGGATTACTCGTATATCTGCTGAGCTTGTTTACTGTACAGGCTATATCAGGCCTTGTACAACTCGATAGGTACATCAAACTCCCGATAACTCTAGAGTATTCTACTTGAGATTACCATCTCCCCTATTCTTTGATAGGTGTAGACTCACATCTAAAGGAGTTCTAGCCACAGCAGAATCATCATTGTTGAATTTACAAAGAATCTTGTCCACATAGTGCGACTGATCAAGAATAAGTCCATCTGAACTTCTCGAGATCTTTATTCCTAGAATGACATCTGCTAGACCCATGTCTTTCATGTCAAACTTAGATTTTAGCATATTCTTGGTAGATTTCACCATTTTAATATTACTCCCGACAATCAATATGTCATCAACGTAGAGACATAAAATGACATAGCCACTTCTGTCTCTCTGACATAAATGCATTTATCACATTCATTGATTTTGAAACCATTTGCCAACATGGTATCATCAAACTTTTTATGCCACTGTTTCGGAGCTTGTTTCAATCCATACAAGGATTTAACTAACTTACAGACTTTCTTTCCTTGTCCTGGAGCTATAAAGCCTTCAGGTTGTTCCATGTAGATTTCTTCATCTAAATCTCCATTCAGAAAGGCTGTTTTCACATCCATCTGATGTACCTCAAGATTGCGCAAAGCTGCAATTGCTAGTATCATCCTTATGGAATTTATTCTCGTTACAGGAGAATAAGTATCAAAGTAATCAAGACCTTCACGTTGTCTGTAACCTTTAATTACAAGTCTTGCTTTGTACTTGTCAATTGATCCATCTGCCTTCATTTTCTTTTTGAAAATCCACTTGGACCCTAACGGTTTACATCCTGAAGGAAGATCCACTAACTCCCATGTGTGATTTTGTAAGATGGATTCAATTTCACTATTGATGGCATCTTTCCACAAAGCACCATCAACTGACCTTACAGCTTCGTTATAGCTTTGAGGATCATTTTCTAGCAAAAAATGTCAAAAAATCTGGACCAAATGATTTTTCCGTTCTAGCTCTTTTGCTACGTCTTGGTTCAAGTTCAACAAACTTGTGATCCTCCGGAACATTTATTTGTTCTCGGTCCTGACTATCTTCAATGATAGTCTCATGTACCCGTTTGTGTACATTTGAATTCGAATTAGTTTTACAAGGAAAAACGTGTTCGAAAAATGATGCATTCCTCGACTCCATTATCGTATTCTTGTGAATATCTGGTATATTAGACTCATGCACAAGAAATCGATAAGCATTACTGTTATGCGCATATCCTATGAAAATACAATCAACAGTTTTTGGTCATATCTTCACCTTTTTAGGTGGAGGAATAACTACCTTGGCAAGACACCCCCACACTCGTAGAAATTTGTAGGAAGGTGCTCTTCCTTTCCACATCTCATAAGGAGTTTTCCCTGCATCTTTCCGTGGTACCTTATTTAAAAGGTAATTAGCTGATAAAACAGCTTCTCCCCACATATTCTGAGGTAAACCAGAGCTGATTAACATAGCGTTCATCATCTCTTTCAAGGTACGATTCTTCCGTTCTGCAATCCCATTGGATTGAGGTGAATAAGGAGCTGTGGTTTGATGTATGATTCCATTTTGTTCACAAAGTGATTCAAAAGGAAAAAAACATACTCACCACCACGATCACTTCTCAACTCTTTAATTCTTTTGTTCAGTTGATTCTCAACTTCATTCTTATAGAGAACAAATTTCTCTATAGCTTCGTCCTTGCTTTTCATCAAATACACATAGCAAAATCTAGTGTAATCATCAATAAAGGTAATAAAATATTTATTACCGCCTCTCGATTGTATTGAATTAAAATCACATACATCGGTATGAATAAGATCAAGTGGTTCAGAGTTTCTTTCAATACTATGAAAAGATGATCTAGTTAGTTTTGCCTCAACCAACGTATCACACTTATGTTTGTTATCAATTTTAAAAATTGGAATGTGGTTCATGTTATTAATTTCCGTAATGAATTAAAATTAACATGTCCTAATCTACCATGCCATAGATTAGAGTACTCAACAATATAAGCAGAAGAACTAGCTTTATTGATATTCTTAGGTTTAACAACCATTACATTGAGCTTAAAGAGCCCATCAGTTACATACCCTTTTCCCACATACATCCCATTTTTAGTTAAAACTACTTTATCAGACTCGAACACCATCCGGAATCCATGCTTGTTCAGAAGTGATCCAGACACAAGATTCTTCCGTATTTCTGGTACATACAGAACATTGTTCAAAGTCAACTCTTTCCCAGAGGTCATCTTCAGAATCACCTTGCCTTGACCTTCAATCTCAGATGTTGCTGAATTGCCCATGTATAATTTTTCCCCATTACCAGTAGGCTCAAATGAAGAAAACATGCTCTTGTCCGAGCACACATGTCGAGTGGCACCAGTGTCAATCCACCACTCTCTTGGGTTAGAACCCACCAGATTCACCTCAGAAACCCAGCTGAAAGGTTAATGTCTGAAACATCTTGAGTCATGTTTTCCATCACATTAGCCTCTTGATTCTTTTTCTTCTTCGGCAGTCTGCACTCAGAAGACTTGTGACCCATTTTGTCACAATTGAAGCATTTTCCTTGAAATTTGAATTTCTTGGAAACTCCTCATTGAGGGCCCATTTTTGACCCTTTTTTCCTGAGGTTCTTGTTCTTATGGCCATGTTCAACAACATTTACTTTGGCCTCATGAGTTATTCCCCTCTCTTGTCAGATACTCTGTAATCTTCCTCAATTCTAAGCTTAAGAACCAAGTCTTCAATGCTCATTTCTTTTCGCTTATGCTTTAGATAATTCTTGAAATCTTTCCAACCAGGTGGTAGTTTTTCAATTATCGAGGCTACTTGGAATGTTTCACTTAAACACCATCCCCTCAGCATGAATTTCTGCTAGAATAATTTGCAATTCTTGTACTTGACTTAACACAGTTTTGGAATCAATCATCTTAAAATCTAGGAAACGGCCTACGACAAATTTCTTAGTACCGGCATCCTCAGTTATATTTTCGGTCTAAAGATTCCCAAAGCCCTTTTGCTGTTTTCATCCTGGCATACACACTGTACAAGGAATCATTCAGCCCATTTAGCACATAATTCCTACATAGGAATTCAGAATGTTTCCAAGCATCGATCGCACTGATAACTTGGATATCAATCTCACCCTCCACGGGTTCAGGAGCATCTTCCTTTAGAAACCTCGCAAGGTTCAAAGTGGTCAAGTAGAAAAACATTTTCTGTTGCCACCGTTTAAAATTTTGTCCACTGAATTTTTCAGGTTTTTCTGCAGCAGTATTGACATGGCTCACATGTCCAACAGGTTGTCTAGCCACAGAGGCTGCAACACCTTGGCTAGCCACAGCGGCTGCCATATTAAGCCCAGAGGCTGAAGCAAGTTGGCCAGCCGAAGAGGCTGCCACTGCACTTTGGCCAGCCACGGGGGCTGCCACAATATTCTGCCCAACCACAGGGGCTGCCAGAACATCTACTGTGTTTGGACTGTTTTCCATATCCACAGAGCGAATTTTGTTTTAAGACTATTACAATTTAATTTGGTTACTGTGTTCTTACAACGAACTTTGAACAATCAGTAAACCGAACTGGAATGATACAATTTGAACAGTGAAACAATGACAACAACACAATTAATAGAACAGGACAATCGCAGAAGAGAACGCGAAAAACAGTAAATCAGTCTCAGCGATGAAGGCAGAGTTCCGAGGCTTGTTGATGCGGCAACAATCTCCTTAAAACAAATTCTTCCCCTACCGATTGGTGCAGTAGAACGCGAGACGTCTGTTTCCCAGGATGCAACGGAAAAAGAGGAAATTGGGCACCACCAAATTCGACTGCAACGAACAACCGAAGTGCTTGAACTCTTCTAAAAAAAAAAAAACTTGAAACTTGTTTCTGTTTGTAACTAAACTAAAACGAAAATACACATCTCTATTAAAAAGAAATTAACATGCCAATTAAATTGAGTTAGTGGGAGACCTTCCATTTGATTTGTAACCACTTAGTTAATTAATAAAATTGAATTAACTGTTATGGAACATCAAAAGCTTGGAAAAATAAAGAGGAGGCTTGCAAAAATTCGCTAGGCCGGGCTCGCACATTTTGGTCCGGCATTCGTGTACGCAGGACATGCGGGTGCACACGAGCCAAGCTTGATTCGGATTTGATTTGCACCCCCCCCCGCGCACGTAGAGAGAGCCTCTATCCTTATAACTCTTACCCATCTACATATGAGCAATCATATATAAGCATAATATTCACTCTATAGCTTTCCCATATGGGACAAGCTTACTTTTCTTTATTTTCCAACACCAATGGGTGAACTTTGAGCAACAATTTCTCATTCACCCAAGCACCATTTTAAGCATATGAATATACCATTTCGAAGTACTCACGGAGGAGTATCCGAATCATTCAATAACACCACTAACACGAAGTGGACCATGCTTAAAATTGAGCCTCAAAATGCTTACTCATAAGCATTTTTTCAACAATCCCCCACATGAATGAAATTGGCGAAAAACGTCGAATAAAATTATTTTATAAAACATTTTATTTTGACCTAGAAGAGTTCAACGGTTCAACACCTGCATAAGATAGGTAGGCCTCAGCCTTTGAACCTTCCATTGTGAAAATATATCTCATTTACTGGCTGACAGTGGACGCGATGTCATTGAACTGTACTGCCGTTCATGTAAATGGAGAATATATATCACACAGATAAACAAATTCTACATATGAGCAATCATATATAAGCATAATATTCACTCTATATAGCTTTCCCATATGGGACAAGCTTACTTTTCTTTATTTTCCAACACCAATGGGTGAACTTTGAGCAACAATTTCTCATTCACCCAAGCACCATTTTAAGCATATGAATATACCATTTCGAAGTACTCACGGAGGAGTATCCGAATCATTCAATAACAACCACTAACACGAAGTGGACCATGCTTAAAATTGAGCCTCAAAATGCTTACTCATAAGCATTTTTTCCAACATATTGTGAGTGTGTTTATCACGGTTTCTAAATAATACATTACAGTTAAATTCTGCACTAAACGTATTAATTTTGCACTGTCCTGTGCTTCTTACCCATTGCCATTCAAGTTCTTCATATTCGTCGAGTTTTTCACAAGGTCAATTTGATCTAAACCAATCCACAATACCTGAAAAGCAATGAACTTGGTTGAGATGCAAATTGACCCTCTGAAAAAAATCATTGTGTTTGAAATGACCTGGTAGTATCCACAATTAAAGATTACAATGGATGAAAGGAGGAAAATTCCACCTCCATAGTTCGGTAACCAGATTGTTATAAGTAAGTTTTGCCAAGTCATGCGCAGTTACATTACATGCTCTAAGTCTAAATTGAATTCTAATCGAATTCGAAGAACCAACTGCACTTCTAATATCAGCAATAATCCAACAAATCTCCTAATTGCTCACAATCTTTTCCTGAACCAAGTCAACAAACATTTTTAGCATTTGTAATTCCAAACTGATAGCTAGAAATTTTGTTGACTTAACACATTGAATCGGGAAAAGAATAGCTCCCTTTCCACATCTCTACTTAAGATGATAATATCCTTTGTTGCAGCAACGAGAACTTCTCCAAGATGGTTCCTAATCACTATGCCAAGACCTGCTCTTTGTTATTCTTTTAAGAGACGCATCTACATTCACCATGAAGATATTTTGAGGAGAGGGCTTTCATGTTTCCTCACTGTTCAACTTTGACAGCATCTCAGAAAGCTCCCTAGGCTCAGTAATTTGCCTATATATATGATTTACATAGAGTTTCATCTCGAGCTATAACTTAGATGCTAATACTTTTCAGCCCCTGGAAAATAGAGTCCTTTCTGGCTTTTCAAATTGACCACATTAAAACCACAGCCTGCTTGACTTTTAAGGCTGAGAGATTTATGAAACAAGCAGTGATCATATCCTCTAAGTCCCCAATCCTCATATTCTCAAGCACTCCTTTGAATATTGTTCTATTCCAACAGGATTTTACCTCATTACACTAAAAGATGGCATGGTTAATTGTCTCAACACCTCCATTGCACCTTTGACACCTATCACTGTTTCATAATTTGCTTTGACTTCAATGTGAGACCAGTGGAGAGTCACCCTGATATTCTCCTCCAAGGACCACACTTTCTTCAGATGTGAAAGAAGTAAAAAAAAAAAAAAAAAGTAACTTGATTTTCTAAATTTTTTAAACAAGTAAAATTCCTATTAAGTCCATTTGCTGGAAGGCGACTCTTCAACAGAAACTTTTTTTCTTTTTATCTTCTAGCTCCTCCTTTTCAGTTTTTTTGGTACCGTATGATTGAATTGTTTTGACTCTTATTGGTATCCTTAATTACAAGGAAACAAATGAAGGTTTCACACTTTACATGGCTTATCCGAGTATCAATGTGTTGCAATGGCTTAACTTGGCTAATGTAATATTGACTGTATTCCTACGTTTGCACTCTCTTCCTAATAATAAATTTGGACATTCACCAACAACAATAACAACAAAAAAGCAAAAAGAAGGCCCATAAATAATAATAATAATAATAATAATAGCAATAATAAGATTCTTATTCAAACAATGGTCATGGCTTCCAAGTTATAATTAAAAACTTGCTAATTATTCTAAACTAATCATAAGATTAAAATGTAAACGAACAAACTTAACGTACAGCTAGCTAGCTTGTAATCAAATTACTGATAATTAGTAGGCAGAAGACCCCAGAAGGGCGATGGAACAGCAGGATTATTATACTCGTCGACATTGAAAGTATAGTAGCCCTCTGCAATCTGATGCTTGTTAGAGCTTCCCATGGCGGCCACTAATGTGCTTCCAACTGTCTCTTCTCCGGAGACTTCAGTTATCCCAGTGGAAACTTGCTTATTACTCCTGGTGGCTTGTTCTCTTAGCATACATTTCAACTTCATAACCTACACGCACATACCATTTTTAGCCACTTTCATGTAATGGGTGAACGAAAAAAATTACAATGTAAGATATAAGAAAGAAAGTGATCAGTGGTGCCAGCTAGTTTAATTAGTAAAATCTTAGTAGAAGACAAGATATTCGAAGTTCAAATCCCTCTCGCACGAGTGAAGTGACAAAGAAAGAAAGATAGGTAAGCTAGGTTTTTGAATGAATGAATTTGTACAAACCTCTTCTTGGAGCTTCAGTTTCTCCCTGGAGACAGCATCGTATTCTTGTTTAAGGGAATCATAAAGGAGCTCAAGCTGCTTAGACTTCCACCTAGCACGCCTATTTTGAAACCACACAGCAATTTGTCGAGGCTGAAGTCCAAGTTCCCTGGACAGTTTCATTTTCCTGTCAGGATCCAGCTTTATTTCCTCGTTAAAATTCCTCTCCAGTGACTCTAGCTGATCACTTGTTAATCTCTTCTTCCTCTCTTGACTACTTATACTACTGCTACTGCTACTGCTCCACCCACAGTGAATATTCTTTTCCATTATTGCCTCTCCTGGAAGCAACCCAATTGATGATGATGATGCTTTCTCTGCCATTGCTGCTGCATGCATATGCTTCATCTGATCATCCATACCTAAAAAGAATCATCATTAAAAAAAAAATTCATTAGCATGACATATTTATGAACCAAAATGGTAATGACTACAATTACTCCTTTTTGACATTACTAATTAATGTTGAATCTATAAGTAAATCAAAGGAAATACAAAAGGGTACTGAGTTTTATAATTACCTGGAAACTGGTCATAATTGTAAAGGAAGTCAAAACAAGTTTCAGGTCTTGGAACAACAGGAACAAAGTTTCTTAAGTTATTGCCACTACTCCAATCCATTTTTGGCTTATCTCTTCCCTCAAAATCAATCTCTTCCTCTCTATATATTACACGATGAGTGAAATTAATGGACCACAAAAGAGAGAGAGACAGAGTGTGCTAATTAAGTTAAAATGAGGCGTGGCAAGAAATTGTTACTCAATTTTTCTCTTTGGTGGTGCAAGAAAGTAAATACATGAAGCTTCTCTCTGTAAGCATAGAACTTTGAATTGAATTTTGTGTCGGTTAGAAAATGAATTGAGAGTCCATTGAAAGACTAGAAAGATAAAAAAAGAGATGATGGGATCATATATCATAGGTCTCAATCTGGTCCCAGCAGCTCAAAAAAAAAAAAACTGACAACATGCGCCCTTGCGTTTGGTCGCGCCAAAATACTAAACATACATATATAGCGACGTGGGCGGGATACGTTAACAAATTTTGTAACAAAGCAGTACACAAAAACCTGCCATATCTCACTGCGCTAAAGAAGAAGAGGCTTGGCACAGGCTCACCCGTGCACCTTCTTTAATTAATTAACATGCAGAAATAACAGAAGGAAGAAATTAAAGCTGTTTTTTTTTTTTGGGGTGCAATTCAATTTTTGTGGGGGTCACCCTGTTTTTGTTTTTGTATATTATAACTAATTAAAGAAAAAAGGGCAATAATAATAAGGCATGGCTTTACAAATTTGGCATGCATTGTGCCCATATTAATGATAGAGATGAGACACACGTTATCATCTACACATTATTTTTATTGGATTTGGATTCGGTGCTAAATCGAGTTTTGTATCGAGTTTTTTTATAAATTATGATTGATAATTATTGAATAAAAATTTATATATAATTAAATTTTAACCGTTTATTACTATTGATGCACACAGCACACATGATAAAATATTATAAAAATCTTAATAAAATTAAGCTCAATACCATAACCAATATTTTTTTTTTGTTATTGTGAATTAATTATGGAGAAATGATATTCACACTAACGAATCTACAAACAATCCTCCAGAACGACAGCAGAGGCTGCGTTTTGCTTTAAAAAATTTAACCCAAGATTTGTTAATCCCGTTTGCCAAACACTCTACAATCAACTTGCCCTAATTTTCACTTTTCTTCGTTTCTCCTAAACCAATTTCAATTGTGGGCATTCAGTTCGTCGGCAAGCAAGCAAGCAAGAACAAGTCCACGACCATCCACGTTTCAGTCCGTCGCCGGCGAACAAGTCTCCAGCGAACAAGTCTACGGCCATCCAGTCCACCGCCGGCGAACAAGTAAATCTGATGAATTTAAGGGTTTCTTGTTGTTTGATTGAAAGTCTCTTTGGATCCTGATTAGATCTGATGAATTTGGACTTTATTTAGATTGGATGTTTAATAACTGCAGCTTTATAGGAATTGAAGGCGTCTCAATCTGACGGTCAAAATATTTTTGCATCTGGTCCTGCAAGAAGCGTCAATTAATTGGAATTAGTTAATTTGCAAATCATTTTATCTATAAGGTTCAACTTTGACATTCAACAAGTTCATGAATTTGGGTATTTGCAATGTTTTAGATTTTTGATTCAATGGTTAGTGGCATGTATTAGTTGATTGGAGAATGTACTCAAGGGTTATTCTGTCATGTTCGCTATATTTAGAAACTGTTCTTATGATTGGAAGCATGTGGTTTCTTGTTTACTGATGTCGTTGCTGAGAATTTTGAACTTTCTGCTGCATTTCTTCAAATTTGAAGGAACTTGCTAGAGATGGGCTGTTGGCAGAGTTGGAGCAAGAGCGTATTATGGCAATAGATGCCAATTCAAAAGCCAAGGCATCTGCTATGACCGCTGCTGCTGTGGGTGCTTCCCTCGGGGCTGGTCTTGGCCTTGTTTTGGCTGTTGTTATGGGCGCAACATCTACTTTGAGGAAGCCCTGAAAATTCAATTTTTTGGGGACATCTTTAATGATCTATGTCTTGGACGTGGGGATCGCTTCAAGCTTAATGCGCGTAATCTATTTGTGTTCGTGTTCATAGATAGATATTCAACTCAGTGAAACTGTCATAGGCGATTTATTGATTCTATTCATGTATATTTACTAGAATTGCTTGGAGAAACATTGTAATTTCACACAAATGAAAGAGAGAATTGAAGTTTTTATTTTATCATTTCAGTGATGTTAAGCTCGGGTGATATGCTGAGTAACTAAAGCAGATATGTTCCCTTCAACATTGTATTAATGAAATTCTCCATTACATAGTAACAATAATAGCTGATTCAAAAAAAACACACACACTATCATTTAAAAGATTATTCCAACAAAAGCATCCATCAATAAGATAACAAGTACCAGACCAAAAATAAAAAATTTGCTTGAGCAAAATGGAAGAACTCAGCTACAACAACAAGAATCAATTGTACCACCTGTGTTAAAAAAAGAGGGGACAAAAATCATTTAGCACAGCATGAGAAATCCATGACACTGCCTTTTGATGAGTTAGCCCCATCCTTAACCAGGGTTACACGATTGACAGACAATTCATCCTTGTATGCATCAGAGTTGAGGGCATTCCCGCTGATATTGTTGTAAATTTCTCGGAACACAATCTCGAAAGCAGTTAGAACATTCGTAGCATCAAAAGCTGATGTCTCCATGTTGATTGAAAGTCTTCTTCCTCTGCAAGGCTTTTGCCCTCCTATGTGCTAATATCCCTAATGTTCTCCAAATCACACTTGTTCCCCACCAGCATTCTTGCCGACAAACTGAAGAGATGAAGGCAACGAACTGAATGCCCACAACTGAAATTGGTTTAGGAGAAACGAAGAAATGTGAAAATTAGGGCAAGTTGATTGTAGAGTGTTTGGCAAACAGGATTAACAAATCTTGAGTTAAATTTTTTAAAGCAAAACACAACCTCTGCTGTCGTTCTGGAAGATTGTTTGTAGATTCATTAGTGTGAATATCATTTCTCTTAATTATGTGTTTTTTTTTTCTTCCAAATTTGGTGAGAATGACTCATGATTTTGCAAATTGCAATGACCAATAGAGCATTTTTAGCTAGAAAGAAGTAGGGATTTATATGTAAATTTGTTGTTGAAGATTTGAGGTTGCCAAATGTCATTTTGAGACACATACTAAAGCTCAAGGGGACCTTAATACTTACCAGCAATATGAGAAAATTAATTTCCTCGAGATTTATTTTATAAATATGGCAACAACTTTTTTTTTTTATGATCATCTTCTAATCTGAACTTGTTTTTGAACAAATTTTATTATAATTGGTGCTTAGAAGATAAACATATGAAATAGTTAAATCTCTATACTTTTTTTTAACGTTAGAAACTCCGCCATTAAATCACTCGATCCGGGATTAAGCGAAACAAGTAAAACCCTCAATTGTCTTAAATTCTTACAAAAAAATATATCTCTGAATTCAAATCTATAATTTGAACAACCAAATCTTTCAAATCACCCACTTGGCGTTAAATGTGAATACACTATCAGTAATGGACGCATAACACAAAGTAATTAAAAATTCTATAAAAACTCAACAATAACACCTTAAACGCACGATCCACGTCATATTTTTTTTAAAATGAAAATTACCAACTGGCAGAATTTAAATCGGATAGTGAAACAGACAGTTGCTTTTAACTGTCAAGTGCTTCTTAAAAGGGAGACACTGTCCCACTGCTTAAAACGGAAACACAGTGAAGATGCATAGCAGTAGCTCTGAGAAGCCTGAAAAATGTTTTGTCTTCAATACACCATTCATTGAGTATCAGAACTTGCTGTGACAATGGCACCCAAAAATCTACTGAGCATAATAAGAAGAAGATGGTATTGAAATTGAATTAGGATCATCTTTTTTTTTTATTGTCTATTTTAATATTATCATATAGTAATATGTGACATGCAGCTTAATCTTAACTATTTATGTTTTTGACAATCTCAAAGAAGAAAAAAAAGAAAAGAATCCTTGTCTGAATTGAATTATGATCCATTTAATTAGTTAACCACTTAATTATTTAAAAAAATTCATGTGATTCATAGCCAAAATGCAAGAGTACAATTATACAGCTTGGCCAGTGGTCAAATTTATCATTATTTTTTACAATAACGGATTTAATCTTTTTGTTACTGGAAAATCATAACTAATAAATTCAATTTTGATGGAAAATTTGATTTCAATGTTTAATTAAGTAATAAAAATAATTAATTTCTCTCTTTATTTTGTTCTATTTCGTTCTCTTTGTATTTTGATGTGGGAGTAAGGGAGTTTTTGATTTGTTGTTGTAAGTTTCATTTTCATTGGCACTGTCTGTGACAAAACAAGTTTAATTGAGTTGTAACAAGTCTTGAAGAACTTGGAGCAATTGGACTGGTTATTTGGTAAAACTGGAGCATTTTCGTTAGTGTTGTGTTCGTTGCCGCGTTCGAATGTGTGGCGTTAGTGACACGTTCTCCATTGGGTTCGAACGAAGTATTCCAGAGAGCAAAGGTTCGTGGTATTTTCGAGAAAGCGTTCGAACGAAATATTCCAGAGAGCAAGCGTTCGTGGTGCGTTCGAATGAATCTTTCCAGTGGGCACGCGTTCGTGGTGCGTTCGAGTAATCGTTTGAATGAGTCTTTTTAGCCTTTTCACTTTGAAAAACCCTAAAAATTTGCTCTACCTATAAATAAAACATGTAGCCACCATCCCCAAGGGTTGAAACACAAATCCTTTGAGCCCATCTTTCAAAGCTTTCAACCTTCTTTGATTCCACAATTGAAGACTTCTTCATCTTCTTGTCTTCTTTGTTGATGGTGAGAATCTCTATTTGATAAACCTTCAACACAACCTAACCCAAAATTCATAATCCTTAAGAGTTCTCAAGGAGGAAGATTGGTAGTCGGAGTTCCGGCGATTAGAAGTGAAGAGATAATCCGTTCAGAGGTTATAAAGAAAATGGTGGGTTACAGGCTTGATGAGTTCCTTGAGTTCTTGCAGTCTAGAGGTACTTGAGTCGGTGGAGTCGCCACCATAGGTCTTGACCATCGCTGTAAGTTTTTCTCTATATAGTGGATTGGGCTGGTAGTCGAGATACCCTAAGTGGTTTTTTACTCGCACGAGTTTTTCACTTCGTCACCAAAATTATTGTGTTGATTTTGTGTGATTGATTTATTTTCCGCAATCTATTTTTATTTGTTTATATTGTGGTTGCTTGTTGAGAATCCATAGACACATTAATTAAGACTTATCTTGATTAATTGTGATTAATTTCGCATAGGGTCAGAACATTGGATAAACACGAACTCTCAGTTGTATTTCGATTTGGTGGTGATTATATTTTAGTTTTGAAGTAATTACGTTGCAAATATTAAAATCAGAAGGTCGATATGTACGTTTCAATGACCTGTCACAAATTGGAAAAACCAACATTGGCGTTAGGAAATTTGAACAAGCATAGAAGTTATCTCCATCAGAGCTAAAGCTGCTATTTGCACATTTTTAGTGAATTTTTTATGATTGTATTCCAATGCACACAATTGCTCACTAGATGTCACTAACATTCCAAATGTTTTTTTTTTTTTTTTTTTTTTTTTTTTTATTTCTTATAGTCTAATCACAATATAATTCTCTCTCTATTTAGGAGAACGAGATTTAAAGAAATTTTACTGATTGAGTTAGTAGTATCCACAAAACTTGCAAAAGTTTAATAAACAATCTTGTAGTTTGACCATTTTATGATTTGAATATGTACAATGGTACATTTGGTTTGATATTAATGAAATCTTTGTTTGATTAATAATAAGAAGAGAAGTTTACAATAATGTTATATTTTAATTCTTCCTCTTGGATATTAGAGGGAATTGTGTCCATGTATTTCCCTCACAGTTTTATTTTCTAAAGAAATCTCTCCACGTTGATGGTGCGACTCGAACATATGCCGTCAAGAGATATAATCATTCGAATTTTGAGGCGCACCTATGGTACCATCAGACTAAATGAACAAAACTGTGAGGAAAATGTGAGGTCCAGTTTCCTCATGTATCCAAAGCGAACACTTCAAACTCCTACGTCTGTTGATGGCGAATGCATAATTCAATTCCCTCCCATATCCAAAGCGGATAACCGCGACTACGTCTTAACATGAGCTTCCTCGATTACAAAACTAACATTAAGTTTTCCTCAAGTATAGCAAGCTTGGACCAGTATTTAATTAATGTGCACGACTTTTATTTATATATAGTTAAATCCATGTACCTTTTACTGCATTCAGAAATTAAATTAGACACAGCTTAATTGTTGAATTGGTTCAAAACCGAATTAATTGGGAAAATTAAGACCACCTGTTTTCATTATTTATCGATATATGGAGCAGAAGAACCGTGTTAGAAAAGTCTTCAATTGCAGGATTCATAAAGACCGAGCAATGAATAATAAATCCTTCGGAATTTTCTACCGAATTACGAAAATGATAAAACTGAATTTAATTAGAATAAATGATGCTTTGTTTTAATGCAGTAATGACTGATTAAGTTAAAAGAAAATAATAGTATTTCAAAAATCAGATAACACTTCAATTTTTTTTTTGAAAAATATTTGATAGATATATATTATCACAAGGGATATGATGTTTTTGATATCTAAAACCAATTAGAAGTCTACTTAATCAAAATATTAATAAGTGAATGTATGAATTCTCTCCATTTTTATAGATGAATAATTTTACCCTTGCACCATTAGCCATCTATTGCCACACATATGAATATTCATCAACACGCTTCTTTAATAGAATTGTTACGGACAAGCAGGGATCCAATGAAATGATGACACATGTCATTATTTTGTTAAACGTGCAGTACCAGTAAATGGGAGAGGTCATTACAATCTCCGAAGTTCGAAGACATCTGGAGAAATTAGAACTCGAACATTGAGTGACGTCACTCTGATGCCAACTCACTCCGAAGTATAGGCACTCTGAGATCAGTCTAATATGATCTCGACATATTCCGGAGAGGATTTATCCCGAAATCTATATAAGAAATATAATAGAGGTACTCCAATCTCGAATCAATACTAAAAAATACACGACGTCACAAACCATATCTGAGATTAGTGAACTTTAATGTTAATCCACTTATCTTAACATACAAGCTTAGTTTAGCATGCATAATAACATATATAATCACTCCTAAGGGTGGGCATTTTCGGGATTGGGAATTCCCAATCGGGAGTTCGAAAATTCGGGTAATGAGATATTGCTCACAACAGTTACCGAACCATTAGTCGTCTCATTTCTCAAAAGGGTACCCGATAGTCGAGTACTAAATCGAGAGTCAGATACTCATTCAGGAAGTGAGAACCCCAATGAGACCCGATTATCGAATGGGTACCCATTCAAAATTATCAACTTTTGCAAGGAATGAGTACCCAATTCCTGATGGGTGCCCATTGTAATACTTAATAAAAATAAGAATTGAGGTATTATATTGTCGTGTTCGGGAATTCTCATACCTGACCCGATAATTCTTGAACCCGACATTACCCGATTGGGTGGACGGGTTCGAGAATTCCCGACGGGTACGGGAAATGTTCCTACCCATAATCACACCTAATATTATATTTCAGAATGTCTTATGACAAGTGTACCTCATGTAATCAAGCGTAGTTCAGCAATGACAAATGTCAATTGGAGGTTGAAATCTCCATATGCACCATGCTATATAAACCAATGAGCTATCAAAGAAAAGGGTTTTGGTTCTAAAAAAAAGTTCTTAATTTTAATAAACTCTTAGCAATTAATTATAATCATAACATAATGAGATTTTAACCTAAGTGGTACATTCACACGGAAGTCATCACTAGACTAAAGGTCAAACAAAATCAGGCCTATTTAAAACCCGAATTTAGCTAGATTCTGAACTGAGAAGCCCAATACTTTACAATGAGAATAGTTTTTTAAAGTAATGTTCGAAATGTTTCTGAACTATATTATAAATGTATATATTTGAATAGATCTCATATTGTCATATATTTATAGAATTGTAATGATAATAAAAGAAAAAAAGAAAAAAAAAGTACAATATAACATTCACGTGTCCTTTTGCCCACTCATTATTCATATATAGGAAAACGAAACGAGGGTGGCTCCGTAGTCCCTACCCACAGTACCTACATCTAAATTTTAGCCCAGCTTTGGGTGGTGGTGATGGTGGTTTTGATTTTGATTTTTGTAGGCAGTTTGAGTGGGTCCTTAAGGCAAAACTTTGATCATAAATTGGAATCAATTTAACATATACCACAAATAAAACTCACCCCCATCAAAGATTCCAGTGTCCAGACACAGGCCAGGCCAGGCCAGGCCAGGCGGCGCCGTTTTGTGGACCCCTTCTCTATACATTTATATCCCACGAGCTAAAAAATTCAATTGCAACCGAAATTGTCTGCTTTACAGGAGTGCATTTCATTGATAATCTATTCCTCCTACGTCTGAAATTGATTCAGAATATTAATTATTTGTTACAGACTAACATTGAGTTGTTGGGAACAGCTAACATATAATGGGTATATATGTATGCACGTGTTCTGTATTTCACCCCACGGGAATGGAATGATTTGGTAATAAATAATTTAAAATTTAATTGTTAAATCATGAATTCGAGAGGATTTACTAACTCTGCTTAAGCTCGAATCGAGTAATTTGACGATGAGATTTTCAACATTTCCAAAAAAGAAAAAAAAAAAAAAATGTTCTGTATTCCTTCAAAAACATGGTCTCTTTTATTGTAACTGTAAATTTTCATTGAACTCATACAATAATATTGAGTGAGAGAGAGAGAGAGAGTCAGTGAAAGAAAATTACACAGTAACTAAAGCTTTCCATATAATATATGAATCAGCTGGGTGCATCTCATTTGTATCACAGCTAAATTAAAGCGACTAAAAAAACAGGGTGTGTAACCAAAGCCAATACACACGTATAAAACAAGAAAAAACAAAAACAAAAACAAAACTGAATCATAATACACAGGATTTGTTGGACCTACTTCAAAACCCCTTTCCTTCTGCGCTCTCTCAAATTACTGGGGATTATAAACACTGAATCTACACAAAGCCCGCCTTTGGAGTGTGTACAATCTATCTGTTTCATTGAAAACTGGACTTCGGTTGCTGGTGCCGAGTCAGTGACAATAAATTCACCTACCTTATAATCTATCCAATATCCACGCTTATGGTTGCCATTCACATCATCTTGTTCTGTCTCGTCTAAATAGCACTCAGATGATGCTTGCTGACCATCCGAAGTAGATAACTCTAACCGCACAGGCTTTATATCCCAACCATGGGTATGTTCAAAATTAGACACTCGTCGCCCCAATCTCTTGGCAAATCTTCCGAGATGAAGCCTGAACGACACAGTATAGACATCAGGAGGAAATGGAAACTTCACTAACCCATCTACCTCAAACCACCATATTTGTTGCAAGTAGGCCACTACATGGAATCTGCCAAAGATGAGCAAAATGGTAGGTACACTATCAAAATCCACGAGACTACACATTGTTACGACAAATATTAATAGAAGCCTAAGCTAACTAGCAGCCAATCAATTCATAAGTCAATAGCATAATACACTGAAACCTATAGAAAGCACATTTGTAGGTCATCCGATCATTACGGGAAAAAAGGAGATTGCCTCTTTAAGTTTTGGTACAACAAAGAGTTACGAAACCATGACAAGTCCCCTTCACAAGGTGAAACGGACAATTCAGACACATTTATCTTTAAAAGATATGAACTACAAGCACATGGAAAAATTGACAATTTCAACTGCACATGCAACAAATTAGACGGATTCTGAATCTGCACCTATGAGCGGAATATGTCCAGAGGGGTATTTGAGAGCCCAGTTGTGATTCTTGCCAGAGTATGTTCAGACAGAACAAGAAGATTACAAAGGTTAAAATCATACTTGTAACGTGAATGGACTAAGTGAAAGTGATTATAATTGTATGCCAATATAAATGAATTTATTAAAATTAGACACCACATATGAAGAACATATCATTCTTCCCACATCCCTCATTCATCAAAGTAATTTGATGACAAGAAAATGCATAATTTACATAGCACCAATATTACAAAATTGCTTCTAAAGAATAAAGGATTTAACATTGGGGTCATCGGGATTTAAAGAAGCTATTATTATATATTACATCTTTTTCTTTGGAAACATTGGAAACCCCACCGCTAAACCACCCGACCCGGGCTTAAGCAGAGCTGGTAAACGAGAAAGATTTGATGTGAAACATGGATTTAAAAAAATAAAAAATGGAAAAAGCCGATCCAATATTGTAGTAAGCCCTATAGCTGATATGCTGGCACCCAGTAGCATTCTGAACAAACACGACCACCGCCCACGTCCTCACAACTCAAAATTATGGTTGTGGGGGGGGGGGGGGCAAAAGGAAAAAACCAAAAAGAAAAAAGAAAACAGAGCAAAGAAAAGACAGATTGAATCCTCATTTAAGAAACAAATATCCTAAAATATCATCAACAATAAAATGGAAATTAAATATCCTTTAAAAATATTTGCTTGGACCTATCTTAACAATAGAACATTAAAATTTATTTAAGCAACAAGCAAAGACAAGTAGACTTACACTTATAATTGGGGTAAAAACAAAACAAACAAACAAACAAAAAGAAAGAAAAAGACGGATGCAATCCTATACAATTATAGTTATACTGGGTGCAATCCTATACAATTATAGTTATACTGTTATAGAATAGTGTAAAGTAAGCAGCATCTAAAACACAACCTTAAGCTTTAGAACATAAAGGAAATCCAATTGAGGAAAAAAAGGAAAGAAAATCAAGGCTTGCCTTTTTCCCCCTCCCACCTAGGAGGGGTTAGAGGGATTTGGACCCAGACCTCTTGTTCAACCCAAGAGATTTTACCAACTGAACTAACTAGCACCCACAAATCCAAACTTCGCTTAGTTATGAACAATAACTAATTGAATTAAGACCATAAATACCTTGATCGCGGATCAATCCAGATCGGGGATGGGATCGGGAACGGGAACGGGGTCACCATTTGAATTAGATATGTGGTTGGATCGATAGATTTTCGGAACGATACTTTTGGATCGAGTAACGATTTTGAAACGCTTACATAAATTTTTTTAAATTCATTTTTTCACTGCAAGTTAGTTTTATCAAAAATACTGAAATATAGATAAAGAAAACTCAGGCAGTTCAATTGTGATGTAAATGATAAAATAAATAGAAAGGCTAACTTATTTCTCTTTTCGTATATCAAATCGCTACCTATAATAATAAATCGGGAAAAGGACATATAAATCCCTAAAAATTTCATAAAATGGACCTACACATCTTCTTATACAAAATTTTGAAGTGTATATGTCATTTTCCCTCATAAATCGCTATATTTTTTTTGGAAACGTTAGAAACTCCGTCGCCAAACCACCCGACCTGACCCGGGCTTAAACGGAGCAGGTAAAATCTCCGGCTGCCCCAGGCTCTTACAAGAAATGCACCCCTTGGACTCGAACTCAGGACCTGACGGCTGACAACCAAGTCCCGAGCCATTTTGCCACCAAGCCACATCTTTACCCTTGGCCATGAACCTCCTTGGGGTTTTTGATTCATCCAACTTTTCTATTTTCCAACCGAAACAAATAAGAAACAAGGGACAAAAAAATAGAAGTTGTTAACCACTCAAAATCCAATTCTAAAATAAAGATTTGATTGCTATCAATATAGTAAATATATAGGAAATAATCAGTAATACAAAAATTCCTAACTATATTGCTAATCACAGTACAATATTTCATTTAAGTATCGTGTAGTGTAGGCTACTCTTACCCTAGCCACATTTCCATTTCTGTTTTCCTTTCACTGTCTATTTTCTTTTAACTGGATAATTGATTTAATTGGAGCCTGAATCTGAGTTTCGCCGCTTTCATCCTTTATTCTATCTATCTAATTGTTAAAAAATAATAATAATAAATAAAAGGAAAGAGAGATTAGTCACAAATATTGAATTCTAGCTCTAATCTTCTTCACCCCGTTCCCGTTCAATAACTAGAATGAAAAAAAATGTGTCAATGTGTCCACACCCCTTGGGACCATAAATCGCTACATATTTTTTCTCTCACATAATTATCACGAGAAAAGAATTTTTGGGCTAATATCGAAGTCTGGGCTTGCAATAATGCCCAAACCCATCTAAAAATCCATCCAATCTGGCCCACCCACCAGCCACAAAACAAAAACTTGTATTTCGAAACCCTAATTTTATTCCCACTAAACACCGACAGTTCCTATATATAAGACATGAACCACAAAATTCAATTGTCTATATTCTTCACTGCCGCAGTGTCTCTTTCTCTTCCCATCTCAATTTCAAATTACATTTTCAGTTCACTGTTTCTAAAAATCTTTTTTTTGTCGCTGTTTTCTTTTGTGAATTTCAATTTTTTGTATGAGAAAAGTGGTATGAAGATGCAATTTTTTTTGGATTACAGTTTCTGATCTGGGTTTCATTCTCAGAAGCTGAAGACTAACCCTTGGGCCTTAACCCTTGGGCCTTGGCTGTCTGATCTTGGGTTCATTCCTACAAGCACTTCTTCATCGGTTATCAAAAATTGCGAATCAGGAAACTAGAAAGCTAAAACACCAAACAGAGTTGCAAGGTAATAATATCTGAACCATTTTCTTCATTTACTCATAAATCCATCTAAAAAATCTTCAAATTCGCTGGCAATGTGGATCGCCATGTTGGACGTTCCAATTCTCGTTCCCCATCGATTTGGGTCGGCTTCGTTCCGAGATTCGGGTCGCGGGATCCGGATCGCAGATCCATAGCCTTTTGAACTATCCTGGGCATTGGGCTCTCAGATTTAAAAAACTGCCTTATTGCACTGCAATCAGTGGCCCCACAAAATAAAACAAACTAGCCATCCACATCAATACACTCCTCCCTACCAGCGTGGCAGCATCATTAGCCAATCACCAAATGAAGCATAATACAGAACATACCATAAACATTTATCAACAACCAATTCTACACAATCCAAATACAAGAAAAATAACATTTACATAGTCAAACATTGAGAAGACACGATATGACCAAAGTAAGTGAATAAAACATTGGCATCGCAATTGAAGCTTTTCTAGTATGTCTTTCATATAAGCTAGGAAGCACTCCGCAAAAACAAATGCCAATTCAAAAGCAATCGCACTTAATTTATTTTCCTTCAGATCAGACAGAAGACAACCACAAATTCATACAAATAAAAGATACTCAATCACCAGAATAAAAATTTATCAACCTCTGCCTGCAGAGAGAAAGTTTAAGTAGAATTTAACAGCAAATCCAAGAGCAGAAAAAAGAGACAAGGATTAAAGAAAGGACCTCTGCAACAGTAACTCTATATAGGTTTCACAGTCTTAGACATTTTTGATAGGTAGGGGGGAACTCTCAACCAACAACCTAAACGTGTCATTATTTGGATTTATAATCTAGGTCTGTTACAAAGGAGGTCCTAATCAGTGCACAAAAAATATGTGAACTGGGTCCACATCCTGAGATACGTGGCAAAGATAACAAATTAATCAATTAGTAATCACTTGGGTAAAATAGCCTTAAGGAAACTAAATGTGTAACTGTAACCTTCTTACAAGTCCAGTAGCGTTCAAGAAATTGGATGGGCATAAGGATAGCACCTAATGGTGCATCTCAAATCAGAAAGTGTATAGGGAAGAGCTCTTAAAAGAGAAGAAAATTGAGTTAACAAAAGCAAATGTCATACAAGACACCTATTAAAAGTTCAGCACTTTGCAATGATAACCCAACATTAAGCTATAGCAGTAACTTGCCTTATGGCAGAAAGATTAATAAGTTTCTTGGTCTAAGGATGCTAAATGCAAGTTTAAATAGCTACAAATAAGTTAAAAGAGTTAAAGTTTTCTACTATATCAAATACTTGACAAAAGCAGAATAGTCAACGACAATAAGAAAACTTAAAGTAATTTCTATTTCAAAGAAAACTAAAAAAGAATTATCCTACACTTAACATGCATATAGTAATTAGCAAAAAGCAGTAGAATTCATTCAAGACAATCAATAGGCCGTATTTTCACATAGAAAGAAAATGAAGAGAAAAATAAAAGTATCACGGTTTAAGAGCAGCAGTGGATTAGATACAACTAAGCCGCAAGTCTTGCAGGAATTGAAGATATAAGCCTACACAGACCTTAAGAAAAAAATCAACCTTAGATTTATCCTTAACAACTAATGCATACTTGTTTTTCCTTAAAGGGAAATTAATAACGTCATTTGATTCATTTCCACTATAAAATACAACATCCAATGAATGTAAAGCTTGTAAGTATAAGATTAATTGGTTTGGTTCATAACTAACCTAGATTCTTCAGTAGAAACCCAATTCCAATATCTACGATCTTCAATCCCTGTAATTGCCATCGCCTTTGCTGATATCGACATGCAAACTCTTCCCGTCACTCTATCTAACCACACTTCCTGCAAAATAAATGGAAATAAATTCCAAAACTTTCGTAAACAAAACGAAACCCTAAGTATGAGAAACCTTACGTACCTTATTGTCATCATCGAAGGGAACGGGGCGGGAGAGGAGGGCAAAAATGTCCTTTTTGGACAAGTTTTGGTACCGTTCAGGAGGCATCAAATCGAGCAGATCTTGATAGTTAGAAGGGAGCTTCTTTTCCCACACGGAATCAGACGACGCCGCACCGCGAAAAGCGCGGTTTAATATGGCGAGATTGCAAATCTCCGGCGGAGTCAAGTACATAAACACGCACGCCACGCAGCTCTCAGGTATGTCTCCCAGTCCCGGCCCCATGCTCGCACCGTTATCCGTCAGGCTCGATAGCGACGTCCCCATTAAAGCTTCGATTTTTCTTCTTCTTCTTCTCGCTGTTTCTAAGTTGTCATGGTGGAGGAGAGACCGAGGAGAGGATATGGAGAGAGAGAGAGAGGATGTTTGGTAAGGGAGAAAGTCAAGAGTCCGCTGTGTGCGACCCGTGTTTGATATATTATTCTTTTCTTTTTAATTTTCCGAGAAAGTGAAAGGGAAAACGCCAAAGAAATAGTGTTTAAATGGGGTCCAGTTGATTTATATATATTAATATTGGATATGGAAAAGCTTACTCTTTTTTTTTTTGGTATTATATATATTAATATTAATTATGCTTTGAAAAAAAAAGTTGGAAGTTTTTAATACAAATCCTCAGCTATTAAACTTATCCAATGAAAATATTAAATGATAGCTGAAAAATTAATTAATAAAAAAAAGATCTATCTATTTTTCAAAATCACAAAAAAAATATTCAAACAAATTGCATTGGTGCATGTCATATCAAATTCACATTCAATAGCATTCAAAAAGCCAATGCACCTCTCAAAACGAAACTTCTTTTTTTTTGGAAAGGAAGTTGCCTCACGCATCATATATATACACAGTTTCTACAGAGGATGGATATCGCTATTTGCACTTTTAACAATTTTTTAACCCTCTATTATTCTATACATTTATTATTTATATAATAAATTAAAAATTTTGACTTTTATTTCAAAAAAACCTTCACTTAAAACATTTAAACTACTTACATTTTTTTCACTCTACACACATAAAAATGTTAAATTCACTAAAAAATAGCTTAAAACAATCATTTCCTAACAGAATCCATTTGATTGAGATTTTATTATAAAACAATATACATATATATATATATATATATATAAATATCATTTTTGATTGCCGAGAGTTTTAATATATAATATATCGATAGTTTTAATAAATAATATTTTTGTATTATTATAAAAATAAAACTTTCAATTTATAAAATCAATGAAACTTTTATATATAAAGATAACAATTGCAAAATATTTAGGACTTGCGACACTAATAAATGAGTACATAATTACATGAAGATAATATATAAACCACCATTCCATACTCACCCGCCCTTGGCTCTATAAAAGTACTTGTTTTTTTTTTTTAAACATTTGCACATGAATCCGCATTGCCATTTTCATTTTCTATGTACGTTATCTAGTAATTAAAATATTGTGTCTGCCCTCCTGTTGTTCTCTATTTTAATTGGGTATGTTACTTTTGGATTTGTTTAGTTGTGTAATTGAAGGTTTGAGAAAGTTAAATAAGTGTTCAAAAAAAATATTATATATTTATTTATCATAAATTGTCCTTAATGGCTATTTATGTTAATATGTTATAGGTATTTTTATAATAAATAATTTTATTAAAATATGAGTGTGTAAATAAATTTTTAGACAAATAATCTTATCATTCTACAAATCAATAAATTGGTTAAAAGTTTATTCACTACTTTCATTTTAATTTAATGATATTAAATATGTCCAAATCGAACATACATGTACCAATCAAGAAATTGCATAAATTTGTATCAATCATGACAAAATTACAATAGTAGTGCTACATATCCCAAAACACGATTTAAAATGTCCATTTATTAAGAAGATAAAATTTATCTGAAAAATACATATAATTAACCGTTTAGTAGAGAATAGTAATGTAGACCGAAGAGTCTATGATAGCTTAGAAATATTATAATGAGAGTATAAGATAGCTTATAAATTCACAAAACTCTATACCAAATGTTACATATACAAATTTGTATGGTAGAGTATAAAGTATCATGGATGGAAATTAGCTACAAAACTAAGTAATGAGATTGGTATAACTCAAAATTTAATTATATACTTACATAATTGAGATACATAATTTCTATTTTAATTGATAATACGGTGGTGGTATTAGCGGGACTTGTGGTGCCACTCACTCGTCATAAAATGCCACAGAACCCTCTCGGGTTGAGGTTCAGACACCAAGAAGCAAAACACACCGATGCTTAATTACATTCATAGAAAAGTTCCCAACTTGGCGAATAGAGCTGAAATGGAAGGATCAAAATTGGTAGCTTTAATTCCTATACCTGTGTCACCATTGATGCTGTAAGTCGGCTTGAGAATGAAAGAATGCTTCTTGTTCTTAGCCAGAAAGGAGCTTGAGTTGATTGATATTCAGTACCATCATCAACAGCATTAATAAATAAACCCAAGATAAAATTACAAAATTATTTTTCGCACGCCTGGTGGGACTCGGCAATCGTTTGATTAGAAGTCAGATGTCTTATCCATTAGGCCGCAAATCCATTCGGACCAGACAACAGAAATTAACTGAAATATGCAACTTCAAATAAATGCTAAAATCACAGGCATACAGGAGCAAGTTTCCTAATTGGTACAAAATAATTTCCAAGCTAATAATCGTAAAGACACAGACAGGACTAAATAATTTCCAGCAATATTGTCAACGGCGGCTTTCAAACATAAAATAAAATTAGGACAATAAAAAAAATGCAACAAAATAAGGATACCATACCACAAGCATTTTAGTATTCAAGTTCAATAATCTTGACAACAGATGCATCACCGACTTTCTGGCAAACAACAACTCGATCATGTGACTTCAAAATTTCAGATTTCATATGTAAAATCACTGTTCTTCCTTCCCACCGAAAGGAGAAAAAAAAGAGCAAAATAGAAAAAACAACAGACAGCATCAATTAATAAAAGTGGCATTCATGATTTTCCAGGGTCACCTGTTACTGTTAACAAACAAATATCATACTTCATCCCTAGGGCCTACTAAGTTGGGCAGTTTAATTATAAATTGGTAGCAAATCCTTCGAAGCGATTTGAGTGATTCACGATTAATCAGAAATAATTGAGGATTAGTCGGAAATTAATAAAGACGAGTAAAATTGACATTTTATATAGTTGAAAATTAAATTTTTTCCAAATTATCTACAAAATTCTCTAAAATCATTTATTGATGATTAAAAAATAATAAACAATCTAATAGTTTTATTATCTAAGTAATAATTAATTTAAATCAAAATTTATTTTCATTATTTTTATTTTTTTAATGGAATCCTTTTTTTTTCATGTAACCTTAAAAAATATTAAAAAATCAAAAATAAATTAAAAAGTGAAATCGGATGATTTTTGGGAAATCGTAAGTCGGAAATAAAGGTCTTGGTTGAAAACTTCACCGCCTACACGCATTTAGGGAAAAAAGTGAAAACATTGTACAAGACAGACCCGGCCGAAGGTTCGGTTCGGTTCCAGTTCCAACCGTTTTTTTTTTTTTTTTTTTTTTTTTTTTTTTTTTATATTGAAAATAAAAAATTGAGATTGATAAATCAATATAATTTAAAATTATGAATTTGAATTTATTACATTACATAATTACATTAAATTACAAATAAAATTCTTATCTAAAAAATAAAAAATATATATATATTTTATAAATTTAAACCGGTTCGGCTAGGGTAAGAACCCTAACCGAACCGGTTCGGTTCCGGAATCGGTTGGAACCACAATCGGTTCGGTTCCGGTTCCGAACCGGAACCTTAGCCAGGTCTAGTACAAGGGACACGGAGAACAAAAAAACTGCCAATCAATGTATTAATACTTCAAATTCCAAAGCACAATACTGGATCATTTTTATGTCAAACCCAGTAAATTCATTCACCCTGAATTTTGAAAAGAATACACAGCAATGTACATAAAATAGCCAAACCAAAGTTAATAGATTAGTTTATAATTAGTGTTACATGTGGAAAGTTAATAATAGGCTCTGCATCATTAATGGCCGTGACAGCATGATAAATTTGTTTGTTTCCTTGTGCTGGATAAACAGAACGCTTTCATGCGCAAGAGACTCTATCAAACTGGAAGTGGAAGTTCACACGTTAGGGGAAACATGGATTTTTCTCATCCTTTTCACAGTTATACGGAGCCGGGGGCGAACTCAGGAGATTGGATGAGGGGGGATGATCGGGGATGATAATTTTTCACCAAAAAATTACATTGATAAATCAAAGTCAATTACAACTTCAATTACAATTGCTCTTGACGAGGCTTCATAGATTGAAAACGTTGCATAATAGCTTCATTTTCAACTTCCTTGAGAACATCTTTGTGGATGTATGTAATCAAACAAGTATTAAGACAATCATCTCCTATACTAGATGATCTTCATTGCAGAAAATGTGCAACTGTGGATTTTTCAACTTTTAGGGGGTATAATTTATAAATTCAGGGTAATATCTATATTATTTATTTAGTAGTAATCGTTGGAAAAAAAATAATCAGGAGGGTCGGCAACACAAGTACTGCTGGCTTTCCAGCCATGTTATACTTGTAAAGGGCAGCTTTTTGAAATAAGAACACCTGAAAAGTATATAGAGGTCCGCATACTCTGCCTAACGCCCAAGTTCATAGTGGAAAATGATTAAATACATAGCATCTTGACGATTCATGTACATGCATGTTTTGCAGTTAGAATAAAACTAATTCTAAAACCTGTAATGAATGGATTTTAATCAGGATTTCAAGAATAATAAAAAGGAAGTTTGGGGCATTTTGCATGGTAAATATATCACCACAATCCCTAGACATTAGCAACTTGCCAACTTCTGCACAACTTACAGAAACTGAGTACTTGTACACCATACATCTTATAAAACCTCCATATTGGAAGTGCAAAACTAACACCAGCAACTCAATGCTTTGCCAAGTTAGAATTCTAACCTTCTCAGGTGGGAGATCAATACCCCAATTTCCACGGGAAAGAATAATACCATCTTGCTTCTTGAAGGATCTCATCAAAATGGGCCAATCCCTGGAATGAAAATATAAATGCATAAAAATAATTTCAAACTCAGCTCTTTGAATATCAGAACTTGTCCAAAAAGCAAAGGCAATCTTATAAGAAAACAATAAGCACAACTCACCTCTATGTTCTCAATCGTTGCAAAAATTTGAGTTTGACGGAGGTCACCCAACTTAGAGAGATACTCACGAGCCTGTATCACAACATAACTAGTCATGTTATCAAATTATTCAGATAACAGAAATAAATTAAAGAGAAATTCAGTATACATATCATTTTAGGAAGACATGATAGATTGGCAGTAAAGCAGGAACGATAATTACTTGGCGCACGTCTTCTGCACAATGGGTATAGGACAATGAGAGGAAGTCAATCTTGTTTTGAACTCCCCAACTACTAATAATCTGAATCATCATGAAGAGCACGAAATTATAAAGTGCAGGCAGTAAGACATATATTATCATAAAGACAGAGAAATCCTACAGCTTATTACATCAACTGCTAAAATCTAGTAAATCAAATCCAGGATTTACCTCCTTATCTTTATCAGAGAGGGTTGGCAGTTCAATTCGAATTTGAGAGGCATGTAAACTGAAGAGTGGCCCAGTCAATGTTGGAAAGTTCTTCATCTCACATATTACATCATTCCCTTTCACTTCAGAAACATAGTTAAGTCCAGTAAAAAATTATCAGTCATGCATGAACCATAACCAGGTCTCTTAAACTGATGTCAAAGAAAATTTAATTTATTTCACTCAACGAGTCAACAACTAACTCCCAGAAGCTAACCTCTCTAGCTGAAACAAAAGGGCTTGGATATGCATATCTCTTACCTCCAGCAACACAGTTGTAGTCTCACTTCCGGTGAACCGGTATTGACCGATAAAAATAGTGTCTCCTTTCTTCATAGGCTGCAAAAAATAAAAGAAAAAAATTATCAGTTACACCATCTCACTAAAAAAGAACCCAACAATATACTCATGCAGTAACAGAACCCATCAATTCAATGGAGAAAACTGACAGTTTCTGGATTCCAAAAATATCCCACATATGAAAATGAGAAAGAAAGAATGTTGAAAACCTTAGCGAGTCCATCAAAATTGACTGGCAAAACTTTGAGAAGAGAGTTCTTGTCCGCGATCGAGAGTGAGAACAACAGAAGAATCTGACTTTAGTGAAATCGCCTTCTCACTCTTTTTAGCAACCTGCAATTCTGCACCCACTGTCCAGAATAACCTGAAGAAAAACCACTCACTCAATTTCTACGCACCATGAAATAATGCCTATGAAAAAATAATCTCAAACTTACAGCACAAAGCTTCTTTTAGATTCTCTAAAGTCTCTTGATTTGTTGTATTCGGGATCACCCCATGCGAAATCGAATCTAGCCACTGGTTTCCCAAAACGACAACGTTACACGAATCAGATGAAGTTAAAAACAAACTAACTAACAAGCTCAATTTTTAGGTTCATTCTTTACAAACCCGAGTACTATCAAATTTTTTCTGCTTTCTCCATTAAAACCATACCAAAAAAAATGTTTAGTGGCGGGTCCCACCCACGTGTCAATCGACTTGCCTATTACTTAACGGGACCGTCACAAGCCGTTACGGCAGATTCCACCAAAACACCCGGACACATCCCTTCCGTCAAACCTCTGCCTCTCACTTGATGATAACTTCCTTCAACGTTCCTCATCCCCGTCCCTAACGTCGCCGTTCATCAAAAAAAAAAAAAAAAAACCTAACGGCCAAACAAAACCCTAACGTCCTCTAATGTCCTCCTTTGAAGACGATTTCTCTCTCCTCGGAGATGATCACACCCATCACCAAACAAACCCTAACCAACCCCACCACATCTTCCATCAACAATCACCGTATGCGCCTCACCGGTTCACACCACAACACGCGCAACAGGCACAACCCCCACCCCTTGTCGACTGCGGAGACGAAGTAGAAGGAGAAAACGACACGGATTCGGCATTTGCTTACGATAACAACAATAACAATCAATCGATCCTGGACGTACGGACGGAGAAAAGAAAAGATCGAGAAGATGTCAACAATGGTGACATCACTAACACATGTTCTAGCCCTAGTCCCAGTCCGTACAATTGCAAGAAAGCGAAAGCTTATTCGAACGAGTATCGGAAGGATCGTGAGGAGTGGAGCGACGCGGCGATCGCGTGCTTGCTGGACGCGTATTTGGATAAGTTCACACAGCTGAACAGGGGGAATCTGAGAGGGAGAGACTGGGAGGAGGTGGCTGCGACAGTGAGTGAGCGATGCGAGAAGCTGAGTAAGAGCGTTGAGCAGTGTAAGAACAAAGTTGATAACTTGAAGAAGCGCTATAAGCTGGAGCGCCACAGGATGACTAATGGCGGTATCGCAGCAAGCCATTGGCCTTGGTTTAAGAAAATGGAAGAAATTGTGGGGAATTCCTTGCCGGTCAAGCCTCCTGTTACTGATGATGATAAAGCCAGCGGTTGCTCTACTAATTCAATTCGCCAAACCAAGAGGTGTATAATTCAATTCAATTCAATTCAATTGATGCTTTGTACTGAACTCTATCTTGGCTTAATTGTAATGTATAATTTATTATTAATTTTGGCAGATACGTTGCAGCAACTCCAAGCTCAACAGGTCAGATAAATAACGTGAAGGCCAAGCCTAACCCTAGATGGCGGAGAGTGGTCTTTAAAATTAGTGGTGTTGCTCTTGCTGGGACTGGCCAAAACAATATTGACTCAAAGGTTTATCATGACTTGGGTTATTGACATTTTTGTCAATTGATTAGCGATTTCGTTTCAATGTTTGTTCTCTGGATTAGAGCCTTTGTTAAAGTGATTATTGTTGATTGTCAGGTGGCTGTGCTGATTACCAGTGAAGTTGCAACTGCTCGCCACCTTGGTGTAGAGGTATTCACTCGCACAAGATTGTTATCTGCAACCCTGGATTTCTGCACTTTTCCTTTTTTTTTTTTTTTTTTTTTTTTTTTTGTAATTTGAATGCAACACACTTCTTTCTTGTGATCTTTCAGGTGGCTATTGTTGTTGGAGGTAGTAATTTCTTTTGTGGTGATACATGGGTTACCGAAACAGGTTATGATAGATCGACTGCATACCAAATCGGGTATGTAGTTGTTACTAAATTCAAAGTACAATGTAGTCTTCTGCTTTACTAAAATATACAGAATTTTCTTCGATTTGTGTTGATGGATATCGAAAAGCATGTAAGCTTAGGTTTCATCATTGGCTTGTTTGTGAAGATCATTTTTTTAACTAAATGAATTATGTCTTCGTGTGTTTTTTGAAATTGTAATTTGATGTATATTTACTACATGATCTCTTTTAACCATCACTAATAATTTTATGACATTCCTTTTATTGTTGTCTTTTCATGTATGAAACTAGAATGAAACCATAGAATGGCATGCTATTATTACTATAAACAGATTTGTCTTTCATTTAGAAGTATCCATTCTTCAATGTTCTATATCCTCGTCTCTTTCATAAGCGACTAGCAATATAAAACTTTGGAAAACCAGTTGTTACTCTAAGAACACCGTATGTATGAAAGAGGCTCTTGAATTTTTTTTCATTTCGTCTACATTAATGGTATATATGTAACATGTGTCTGTCAAGAGTTTAGCCTTCAAATGTCCTTTAGCTTTATGCGTTTGAACTGTATTTGCTATATATTTTCTGTACTTGACAAATTTTCTTTGGAAAGGGGGGAGGATATGTTTGATGGCGGAGGGATGGCATGTATATGGTCTTTATCAGGACTTGGATGTTTGAGTCCAATCTGTACAGCGAGAGTTCGATGTTTACATGCTATGAGATAGAGTTGATTGCAGAAATCCCTATAAATATCCACCTTGGTTTAGATGGAATAATATTATAGAGAATTTCTTTCAATTTTATTTGTTGATCGAGATGCCCCCTTATTAATGTAGTTGTGATTATTGAATATGTTGTTTGTTATGTTCTAATCAAGCAGTGACTTTGCAATTTGTTTTCAGCATGATGGCAAGTGTGATGAATTCTATACTGCTTCAGTCAGCTTTTGAGAAGCTAGGTGTTCAGGCACGTGTGCAAACTGCATTTTCATTGCCAGAGGTTACTGAACCATACAATAGGCAACGGGCTATACGACATCTTGAGAAAGGAAGAGTTGTAATATTTGGTGGCATCGGTACCGGGGTTGGGAATCCACTCTTTTCCACTGACACAGCTGCAGCTGTTCGGGCTTCAGAGAGTATGATTCTTCTCCAACTACAGCTTTTGCAAAGTATCTGATTTGTTGAATTTTAAATTTTTAACTCGCTATATCCTTTTTTGGATCTGTATGAAATCTATGTGACACTTTTTCTCCCCCCAGTTCATGCTCAGGTGGTCCTCAAAGGTACCAATGTTGATGGCGTCTATGACTGCCACTCACGAGACAACAATGCTACTTTTGAGCACATCTCATTCAGGGAGCTGGGCTCAAGAGGTGCAATACCCATGGACTCGATGGCACTCTCCTTCTGTGATGAGAACGGCATTCCTGGTTGGTATTTCCTCGTAATTGTTTTAGTTGGATTTACTTATTTACATTAAAATTTTGATACATGCATATGTAGTTTATTTGGTTGCATTTGCACAGCTTCTTGTTTCAACTGTTAAGAGGATTCCCCATAGTAAGATTTCTTCAGTTATATAACTATTCGCAATTCATGGTCAAAGGATTACAGTATTCCATGCTTGGTGTCACATGCCAACTTGAGTATGAGAGTATTGGGTTATTGTTGGGGGAATTGATGATAACCCAACTATCCCATTTTACTTTTTTGCAGTCGTGGTGTTCAATCTTCTTGAGCATGGAAACATCTCAAAAGCTTTATGTGGAGAACAAGTTGGTACATTTATTGATCGGACTGGAAGGATCAGCTAATACACATGGAACTCAATTCTGGTGCATTACTTGGTATGACCTCTGACCGTGCCTATTACTGTTCAGTGGACTCTTTTAAATACAGTTAACCTTAATTTAATTACTTGGCTTGACCCAGGATGCACTTTTTTCGTGGTACACGAATTCAGAAGAAGGGTTTGACTTTGACTTGTCTTATAACTGATTATTCAGAGTTGATTGGTCCATTGATGATTTGCATCCCTAGTTTGGTGCTGAGATATCATGTATTGTTTACTTGTAAATTTACTGATTTATCAGGAATATTAGTTTTCGGACTTTAGTTAATTCGGATTGATTAACAGTTGATGGTACCGATAGTAGGTTGTGTAAGTAATGTTAAAAGAGTCATATCACAGATGTAGTAATGTTAAATGAGGGATAGAGTTGCAAGACATTAGGTACTGGATTTTCATCAACAGTCCATTTACAAGAAATTTGTATCATTATTATGATTTTAAACTTCAAACACTCTTGAGCTGTAATGTTGCTTTATTATTTTTACTCTGAACATATTAGACAACTTTGTTATGTCTACTTGTGCAGAAGTTCAAGGTATGCACAAGGAATCCTTGATGCTGAAAAAACTTTGGTAGTTGTTTCTCCCTATTGCCGGGGCTGTCTTATTTGTGTATTATAATAAGTTTATGATAATGTTTGATTTTAAGGATACTAGTTACTCATTGAAATGTCAATAGTACATACATAATTGAAAACTAAAACTAAAGACAGTATCAGCATGGGGGCAAAGATTATTCGATCCCTTCAGCAATAAGAAAACACAAGGCTTTTAAACATTACAAAGAAACACATAATACAACCATAAGTCTACGAAGAAATCCTGCTATACTGACAATCTGCAGCGAGAAAATGCAAATGAGAAAAATCTGATGATGATAGAACAACCATAGCACTGATAAATTATTATACGCGATGAAAAGAATCAATCAGTAACCAGCAAGTCCATCTTCTGTGGTTGCGAGGGAAGGAGAGAGCGAGTTGCGGGATTCATCATATTCCTCTCCGAGAGGAGACTGCTCCACCCTGATATCCTCAATCATCTTCGCAACTTCTGCCATTGTAGGCCTCTTCTCAGGCTGTGACACAACACATGCTAAACCCACATGCAACATTGAAACAAGCTCTTCTTCTATGTTTTTATACCTTAAAAGTTCTTGATCAAACACTTCAGCTGTCCACTCTTCCTTCACCACTGATCTCACCCATTTCGGAAGATCTACCGCCTGCTCCTCTTCGTCTACACGAGGACGAGTAGGCGAAGGGTACTGTGATGGAGCTCTTCCTGTAAGAACTTCCAACAACAAGACTCCGAAGCTGTACACATCAGCCTTCTGTGACAGCCTCTTAACTTCAGCTTGTTCAGGTGCTTTGTATCCCCCTAATCTTGCAATTGCATGTACTGGGTTCAAAAGCAATGACAGCCCAAAATCAGAAATGCAAGCAACACCATTCTTGTCAAGTAACACATTCGATGACTTAACATTTCCGTGTGGTATTTTTGCCGCACTATACTCTTGATGAATCCTAGCAACCCCTCTCGCCGCCCCCAATACCAAGCTAATCCTCGTTGTCCAATCCAATGGAATCCTCCCCGGCCCTCGATTCCCTGATAATAAAAAAAATAATAATCACACAACTAAGCAAAATCCCAACCCTAGTGAATTAATTAATTAAATTATAATCAAACAATTAATAAGAGTTACCACTCACCATGAAGAAGTGAATGCAAGCTTCCATTAGGAAGATAATCATAAACAAGAAGCTTCTCCTCCTTGGCATAATAATAAGCTCTGAGTTTAACAACATTTGGATGCTTAAGCTTCCCAATAACATCCATATACTCCTCAAACTCTTTTCTTGCACAAGGATTTGCATCTTTCAGTCTTTTAACAGCAACAATGCTTCCGTCATCAAGAACCGCCTTATAAACAGTCCCAAGACTGCCTTTCCCAAGCATCTCAGCCGAAGCTTTCAACAAATCTTCAAGCTCAAACTGCTTCTTCCTTTCATAAAACACAAGCTTACTCGCATCTGTTGCACTAGTTCCATCACTATCATTACCTCCGTTGGCATACACTCTTTTTTCACTTCCATAACCGCTCCCACTTATTCTCCTCTGCTTATCGCTTGAACTTGTACTCCGATCTTTGCGACAGTAATAAGCAACAACAAATGAAGTGACCACCAAAAGCGCCACGCAATTGCCTAACACAATTGCCACTATGGCAGCAGTACTTAGTCCTTTTTTTGATCTGGCTTTTTCTTGACCAAAGGCTGGCCTTTGTGGCATTGAACTCGGGTTGGACGGCACCGTTTCGGGAGTCGACGCAACATCCGGTGGAGTTTCTCCAGTTAACGAACATGCTGGCAATGGACTCGACCCACACAGTCCTTCATTTCCAACAAAGCTCTGTTCCCCGAATTTCTTTAACAAGCCTTCCGGTACCCAACCGTACAGCTCGTTGTTTGACAAATTAAGCTCTTTTAAATCCACAAGAGAAGCCGATATATCCGGGATTCGGCCCGTGAGCTCATTGTTCTGTAACCGGATAGTCAAGAGCCGGGTCAAGTTTGTTACTTGTTCTGGAATTCGGCCGCGGATGTTGTTGTCGGATAAGTCTAAGCGGAGAATTTGCTTCAGGGCCGAGATTTGGTGCGGGATTTCGGAGGAGAAATCGTTGCCGGAGAGGTAAAGAAGTTTGAGATGGGTGCAGTTGGTGAGGGGGGAAACGGTGCCGTTTAAGCGGTTGTCGTGGAGGTCAAGGAAGCGGAGCTGGTCGAGGAGGGAGAGTGGCGTGATGGGTCCACGAAGGGAATGCGATGGGAGGGAGAGTGATATCACGCGCTTGCTTTTGGGGGAGCAAACGACGCCGGTCCATGATGCGGTGCAGGCGTCGGCGCCTGTCCAGTTGGCGAGGAGGGTGCCGTGAGTGTCGGTCTGGAGGCGGAAGAGCGTGAGGGCATTTGTGTCATTTGAGTATGAAGAAACGGAGAAAAGCGAGAGAGCCAGAGAAAGAAGAAAGAGAGAAGCTTTCTCCATGTTGAAGTGAAGAGGCTGCTGAGCGGGAAAGAGAGAGTGAACTACGTGTTTTAAAATTATATTACTGAGATGAGAAGAGATATGATACAATTGCTTTTAAGATAAGTGCTTCACTTTCGGGAAAAAAAAAATTATATATCTATATATATAAAGCACAATGGTGTGGGGGGAAATAGAGTATAACAGATGGTTAAGATTAAGAGAGATAATGTATCCAAATGCTATCTTTATGTGGCTTAATTGACGGTTCAGATCATTTCATTATAATCTAACCGCAGTGATAATAGTAATTTCATTATAGAATCTTTTATAAAAATGAAAATGAAAACTACCAAATAAATTAAAGAGTAAAATCATTTATTAATAGAAAATAAAAACTACCAAAAAAAATAAATTAAAAATAATCATTAATTAAAAATAAAATTATTTCATTTAAAAAATTAAATAACAGAATTTCAATCTCTCTTAAATTCTGTAAAACCGTGCCGTAGGAGAGAAACTTCTTTGGTGCAATAGTGGTACCACGTCATCCATGCAACAAGCCAATCATCTTTTGCCACGCGTGCTAAAAAGTCAAAAACAAACTAAAAAATAGGAAGAAAATTAAACATGTTATTTTTTAATTGGTTGGTGGTACCACGTCATCCATACCACTATTGCACCAAAAATTTACTCGTGCCGTAGACACGGACATATATATAATATATATATAATGCTTCTCGTTTTGTCTTTCATTTCATGAATAGTTTGAGAAACTTCTTACACCAAAATTTTCTTTAAAAAAATCTATAGTCAATTAAATTTTAAACAGAATCTCACCTTCTTTTTTTTTTCTTTTTTTTTTTCTTTTTTTGTGTAGAGAAAGTAAATAGCATCCCCACAGGCCACAGTAGATAGGGTGAGGTGTCATCGCTCTCGTCCACAAGTGCAGTTAGCCTACTTGGATTATTGTTTAAAGGAAAAACCCACATTGAGGCCCTTGTACTCTTAATGTTTTTTACATTGCACCCTTGTACTAAATTTTCTACACATTACACCCTTGTACTCTCAATATTTTTTACATTGCACCCTTGTACTAAATTTTCTACACATTGCACCCCTGCACTCTCAAAAAATTGACATTTCACCCTTATTTTAACGGCAAGTTAACAGAGTTGAGAAATATTCTGACATCACTCACCCTTATTTGTGTCATATCTGCCTGATTTAGGAAGAATCACCTATGCTAAAAAGAGAAGAGCTAAAAAAATGGGTGTTTGCTATAAATGTGCACGCATGACATGTAATACTTGTTGTCGTTCTTTAGGAATGATGTCTGATAACCGTGAAGCATCTTTGTTTGTTTTTTGTTGTTCATTAATAACACTCCAAGATCGTAGTTTTGATCTAGTTTTTACAATAAATTAGTTGGATTTTTGAATGTATCAGAAGAGGCATAATATAGTTATGCGCCCTAGCATAACTTCAAAGTAAAAAAATTTGCTCGGTCCAATCCGAAATAAGGGTGGGTGATGTCAGAATATTTCTCAACTCTGTTAACTTGCCGTTAAAATAAGGGTGGAATGTCAATTTTTTGAGAGTGCAGGGGTGCAATGTGTAGAAAATTTAGTACAGGGGTGCAATGTAAAAAATATTGAGAGTATAAGGTTACAATGTGTAGAAAATTTAGTACAGGGGTATAATGTAAAAAACATTGAGAGTACAGGGACCTTAAGGTGGGTTTTTCCTTGTTTAAATGTTTTTTTTTTATTATAAAAATTAAGTTGAACTATTTATGTACAGATAAATGACATTTTTATCTCCCTTCAAATTGATTTTTACCACTCATAAAATTTTAATAGTTTATTGTTAGAGAAAATACATTTATTTATACGATATTTCATATACAAATTGATTATATGAGATTTTTATTAAAAATTCACATTTATCTTTCAATGGAGTATTTTTTTTTTCCTTATATTTTTAACACCAAAAATAAAATGAAGTTCAAAAATCTATTTTATTTATTTTACTCCGAGAGAGGGAGAGAATTAATTGGTGTTTGTGATATGATTAAAGGAAGAGAGAGAGAGAGTGTGTGTTTATTATTAGAGCATTTGTATGTTTGAGGAGAAAATGATTAAAGGTGAAATTAGAATATGGGAATTGGTTGTGTGAATAATGATTGCTGTTCTCCATTTCTTTACAAATGAAATGAGTATAAAGCTTCTCTCAATTCTGACTCTGCAACTTTTCTGCTTTTTTTTTTTTTTTATCAATTGGGAATTTTGACTAGTAAGCCTAAATTTTGCATGTGGAGTGGAGTGTGGACTTGGAACATTTTGAGATGCTACTGTGACCTGATTAAAATTCAATTCATTATAAAATTGCAATCGACAAGCTGTCACCAGAAGAGAGCAATGCCAATGATGTTGGTTCTGAATCTGATAGCACATGTCACTTTGGCTTATATTATTAGCTAGGAATAATCTAGGATCCCTTTGTTTTAGTTTTTTTTTTTTTGGGTAGCTTAGCTGCTGAAGTTAAGTTTTAAAATGATAAACACTCCCAGTTTGGTTCTGTCAGAAAATACTATTTATATGATGTTAGGACCCAATGGGTAAAATATGAAATAAAAAATGGTAGATGAGTCATTTTAGTTATTTAGGGTATGCTATTATTGTTCTTGAATTTGGGATTTGGAGGGGAAAACCCTAGGGAGGTTGCCAACACCTTAATGTTGAGCAGAGCTGGTGAATTAACCTTCACCTTCAACTATCTTTGTTGTTTCAATTTCGTTTTATGAATCGACATATAATTTAGCTTCTGTTTTTTGAGTGATTTCTTGCGCGATTGTTGTGTTGAATTTGGGGGTTCCATCAATTGATATCAGAGCATTTGATCCTCCCCTGTGTGTTCTGATTGTTGAAGGGAAGCTATCAGTGTGGTATTCTGATTGTTGAAGCTGTGTTCAAAAGAAAAAAAAAAAAAAAGCCATCGAAAAAAAAATCAGAAAAAACCTAACCCTACTGCCGTCACTCACCAACCACCACCCCAGCCACCGTCGCTTCAGCCGAGACCACCAACAACCTCAGAAGACGCCGGCGAACATATCCCTATCGCCGGTGACTCCAAATTGAACCAGAACCATCGCATCTCAGCCTGCCTAACCGTCGCGATAAGCTGCGCTTTTCCCGCTCATCGTCGTCGACCCAGCACACCAAAGTATTCCCCTCACGCCGGCGACCAGAACCAAACCCCATTCGAAGCCAAAAGTCGCCGAAGAACACCAGAAACACCACAAACTGTCGCGGCTTTTCGCGTCGATCCGCCGCCTACGGCGAGATTCTGACGTCGTCGCCGCCACCAACGTGCTCATCACGTTCTACTCTCTCAGATCCGACCACCCCTTTGCATTTTCGACCACCGACAAGTTATTTACATTTTCACCCCTAAGGTTTCTGATTTTTGCGATTTGGCCTAGAAAGTTTCAATTTCTTGCATTTTAGTCATGCATCTATTATTCTTGGATTGATTAAAAAAAAAAAGAGGTGTATTGGGGTTTCATCTGAATTGGGTTCCATACGGCAAAATGGTTCTCTCCATGACTTTATTGACAAGTTTGGTAGTTTGGCGAGCCCAGTGTCATATAGATCCGAATACTATTTACCTGGAATCTTCATCAATGGATTGCGGTATGAGTTACAATCGGAGGTTCGAGAGGGCTTAAAGCACTTGAGGGTGATTGATATTGATATGGTCAAAAAATTAGCCCTATAGGCGGAAGAGAAACTAGTAGAATTAGTCAGATTGGCGGAATTCAGAAAACAGAGATTGATAAGTTCACGCAAGACCAGAAGATCCCGAGCCGGTAATGGATTCGCGTACCAGTCAAATGTTAGAGGATTGGATAGAGTTGAGGAAGATCCTTGGAAAAAACTTGACTCAATGTTGGAGAAGATGCATAAGATGATAAAAGGATCAAATACCAATTCTGAGATTCACATTGATGCTACTACCTCACTTCAATAGGCAAGTACTGTCCTGACACCGCTTGTGGAGAGCAATGGAAAAAAATCTGATAACTTTCCAAAAGGCCGACCGAGAAAATTTAAGCAACTTTTTGTGGTTGATTTTCAGTTTCGGAGCGATAAAGACCTTTGTTTTCGATGTGATGAGAGATTTCATCTGATGCATGTATGTCAAACTAAGACGGTTGAATATGTTGAGGTCGGGGATCCTGTCTTCATGGATGAGAGTGAAGCAAGTAATAAAGCCGAAGGTCATGGGATGAAGAGTGAAGAACTCGATGTAGTGGAGTCTGTAGACGTTGAGGATGAGGATTGTGCTCCTAAGACGATTGAGTTTTTAAAGAAATAAGAGCATGCTAAGGAGGAGGAACCATTGCAACTTGTGGAATTAGTGGAGAAGGATAATGAACTGAAACCGTTTGTTATTCCTCAAGCGAAGAAATTGGAGGTGCCATTTGCGCATTTTTTAGGTTTTGTTGGTGGATCCGTTGTTTTCGGATCGGTTCTGCAAGGGATTATTCTGCACTCTTATCAATCAGCTGAATTTATTGGTTATCTGGAGGAAGCGTGGGACTTCATCAGGACAATGACGTTCAAGCCTTGTATATCCTTTGATGCGATCGTCATTTCCGCACTCCCACGTTGAGGACAACGTGTTTTTCAAATGGGGGAGTAATGTTAGGACCCAATGGGCAAAATAGGAAATAAGAAATGATAGATGGGTCATTTTAGTTATTTAGGGTTCACATATAAATTAGGATATTTTGTTCCATTTGGGGGATATGCTATTATTGTTCTTGAATTTGGGATTTGGAGGGGAAAACTCTAGGGAGGTTGCCAACACCTTAATGTTGAGCATGGCTGGTGAATTAACCTTCACCTTCAACTATCTTTGTTGTTTCAGTTTCGTTTTATGAATCGAAATATAATTTAGCTTCTGTTTTGTGTGTGATTTCTTGCGTGATTGTTGTGTTGAATTTGGGGATTCCATCATATGACTGTTAGTAGTGTTTGAAACACCTATCAATTTTTTTTTGATAAGATACTATTTAGTATATAATATTGATGGAGAGTATAAGTTAACTTATTGTAGTGAGAGTTTAATTTAGCTTATAAACTCACCAAATCCTATATCAAATGATACATTAGAAATTTTATTCGGTAACAAGTTTAAATCAAAAGTCATAACACCACAAAATCAAACCGAGCCTAATTTGTTGATCCAAAACTTTAATTTTCACCATCATGTTCCTGTGCAAAACCAGATCTAAGCATTTGCTGGATTTGGGTATAGTTTTAAAAACTTCATTCCTAATAGTAATATATAGACTGAAGTTGCCACATTAGACTCAAGTAAGCTGTGAAGAAGCTTTATGAATCTTTTACTTTATTGGAAAAAAAAAGTGAAACCATATTTGATAAAGTTGAATTTTACTTTACAGTTGTATGGCATTTGTTTCAGAGAAGAAATTTATACCAATAAGGTGATAACATGAGACATTATTTGACTAAAAAAGTATATATATGTTAGCTTAATGTGGTTGGTATTTACAAGTCTCATTCATTTCTGTATTTCAAAACCCCAAACTTACTTCATTCCTTCTGTCTGCATTCATACTACAGATCTTTACGAGTATCTAAACTTTTGAAAATGGTGTCAATGCCTATTAATAATTTCTTGAAGTTTCTTATCCTTTTTATGGTTGACTAAAAATAACAATTTCCCCCTAAAGGGTACTTGAGTGGATTATGGAAGTTAAAGACAGTGAGTAATCTGATACTACTGATAATTAGTAGATATGAGCTCTAAACTTTATCATCTCAGTAGACTTTAGCTGTTGAAAATATCAGTAGACTAACCTACATGTAAGGTTTTTTTTAACCAATATTCTTTTATTTTTTATTTTTAGAATCGTTGGAAACTCTCTCCCGCCGCCAAATCATCCATTCCGAGCTTAAGCAGAGCAGGTAAAACCTTTGGTTGTCCCAAACTCTTACAAAAAACGCACTACCTGAATTCGAATCGAGGACCTCAATGTGAGATCATGAACCATACAAGTAAGGATTTTTTTAGGCAATTCAATCTCAACTCAATAATTTTTATTTGGGGGACACTTCACATTACATTCTAACTAAAAATGTCGGACTCTGGTATCAATTGTTAAGGAACATTTTAAGTATCGAAATTAAGAAAAAAAAATAGTCTTTTAAGTTGAGAGACTCATCTTTTATATATATATATATATATTCTATTTTTTTAAAAATAAATACAAGATAACTTAACACAATAATACAAAGGTGTCAATTTAATTAGGATTTTTAATTTTTACTGACTTCATTGTTTGATGAGAACGTTTATAAAAAAGAGAACCTAAGTGAACAATACAAATATAATAATCCAATAAATCATTTTCTCTTCTTTTTTTTTTCCTGTGAGAAGCATCTAAAAATTCAAAATGTCCTAAATTAACCTGCTGCTATTTAATTAAGGACCACATATAAATCCATGCTTTGACTCGTTGATTTGATCCTCTCATGCAATTCAGGCTTGTATGAATAAACATTCAAACAGAAAAGAAAATGATTTGTTCTTCTTCTATTCATGGCCAACTTTTATAAGCTTTCTCATGAAAAAAAAAAAAGATGATATATGATTAATTTGATTTTGCCTCCTGGTCCCTCCTTTAATCATCTTGAAAGGCAAAAAGCACACTACTTTAATTCATAAGAAAGCAAAGTTGATGGACCAATCTTCTTGGCAAATAAAAAGCAACATATATATGAATTAACCGCTCTCCTAACATTTAAAATTGACCCTTATTTTTATGCAACAATCTCCAATTCCTTTGTCTCCCTAATTAAATATCTTGGTACCTATAAATTATCTTCGTTATTGGTTTGATAGCAGTAGTGATAAGTTATTATAATGAAATTTGGATAGAGTTGAGTTGAGTAGTATTAAATTTTTTATAATTTTTTACCGTACATGCTTTAATAACAATACACGATAAAGATTTTGTAATATTTAATTATTATCCAATAACTAATAATCACAATTTTAAAAAAAAAAAGTCATACAAAACTCACCCCAACATGGAATATAATTCCATGATAATGATATTACATAGTGTTTTTGAGAAGGAAAAAAGTACTTAGAAATCTTTTGATATTTTCTAATCGAGCCTCTAGACCCTCATGGATTTAAAGAAATGCAGCTTCAATTTACACAGCCCTTAATTCAGGGCTTCTAACATTCTTGAGTTGTTTAGAAGATCATTATTGTCATCATATTAATTGCCTTTGGTTCAATTTTCATCAATTATTATACGGCAAAACCTTTCTATATGAATAAATTGGTTCAAATGTTTTAAAAACTGGATCCGTCGATTCAACAGGTCGAATCGGGAACCGGCCGTGAATCCGGTCTAGACAAAGATAAAAAAAATCAGTCCGAAAAAAATCATGTCAAAACCGGTGAATCGGACTAGACCGGTTCAATTTTTTTTTATACTTTTTAATTAAATAAAATTATTTATTTCAAAGTTGATTTTGCTGATTTTTTTGACACAGTTTAATCGATCGAACCAATAACTCATTAAAAATTTTGGATCACCGATCCGATTTTTAAAATACTGATCAACCTTCTTGATGTAGGGAACTGTTCTTTTGATTTTGGGTTGATTTGGACTACTAGCATGGGTTTTTATATTTGAACAAATAATACCTCTTTTGGAAGCTTTGTTTAAATTTTTATAAAAGATAAAGACTATTTTAACTTATATTTTTTATGATTCATTGATCTCATGTAATATAATGATGGATATTGAAAGTCAAAATAAAATTTAATAATGATAATTCATCCACAATTTGATTACATGAAACCAATGTCTTAAAATTTATGTCAAATTTTTAAGTTAAAAAATTAAATTGAAATAATATATAGTCTAGAAGGGTGATTCAGATGTCTATTAATACATGTATCGTTTTACATTTATACTGCATAAATACGATAATATGGTGGTTTCCAATTGCATCAATAATGATTCTGTATCATTTAGCGATTGTTCAAATGAAAATGAATCAATTTTTTCTCTACAGAATCAAAAGAATTAATTTGATCTTCTCCTCCAAAGGAAAGGAGAAACAAGAGAATAAATTTGGTTCTTGAAAGCCACATGGTGGGCCAGAATGTTGGTGCACGAGTACAGTGATTGTGTTGCCTAAAGTGGAGGAAACACTTCAGCTTTTTTTGTTTTTGCAATTATAAATTTATTTATAAACCCTTTTTTTTCTTTTTTTGGGTTACCAAACTTGCTTGCAAAGAGAGAGATTGAAGGCGGGATTGGCGTTATAAATTTTGTGTCAATTAGTCAGTAGGATATGGACAAAAAGTACAGCACTTTAACACTTCAATAAAAATATGTTTTTTATTATTTTTTTGTTATTATTCATTGATTGTTGGGAAATGAAGAAGAGTGCATCAAATTCTTTGGAGTTTTAAGAAGTTTCTTTATTGGAATAACGCCAAGGCAAAAGGCTGAGTTAGAGTTATTTTTTGTGTTGCTGTTCAATTACTGTATTTATACACTTAACCAATTATTTAAACATAATAATCAATTAGAAGTTTAAATATACCAAAGTTTACATGCCCAAATCTGTCCTAATGTATCCAATAATTCTCCTTCTATGGGGTGGTTTAACTTCAAAAAAAAAAAAAAAAAATCCCTTTTCAAGTAATACTTGATATTTTTATATTTAATGCTGGGTGTTAAAAAAAGCAGTTTTACAGTTTCACTAATTATTACGATATAATTTACCATCTCAGTCTCACTAATAAATGTCACATTATTTGGAAGAAAATAAAAATCCTGAAATATTACTTAAAATACACAAACATCATGTTATTAAATTAACTTTTCACATTTCACAATTTTATTGCCAATATAATGAATTACATTTTCAGTACAATAATTTTAGTGGGGCATTTTTTATGACATTCTAGTAACATTCTTGCTTCAAATAGTTAAAATATATGATTGTTTGAAACATGAATATTACTAGAAAATACCCTTAGAAATGTCCTTTCCAGTATGATGAGTAGGTTCACCATTTGGTTTGGTTCAATAATCCTTTCACTTGATCCCATTGTTTAGGGACGAACAAATGACGGGTAGGGTAGTGTCGAATAGTTAACGACTAGTCTCGATATATATTTGGGATCAGAGTCGGGTCAAACTCAATTTTTTTAACAAACCCGAAACATGAATGCACTCATTAAGTCAGGACCACTAAATTTAATGTATCAAAACCGACCGAACCGAGTCGGGTCAACTGGGTTCACCAAATTGACCCGATTTTTGGACACTCATAGTAGTAACTATGTCAAAATCAGAACCATAAACTAATTCAGTAATTCTCCCCCTACTATTACAAAAAAGACGTCAGAAACCATTGGGGCCTAAGATATACCAATATATACTTTGTTCAACAATCAAAAACAATTGAGAGCTGAAAGGAAGAGCAAATTCTCCCGGCAATTGCAAGCGTCTGTTCTTATTATGAACCTCTCGAGGCTAATCTTGCAAGCTGAGAACTGAATCGCGTACTTGAACTAACTAAGCACATTCCTGTACTTCCCAGGAATCTACGTACTATGAGAAACCAGATAATTCGGACATGTGGCTACAACTTTAATCTTTATTCCATAAATAGAAAATGTAACAGTATGAATCCGATGACCTAATAATGAAACGTAACGATGTTGTGGATACAAACGCTCCAAATAATTATGAAATATGAAATGACATGTCATTTGATAATATGTCATGGATGAAAAATTCATAAATTCTGGAGGATAAAACATTGGAAGCTCTCTTCTTACATACCTGCGCCTGCTCTAGGCATCCAAAAAGGCGGAAACCAACCTCTCATGGCACCCAATAGAGCATTTGAAATATTGCATCTGCAACATTTTGAAGTTGAAAAGAGTATCTTTCACATGGAGCAAACTCACAGGTGGGAAGAAGATATTGTCTAGGGATGTCATGTCCCTCCTGGCCATCTAGCTGTTGTTGTAGGCAAAATTGGCAGGAGATTACTTGAACCAGCCAGTTTTACAACAGCTGCTAGACCAAGCATATGAAGAGTATTCCCAACAAATATGGTCCCCTGGCTATACCTTGCGACGACTTTCTCTTTGAACAAAATTCACTCTCTCCGAGGTTGTATCAAGGTGGGAAAATTACTCGCCACGTGGATAATTGAGCTAACAAATGGTCTCAGGTCGACTTCTTCCAGGCTTTGTTAAAAGATCCACATACTTGACCAGCAGCTGCAGCAGGACAACAGACACGAGAGAAACATTTTCAAGTGCTCACTGCATCTCTCCTGTATCACTGTTGGGTGTTAGACACAGCAAAGAAGGAATTCCTTTCTTGCAAATTTATGCTTCAAGGACAAATAGCAACTGTAGAATTCGGCAAATATTTTTAGTATCATTAAGAACAATGGTCATCGAAAAGTATATACGTGGCTTTTTTAATTCATAAAGTTGGAAATTTCCACCTAAAAATTAGATATACACGTATATTCAAAATATCTAAAAAAATATTTGCCTCCAAGAGGTTAAAGTGGACATACTTAAAAAAGTATGTATAATCATGCTTCAAATTATAATCATGCTAGAAAAACGTGTACTGTTAAGTACAATGAGACATGCAGACAAGGAAAACAGGAAAAAGCAATATATCAGGTAAAAACGTGTGATCTAACTTTTCCTAGCATGACTGTATTTTGATTCCAATATCCATCCGTATGCAGCTGCAGTTAAACAGATAAGTACCTGATTCACTGAAAGCAATCTTTTTTCTGTTCTAGTGACAAAACTTTAGTACATGATGGACAGAATGGCTTGAACAACTTAACAAAAAGATATTGATAAAAAAAACCTCAATATATCATGCTTCCTGGGTTGATAATATAAGGTGTATCAGATGCCATTAATTATGAAGTGCTGCAATGCTGGAGGCAGCAGCAAACTGATTCACAAATTTAACTTACTTGCCTAAAAGTTATGTATTTGTCTAGCATAAAGCCTGCCGGAAAACATGAAAATTTAATAAATTCCAAACATTGGCAACAATGCCGCTTGAGAGAACACAACATGCTTGTTTTGCAGCCATTTGTCGTTCTTCCAGTATTCTGGCATCACTAAAGAGCTTTGTGAGAGCTTCTTCAAGCTCTAGCTTTCCAGAGACCTGTATCAACAATGACAAGGAAAGGCCCACATGAAGTCGAACCAAAAACAGTTAGCAGCAATGCAAACAACTAATACAACATGCAACAGGAACAAAAAACTCAATTGAGTCAAGTACAAACAAAAAAAACATTTGAAACATATGACATCACTTTGGGGAATGATTCTAGAAGAATCTTAACAAATGGTCCATCTGCGAAATGCATTTAATTTTGATTATAGAAATACTCAAACAGAAAGAGAATCAACACACCTGCAGAACTGACAAAGGGTTTAACCTTCGCATTGCTGACACCATGTTTGAGTAATGCCCAATGTGATGACCTGAAATTCATGAAAGAGTGAAGCCTTTACCATTAGTCTGTTAACAAGAAAACCTTCAACAATATAGATTTATGAAACCAAACAATAACCAGTCAAAACAGCGCAGCCAGCAGCAGCAGCTTCTGATATGTTATGGCCAGCCAAGCCAGGGAAAAATGAACCTCCAATTACAGCTATTGGAGTTAATTTATAGAACTGTCTCAACTCACCTACAAAACAAGTTGAAATAGGACACAATAACATTATAAATGAGAAGTGAAACTAATGACAAGGATCAAAATGTATATTTGCATTTCACAAAGTGACACACCCAAATAAATAAATAAAAAAGAAGAAAAGAAAAGGGGGAAGGGATCCACAAACCTAATGTGTCCACCACATATATATTTATTCCTGGCATAAGCTTTTCATGTCGAGATCTCAAAGCTACAATTTCTCCTTCTTTCTGCAATTCCTGCACAAAATTGAGGCACATTAAACATCAAACTGTAGTATAGTTTTCTGTATCCAGAAAATTACATGAAGCTATGCATAAAAACATATTCTAGATCATCAATGAGGGAAGTCGATTTTTAACAATTGAATCATCAATCACATACAAAAATATGATGAATTCCAAAATATACTCGCCAGCCATAAAATAATGGAAGATAATAATGGTGCATATCTGTTTCATTTTACAGAAATTTTTTACCCATTCACGTAACAGTTTAAATCTTATCCTTTCTTATCCTTTTCTTCTTCAATATTTTCCAAAATTACTTATCAGTGTAAAACTAACAACGCATTGATGGGGGAAAAGAAAAGGCCACCAAAATCATACTTGAGCAATCTCTTTTCCATGTTGCGGATGTCGAGGCACAATGATAGTGACCATGTTTGGGATTTTTTGCATGAGCACTTTGTGAACTCCTAACATCACTGCAGATAATCTTTGTGAAAGATACATCCAGGAAAAATTAACTAAGCAAAACATTTCTCTAAATCCTTGTAGAAAAAAACAGCTTGAGGGTGAAAATTATTGTACTAGATTAATTATCCATATCACTAGAAAGAATACAGGACAAAAAGAAAGTAAACTAATGCTCCACAAGTAAAAAGCAGCTAGACAAAAATGATTTTTCAAAATAATCCAAACTACAAAAAGAAAGCCATGTATCATCAAAGATGGATTTTGCAGAAGGAAATCCAGTGCCAATAACTGACAGGTGGTGCAGCTACTACACACAACAGACAAAAGGAATGGAATTGCGGATTGATATTTGCATATTAAAATCCTACAAAGACATATGTAGCATGCTTTAATACAACGATTGCTGGCATTACTTAATGTCATGGAGGTAAGCTCATGGCATAAAATTCTGAGGCACATATCAGTATCACACATTGAATATAGTAGTAAAGGTAAACTTCCATTAAATGACCTTTCTCTTCACCCCTATGTATGGAAGAAGCCATCCAGACCTGCCTGTGGACAAGTGATACCTTCAGATCTTCTATACCTCCTATATCTCCCCCAGATTCATTATATTCATGTACTGCAGAATGGAAAGGATGTGAACTCCTGGTTAGGTTAGACCATATTCAACTTCTTCAACAATTACTAAAAGTGTACAGTCAAGAAAAAAATTGAAGAGACAAATATAGAGAATTTGGAAACTAATAATCAAAATTGAGAAGGCAATTACAAAAAAAAAATTGTAAATAATTATTGGTATACAATACTAATTAAGACACGAAACTAAGGAATAATAAACATTTCAACCGCTGAAACAAATCACCTAAACAGAAGATCCAACATGGAGATCCGATAAAATAAATATGCACACCCACTAATTCAACGTGGAACGATATTTTAAAGGATATTCCTACACAACTTCTTAGCATACCATATTTCAAGTCACCACAAAAGTTGATGAGATAAGGGGAGGCTTGTAGTAGCTGAAAGCGAATTGCCTGCAAGGTACTCTGTGGCATATAACACTATAAGTGAACATATAATAGAAGATGGATCCACTCAATATAAAGTAAATGTGCACATACCAAAGGGGCAATCAAGGAAAATTTTGACAGCAATAATGATATCAGTGGAAGAAGCACAGGTCCTGACCATTGTTTAAAGGATTTAACGGACACCCGAGCATTTAACAATGCCAATGCAATCTGAAAAGCAGGAAAGAGAAGCATTACATAAAGTTGCTAATACCATGACAAACACGCACATTAGGTAAATGCATAATATTACACTATAACAACATACAACACCCATGCAAATAGATGTATCTATCTTTGTGAATACAATTTTCAAACCATTTAAGATAAACTATTATTTGCATACGTGTATAGTAAGACTAGCCCACAAATCAGTCTTCCTGCTTAAATGTTTGATCTAAGAAACTATTCAAAACCAAATAGATTGAAAATTAAAAACATTGCATGAGTTAAGAATATGGGGATGGAATTAAAAATACTAATTTTTTTTCTCAAAAGCAAATCCACAGCAGGTAGAACATGCATCAACAAGAAGGAATAACTTACACCTTGTTCTGAAGCACCCATGATAAGATTTGGCCACAGTTCACTCTCCATTATCATGATTGCACTTGGCTTCCAATAGCCAAGGAAAGTATCCACAGCAACGGGAATATCAAGTGGGCAAAACTGGTGAAAAAATTAATTAGGATATTAATTATTTATCAGGAACTGAAAAGTATATTAATCAACATAAAGAACCGGCATGCAACCAGGAAGGGATTTAAGTGCAATAATTAGTACAATAGCTAGAAAAGTTTCATTTCATGCAATAAATGTGTACAGTGTACTGTTTAAAATTTTTAAAACAAATCTTTAAAAAGAGAAGGGGCAAAAGTGAGATGCTGGAAAAAACTAAGACAAAGGATGCAGTCAAAACTGAGTTCTATTCTGTCCATCAGTTTTAGTTCACATATTAAACCCACATATCATAGAGGAAAACATCCAGCACTGAGGAAATAAAATATAGTACAATGTGCTGGGTAGTGAAACAACAAAGCAAGATTAGTTAAGAAAGGTATGTGTTGATTAAAGCCGCATACAATGAGCAAATACCTTACATGTACCTGATATATGACACCACTTGGAAGCCAATTCTTTATCACTTCACTGCAGCGAAAAGAAACGGAGTAAAACACTAATAATTTCCCTCTACAATTCCTCTATTTTTTAATTTAAACTAATTAGAAGAATCCTAAGCCTAGACAGTTAGGCAGTCACAATCATTAATAATTTGAGATGGCAGTTATCTGCTGCTGAAATGCAAAAGACAGATTTCTGAAAATCCCCTGAATTGTGCCCATTCAAAAGCAATCAAAACCTCAAGCCAAATTAAACATTTGAATTTAAACTGCCATAACTACTTTTGATAGTGCTTTTGACACTCTTGGATGGCCAAAAGTGCCGTTGTAGTAAGCATATGTTACTTTAAAGCTCTTTCTACAAAACCACTTCCTAAATGAACATAGTTCAAACTTCTCATATTTCATTTTTTATCTTATTCTACTTAATCAGTGCCCTATTTCTCTTTTCTCCATTTAGGCTCAGTTCGATTTAGATTTCCGGAAGCAGTTTCTGTCTTTTCACAGCAATCAGTGCCTTTTTCTCTAGTCTCCATTGTGGATGTGTTTGTCTTAGCTTTTTGGAAGCAACCAAAGTATTTGGTAAACAATTGCAGCTTGGCTTTGGCAGCTCAACTGATTATTTCCCACAGCTATTTACTGAAAAATAAACTAAAAAACAATAACAAATAACTTTTTCTTGACAGCTAGTGGTGTTTACCAAAAATCTATAAACTTTTCTTGACATCTAGAGCTTCCATTCCGTGGCTCACAATACCAAACAAAGCCTTAATGATCCATAACATAACTCCAGTGATAGCTTAAAAACTAAAATGCATATATAATAATTAATTGTTTCCTATATATGTTTTACTAAAATAATTGAATAACAAAGAAGTTCGTGAATTGCAATACAGTGATACACTTGAACTACAAAGACAAACCATAAAAAATTAAAATAAAATAAAAAAACCTTACAAAGCAGAGTATGTCGTCGTAGTCATCAAAATGTTTAAATCAGGCCTCATGCTGCGGCAATGTTTGATAACAGGAATCGCAGCCATTCCTTCACCTGAATAACAACAGAAATAATTTAGCTTCTAAATCTAATTAATAAAGTGAGGGAGTTTTAAATTGTAAAGATGAAGAATTGATACCTAAAGAGACGGCGTGGAACCAGACGAGTGGGCCCGGTGGTCGAGATACGGAGGGGCGGCCCAGACGCTCAGGCCAGCGGTTAGAGTGCTCGAGGCCTCGGAATTTGCGCCAACGAAGGTGAAGGTACACTAATGGTGATAGACCGTACGTCAGTGCTCTGTATAGCTTGTACACTAGCTTTCCCTTCCTTCTACTCGCGGCATCCATTGCCATTGCTTACTCTTTATCAGCAAATGGTAAACTTTCTTTCTTCTTTGCCGGAGCGTAAATTTTTCTTATGATGCGCTTTGTTAGTGAGAGGTCCGGATGGTGGGCCCAGCCAGAAGTTTCGCAACCGGGCCTACCGAACTTTGTGTCCTCTCAAGACTAGTTCTGTTACTGTTATAAATTGGGCCGTATTGGGCCCAAAAAAATTCTCACCTTGGATAAATCCTGAAAGCATTTGTGGAAAGTGTAGGTGCGGCATTGCTTTTCAACTAAGCTGAGGAGACTTAGCATACTGTTTTGAAATGTTATATAACTAGTATTTTTAAATTTATTATCAGGAAACTTTAAATAATTTCAAAAATACTCATATTATATTTTTTAGCACTGTAAACGGAATCTTGATTCGGTTGGCGCTTTTGAATATATTATCAAAGAGATTTCAAATAAATTTAATTTCAAAAAAATACTTTTAATATAATTTTACTCATATGAAATTGGGTATTCAAAGTCTTTGTATTAGGTGCTTGAGTGATCCCTCTAATTGATGATGTGGCATTCACCTCATGATACTGAATGTGATTTCTTTAAGTGTTGTAGGGCGGCCCTGGTTTACACGACCACCAAAGTCTACCCTATGATTCTCATATCTAATCTTGACTATTTCGTTGCTTCAGCTGATTCTTGAAAGAATATTTTGCTCAAACCCTTACTTAAGACATGTATTGACTCTTGATTAAACACCACCGACAATAATATATATATATATATATTCATTTTCTATCGAAGACTTACACTTCTAAAAGATTGTTTTTTAAAAAAAAAATACGATTTCAATGCATAAATGAACAGTTTTTTTTTTTTTTTTTTTTTTTTTTATCTTATAAAATGATAATGCTCTCACATAAGAAATGATAATATACACACACAAAAGGGAAAAAAGTGTATATTTCTAATCATAATAGTGACACCATTGGTGGTTTATAAAATTACTATGATTCAGTCATTTTCATTTCCAAGTTCTACCGAATAATCTAATCGAGTGAATGAGAACAACAAAATTAATTAAATCGCTTAAATTATGATTTGATACATATTAAGAAAGCTGAAATGATTATGTTAGAATGATTTTTGTCTTATTCCAAGAAAAATGAAATGCCATGCCAGTGTCCAACAAAATTGAGTGGATGCTATAATTAGCCTTTAAAATTTACACGTACTTGTTGTGATTCACCGATCACTTTAGAGAAGATTTGAGGAAAAAATCGAATGTTATATCTATTACTACAAGAATAGATTACAAGTTTACAATTACAAATGAAACTTAAGAAAAAACCTCATTATCTCTCTATGTTTTTTACACTCTCTGGGATGCTTTACAATCACTGGAAATGCCTGAATTTATAGGCAAGGCATGCACACTGTTCATACATGAATTCATGCCATAAATCACTTCTTAATTTATGGCATTATCAAATCCACATCTTGTTGGCAGTCATGGCACCGAAAGTAGTTTTGTTGCTTCTGTTTTGATGATCTTTCATGCAGCTGGAAAGCAATCAACAACAAATCAAGCTGGACTCTACAATTCTCCCCATCCAGCTGCATTTGAAGCAATCGTCATCTGACAGCTATCCCGGCTATGTCTCTGCACAACTCTAGCTTGTCTCGAGTAACTACTTTCGTTAACATGTCGGTTGGATTCTCATCTGTATGAATCTTCACTAGTCTCAGCAGTTGTTGATCCATCACCTCGCGTATCCAGTGATAGCGAATATCAATGTGTTTCGTCCGGGAATGATACATTGAGTTTTTGCTCAAGTCCAGAGCACTCTGACTGTCACAATGTATATTGTATTATGTCTGATTGATCCATAACTCTTGGAGAAAACGCTTTAACCACAACATTTCTTTTCATGCCTCAGCTATAGCGATGTACTCATCTTCTGTTGTGGATAATACAATACACCTCTGCAATCTTGACTGCCATGACACAGCTCCCCCTGCAAAAGTGTAGATGAATCCTGATGTAGATTTCCTACCATCAATATCTCCTGCCATATCTGAATCTGTATAGCCTTCCAAGATTGGATCAGCTCCCCCGTAACACAGACGAAACTTCGTTGTACCCTTGAGGTATCTGAGAATCCATTTGATTGCCTCACAGTGTTGCTTTCCAGGGTTAGAGAGAAAACGACTCACTACACTCACTGCGTGTGCAATATCTGGCCTGGTACATACCATTGCATACATAAGGCTTCCAACAGCTGAAGAATATGGTATTGCTGACATTTCCTCTATCTCTTTCTTGGATGAGGGGCACGAACTCTTGCTCAGTTTGAAATGGTGCGCTAGCGGAACGCTGACTGGTTTGGCTTTTTGTATATCGAACCTTCTGATTACTCGTTCAATATACCTCTCTTGTGAAAGCCACAATTTCTTGTTATGTCTGTCACGAACAATCTTCATTCCCAAAATCTGTTGAGATGGTCCCAAGTCTTTCATGTCGAAAGCCTTGGAGAGTTCATTCTTCAGCTGGCTGATATTCGCTGCTTCTTGTCCAACAATCAACATGTCATCTACATACAGTAGAAGAGCAACGAAATTTCCATCTGGAAACCTCTAAATGTATACACACTGATCTGCTGCAGTTCTTTTATAGCCTTGACCCACCATGAATAAGTCGAACTTTTTGTACCACTGCCTCGGTGCTTGTTTGAGCCCGTACAAGCTCTTTTTCAGCTTGCAAACAAGGTTTTCTTTACCTGAACCTTGAATCCTTCTGGCTGCTCCATGTAGATTTCTTCATTCAGATCACCATGAACCATGAAGAAATGTTGTTTTGACATCTATCTGCTCAAGCTCCAAGTTCAATTTGGCTACCAATCATAGGATAATTCAGATTGAAGCCATTTTTACCACTGGTGAAAAAATCTCATCAAAGTCAATTCCCTTTTTTTCTGGAGGAATCCTTTGACTATTAGCCGAGCTTTGTGTTTCACCAATTTTCCACTGCCATATTTCTTGAGCTTGAACATTCATTTGTTCTTCAGTGCCTTCATTCCATGTGGGAGCTTGACTATCTCATAAGTGTTATTTTTCTGCAGAGATTCAATCTCATCCTGTATTGCGTGCATCCATTTGTCTTTGTCTTTATGAGATACAGCTTCGTTGAAGGTTTCTGGTTCCCCCTTGTCAGTAAGCAGAATATATTCTGATCCTGAGTATCTGGATGATGGAATCCGACCTCTCTCAGATCTTCGTACTGGAGGTTCTGGCTGTCTATTGTCATCCAGATCTGTGGATGATACTGAAGCCTCTGATGGAGCAGACTGCAGCTCCACCTACTCAACACCTCCTTCCTCCTCTGGTTCTACTTTTGGCATGTCTTGCACCACATCATCATCTGTGGCCACTGGTGTTGGTGCTGGGGTTGTGTCCGGATTTGCATCGGTATTGTCGGCACTGATTTTAGAAGGCATTTTGGGCTTTTCAATGTCTTATATTTCCTGGTCTTCAAGAAACACTACATCTCTGCTTCTGATGACCTTCCTTTCCTTCGGGTCCCATAGCATGTATCCAAATTCATCGTCTCCATAGCCTATGAAGATGCATGGGGTAGTCCTTGCATCGAGCTTCTGCCTGAGCTCTTTAGATACATGTGCAAATGCTAAACATCCGAATATTCTGATGTGAGAATATGAGGGATTCTTACCAGACCACACTTTCTCCGGAATCTCGAAATTCAACGGTACAGATGGTGATCTGTTGATCGGGTAGCAGGCGGCACGAACAGCTTCTCCCCAGAATGGCTTTGGCAGCTTAGCCATACTGATCATGCTTCTGACTTTCTCCATAATGGTGCGATTCATCCTTTCAGCGACACCATTGTGTTGTGGGGTGCGTGGAACAGTCCTCTCGTGTCGAATGCTGTGGCTTCCGCAGTAGGCATCGAACTTCCTGGAAGTGTATTCGCCTTTATTGTCTGTGCGAAGACACTTCAGTTTCTTCCTTTTTTCACGCTCGACCATGGCATGGAACAGTTTGAAATAGTCCAGGACCTGATCATTTGATTTTAGAAAATACACTCATACTTTCCGAGAAATATCGTCAATAAAAGTCAGAACATATTTATTATCGTCTAGTGAGTTTACCTCCAATGGACCACATACATCAGAGTACACCAGACAGAGTAACTCTGATTTCTTTGTAAAAGAGAAATTGAAAGAGACTCTGTGTTGCTTACCGAATAGACAGTGGTTGCATGGATCCAGAGCAGCATTTTTGGAGACAGTGATTAGATCCTTCTTTGTCAAGGTAGACAACCTTCTTTCACTAATGTGACCGAGTCTCTGGTGCCACAGATTCTGAGAAGCCTCCGGTTCAGCTACATTCAGGCTTTCTGCACATATCTTCACATGAGTCTTGTATAACATTCCATAGATATGTCATCGGGCGATGACCATGGCACCTTTTATCATCCTCCAAGTGCCGTTGCTGAAGTGGATAACATAACCATGTTTGTCAAGGGCTACCCCCGAGAGTAAGTTGAGCCGAAGTTCTGGAACATGTCTGACCTCATTCAGGGTTATTGTATACCCTACGTTTGTCCGCAACTATATTTCACCAATTCCTATTATCTGAGAAGAACTGATATTCCCCATCTTCACTGCTCCAAAGTCTCCTGCTTTGTATGTTGTGAAGAAATCTTTGTGAGGAGTGACGTGGCAGGATGCTGCAGTATCTACCACCCATTCGACATCCTGAGTTGCAGTGTGAAGGCATGCTTCTTCCTGGCCGGAGCATATAGCTACATCTACCGTGGTAACTACTAGTGTCTCCGCATCATTCTTCTTCGGCTGGTTATTGCCTTGTCTCTGCTCCCGTTGCAGTTTCTGGTAATTCTTCTTAAGTGGCCTTCTATGCCACAGTGGAAGCACTTGTATGTCTTTTTCCCGTCCTTGGTTCTGCCCCTGCTTTTTCTTTTTCCTCTCCTCCCACCTTGATGTTTCTCATGTTGTCTTCCTCGTTGCTCCGAGACAAAGGCTTCTGTTTGATCTGAGCCCACGTCTTTTCTTCTGGCTTCTTCATTTGACAGGGCATCATTTACCATATGCATGGTAAGTTTACCTCCTGGAGCTGAGTTGCTGAGAGTAACCACCAGAGTCTCACAACTATCAGGAAGAGAACTAAGTAGCAAGAGAGCTTGAATTTCATCTGCCAGTTGCATGTCTACTGCAGACAATTGGTTCACCAGGCTTTGAAACTCGTTGGTGTGTTCTGCAACGGAAGTTCCACTCCGCAACTTCAGGTTCACCAAACGCCTCATGATTAAGGCTTTATTCCGAGCTGTTTTGGCCTGGAACATGTCTTCCAATTTCCTCCACATTTCATAAGCATATGTGTCATGTGCTACATGGTGGAAGACATTATGGCCGATCCACTGCCTAATCTGACCCGAAGTTCTGTTGTTGAGTTTATTACAGTCATACTCCTTAACAGACTCTGGTTTCACTCCCTTCAACTCGATGACATCAAACAATCTTTGCAATGCAAGAAATCTATCATCTGAGGTCTCCAGAGGGAGTAATTAGTTGCAACCAGTTTAATCATTGCACCAGAATGAGAATCTTCCATTTCCATTTTAAGTTTTCAAGTTTAAAATGAAAATACAATAAAATCGGGGCTGAATTTCAAAAATTGGAGGTCATCGTTGCGTCCGGAACGGTCGAAAATGGTGGAATAGACACTTCGTCGGTCTAAATCCGATACAGGGGCTGATTTGTAAATTCCTAAAAGGTCTGGGGCAAAACTGTAAATTTCAAAATTTCAGGGGGCTAAATAAAATTTACCAGGCTGCTGACGTGTCAAGTGGGACCGTTTTACTGACGTGGCGTCTGACATGGCTGCTGACTGTACGCTGACGAGGCGCTGATTTTGCGCTGACGTGGCGCTGACTGGACTGCTGACGTGGCGCCACGTGTGTGTCGTCTTCAACCTTGGTTAGCGCGTGGGGGCGCGTGGACAGTGCACTGATCGGCGCGTGTGGAGCCTCTGGACGTCGGTTCGGTCTCCGGAAAATACCACTGAGCTCGTCTCGACGTGAACTAGCTGATGGTGCCCTCAAATTGGATTTTTGAAAACTTTCGTCGAAACTGGTTTTCCGATCGGAAGCTCTGTTACTCGGTTTTACGATCTCAAAGAACAACCGAAGCTCTTGATACTACTTGTTGTGATTCACCGATCACTTTAGAGAAGATTTGAGGAAAAAACCGAATGTTATATCTATTACTACAAGAATAGATTACAAATTTACAATTACAAATGAAACTTAAGAAAAACCTCACTATCTCTCTATGTTTTTTACACTCTCTGGGAAGCTTTACAATCACCGGAAATGCCTGAATTTATAGGCAAGGCATGCACACTGTTCATACCTGAATTCATGCCATAAATCACTCTTTAATTTATGGCATTATCAATTCCACTACTTGTTGGCAGTCATGGCACCGAAAGTAGTTTTGTTGCTTCTGTTTTGATGATCTTTCATGCAGCTGGAAAGCAATCAACAACAAATCAAGCTGGACTCTACAGTACTCATAATCGGATCAGAACAATTGAATGGTATACGAGAAGGTTTTCTAATAGTAAAAGATGGGATCCGTCATCCGTGTAAAAATAGAGTAATTTTTTGAATCATCTTATATATATAATTATTTTTAATATATTAATATTCATATTGGATTGTTAGATGATAGCATGGTACTGTCATAGATTTTTTCCAAACAATAGGATGACATGCTGTAATTACAAAGCAAGGTAGATTGATACAAACTTAAATTTCACGGTCTAAAATAAAAAGAACAAGATTATGAACATTGTTTCTTATATAAATAAGTCAGTTTTTAAGGGCTAATACTAACACCTACTCATTTGTAAGTTGCGTTTGTTTCTTTTTATAAGTCCTTGTAGAATGCCGTTCATATAAGGAATTAAAGGACGCCCATGAGTTAAATAAGTCACGGACGTCCTATTTAGGCCGTTGGATCCAACGGCCACTTAAAATTTATATTATATAGTTTAAATTTTTGTGGGCCCATATCTAATTAAAAAATAGAAAACCAAATAACTGAAGAAATGTACGACAAAAAACTCTAACGCTCGCAATCAAAAACAAATAGTATTTGGTTTCTTGTCAGAATTTTCCCAGAAGAGTTTTAGCTCATCCCAGGCCTCAACTCAATCGGCTGGCCATCACACGTGTCCAAAGTACATTGCCAGATTTAACCCAAATTCAACAGTAAAAAAATTTGAAATGTCAACACTAAAACAGCAGCAACATTAATCAAAACCCTCAATTCAGAAGCAACTCAAATCAGCAAAAACAACATCAAAACGAAACACAAACGAACAGATATCAAACAACAGCATGTGAAAATTGAAACCATAACAGCACAGCCACAATAACTTGTCGTACATCAACAATCATGACGGCGGTTTAGGGTTTTAGTTGTGTTGGCGGTATTTTCAGACCCTATGATATTTAAGCAGTACGGCATGGGTAAAAAGGTAGTTCCCTTCTTGGTCAAGATCATTACCCGAACACTAAAAGCCAACATTAAGGAGCCGAGCACTTTATGATCGGTAACCGACCATTCCAGACCGGATGGTCGGGCATTATCAGATCGATAGCAGCATTCTCAGTTCAAAAGACCATTGTGACCGACCTCATGAAAACCGAGAATATGGCGAGATATGCTCCAGAAGATAAGACATCCTATTTTTACGGATAAGAAGATAAGTTATCTCACTTTCATGGGGAAAAAATGATAAGTCAGTGTCATAATATGATAAAGGAAGTGAAGGTAGTTTCGACTAAGAATTCTTATGGGAAAATGAAAATTGTTTTTTTGCTATTATAAATAGGAGGGGAAAATGTGCTTGTAAGGTAGAGTTGAGAAGAGAACAATAGAAATTAGACTTGTAAACACAAAACATATCAGAGAAACATATTTCGGGAATAAAACATCGTCTGTTCTGTGCCCGTGGATGTAGGTTGGATCTGATCTGCCGAACCACGTTAAATCTCTTTGTTGATTGGTGAATTTACTTATCTTTTGCCAAATTTGCTTTTGGTTTCCCATAAACAAAACAAATTCACAGTTGGAGGAGGATTGTCTCGGGAGTAAAAAACTCTTATTGCCCCTGAGACCAAAATCAGCTGTCAACAAGTTGAGTAGTGAGCTGAAGAAGCTGCGATGGTTGGTGTGATACTGTGATGCGACAGCGAAACTCCGATAGCGTTGGTGCTAGCTTCACAAACTCGATTACACTCTCTCGCTTCACCAACTCGATACACTCTCTGGAAAATGAAATCCCTTTGTCTTTGAATGAAAATGAAATCGAGGAAATTAGTTTTATGTGGGTCAACTGAAGTTTAGATTATATTATTTAAGCTTTTCATTTTTTTATATTAATTTATTAGATGGTGGAACCCACAAAGTATAAATTATGTAATAATATAATTTATAAGTGACCGTTGGATCCAACGAACTAAACAGGACGTCCGTGTAAATAGGGAGAAGGTCCAGCTGTTGTGAGAGATATGACATATACACCTGAAATATAATATATTTTTTCGTAAATAAGTCTGAATTATAATAAAATTTAAATATATTTGGATGCATATATCATATGGGTGATTTTGCCTGAAATTCGTTATACGTTCTGTTGATGGCTGTTTTTCGTTTCAGGGATAATTCAGAAAAAATTATTCCCCGAATAAATCTTACACAAGCAGTGAATTTGTTTGGTTTGTTGGGAACCAAATGCAAACTTAGCAGACAGAAGTAAAACACACAGACAAACAAAAGATTTAACGTGGTTCGGCGGAATGGATCCAACCTATGTCCAGGGAAAATGAAGCTTTTATTACTGGTTCGGGTCTGACCGACCTCTTTTTTTCCTCTAGCTCGAGATTTTTTTCTCTATATTACAAGTTACAAGTGTTTGTGAATAAAATTAATCAACATTCTACAATGAACTTTCAATCCCTTTATATACTAAGGCAGAATACATTGTTTCACTAACTTCGTGACGTCACTCATGTTACCAAGCCATTATTGCTTAGGTTCTCTTTCCCAATTACCCTACGGATAATAGCCTAGCTGCCTGACACTCATACGACCTGCCACCTGAATCTCATTAAACCATGACACTTTTGGTAACTGCTACACGATATGCCACAGTGCCAGTCTGTATTCTAACCACTCTCATGCGATAGCGTGTGTCAATTAATAAACTTGCAGCTCTGCTCCGTCCCATCAGCTGCTGGTCTACTTCTATCTCATCAATCCTTAGGAAGCCCAAACTTTCGTTTAAGGATTACGTTGCTCATCTGAGAACACAATACTGCAACCCCGACAAACATCCTCAAGTCGGTTTGTCGAAACAAATAACGTCATTCATTGCATCTACTAATAGGTCAGGTCGGTAGAAAAACTTTTACTTCCCTCATATTCTCTCCAAAAAGATCAAGTCTGTACTGAGCCTTTTTTCATGTAGAAATATTGGGAATATCGAAATAGCTTCCTTCGATGACAGTCCGAACTGTTATGATTTTATTCTAACCTGGTGATCACATTCCTCGGGTGTATGTGACTGTGTCTAAACTGATTCCATTTGTTCCTCATGTAAGTATCCAAATGTAGCCGAATCAATACACTGGTCGGGTCAGACATCCCCGAGCCCGGAGTCTTAAATTGTAAAGATCTTGGGCCCTCATTTTAGTAAGTTGTACGTGCCAAATTTGGGCACGAGGGCAAAAACGTCTTTCACTTCGAACCCAATACCGGGTGAGGCCCAAAGCAATAACCCAGCCCATTAAACGTTAAATCATTTATAAAAACAAATCCAATAGTTTAAAGACAAATCCCCTTAATTATTTACCGATCGTTTCTCTCTTTTCCAAACAACGAATATATTTCCACATGCACTTTATCCTCCCCGCCGAAAGTAGAAACATCAAACATGTGCGAGGCCCCATTGCCAGAAATCACAGCACGTTGTGGGTCTCTTTTACAGCTTCTGTTACAACTGTAAAGTGACTTCCTTCAATCTATAAAATGGAGGAGAGCTTCTCAACTCTGGGGGAGGCTTCACTTCTTTCTTACAATCTTATGCTTTCTGACATTATCACTCTCAGAGCTCTCCATCCCCTTATACACTTACCACCGCCCTCACGGCCACCCGAAGAGTTAAAGGTAACATCAAACCTTGCTTTCACATTTACATAATTACTGCTCATTTCATACTACTGACTTGAGCGTCGGAGTGCCCCCGGCACCCACCACACCGGTGGGTAGTCTGCTCCCGCTCACTCTACCTTTGTTTTGCAGGATCGCTAATGCCCCCAACCAACAAATTCTGATTGTGGACCTCGCCGAATTCCAGCGTCCACAATTTGGCGCCCACCGTGGGGCCTTAGCGATTCATAGCAAGCAAAGACCACTCAGTCTACAATCCTTACAAACAGACATCAGATCATTTGGTGGCATAAACAGCCACTCTACAAAATAGTTACGATCAATGGAAGATGAAAATTGATCCATGAAAACAGACATCAGATGAAGGTCCAGGTCTTCCATTTGACTCTTCATCTGATGTCTGTTTACATGGATCAATTTTCATCTTCCATTGATCGTAACTATTTTGTAGAGTGGCTGTTTATGCCACCAAATGATCTGATGTCTGTTTGTAAGGATTGTAGACTGAGTGGTCTTTGCTTGCTATGAATCGCTAAGGCCCCACGGTGGGCGCCAAATTGTGGACGCTGGAATTCGGCCGAGGTCCACAATCAGAATTTGTTGGTTGGGGGCATTAGCGATCCTGCAAAACAAAGGTAGAGTGAGCGGGAGCAGACTACCCACCGGTGTGGTGGGTGCCGGGGGCACTCCGACGCTCAAGTCAGTAGTATGAAATGAGCAGTAATTATGTAAATGTGAAAGCAAGGTTTGATGTTACCTTTAACTCTTCGGGTGGCCGTGAGGGCGGTGGTAAGTGTATAAGGGGATGGAGAGCTCTGAGAGTGATAATGTCAGAAAGCATAAGATTGTAGAAAGAAGTGAAGCCTCCCCCAGAGTTGAGAAGCTCTCCTCCATTTTATAGATTGAAGGAAGTCACTTTACAGTTGTAACAGAAGCTGTAAAAGAGACCCACAACGTGCTGTGATTTCTGGCAATGGGGCCTCGCACATGTTTGATGTTTCTACTTTCGGCGGGGAGGATAAAGTGCATGTGGAAATATATTCGTTGTTTGGAAAAGAGAGAAACGATCGGTAAATAATTAAGGGGATTTGTCTTTAAACTATTGGATTTGTTTTTATAAATGATTTAACGTTTAATGGGCTGGGTTATTGCTTTGGGCCTCACCCGGTATTGGGTTCGAAGTGAAAGACGTTTTTGCCCTCGTGCCCAAATTTGGCACGTACAGTTTGTTCCCTACTCTTTAAGTCAAAGAGCATTTGACTTGAAGAGTAATATGTCGAGTGTATCATCGGAGATTTGATCCTGATACTAGATGTCTTTTATGTCTTTGAAGTAGCTGAAGTTTAAAACTTCAACTTAACTCTACAAGAAACATAGAATGCTCATAGTCGACTGAACCTGATGAAGGTCTAGATAATCCCCATACTACGGGTCCAAAGACCAGATGAGCCTTTTAATGTCGTCTTGACCAGATGAAGGCCATGTCTTCTACTTGACTCTACATGAGCTAATGGGGAATGTTCCCAGTTGATTGATCTTGAAGAAAGCCAGGATAATCCCCATACTACAGGTCAAAGGACCCGGGGAGTCTACAATGTCTTCTAAACCAGATGAAGGTCAGGTCTTCAACTTGACTCTACTTGAGCCAATGGGGAATGTTCCCAGTCGACTGAACCAGATGAAGTTCAGGATAATCTCCATACTACTAGTCAAGGACCAGTGGAGTCTTCAAATTTTTATTGACCAGATGAAGGTCATATATTGACTCTACATGAGCCATGGGGAATGTTCCCGGTCGACTGAACCAGACGAAGGTTCAGGATAATCCCCATACTACGGGTCAAAAGACCAGGGGAATCTACAATGTCGTCTGACCAGATGAAGGCCAAATCTTCAACTTGACTCTACTTGAGCCAATGGGGAATGTTCCCAGTCGACTGAACCAGATGAAGTTCAGGATAATCTCCATACTACTAGTCAAGGACCAGTGGAGTCTTCAAATTTTTATTGACCAGATGAAGGTCATATATTGACTCTACATGAGCCATAGGGGATGTTCCCAGTCGACTGAACCAGATGAAGGTTCAGGTCTTCCATTTGACTCTACATGAGCCATGGGGAGTGTTCCCAGTCGACTGAACCAGATGAAGTTCAGGATTATCTCCATACTACTGGTCAAAGACCAGGGGAGTTTTCAAAATTTTCTAGACCAGATGAAGGTCGTATGTTGACTCTACATGAGCCATGGGGAATGTTCCCAGTCGACTGAACCAGATGAAGGTTCAGGTCTTCCATTTGACTCTACATGAGCCATGGGGAGTGTCCCAGTCGACTGAACCAGATGAAGTTCAGGATTATCTCCATACTACTGGTCAAAGACCAGGGGAGTTTTCAAAATTTTCTAGACCAGATGAAGGTCGTATGTTGACTCTACATGAGCCATGGGGAATGTTCCCAGTCGACTGAACCAGATGAAGGTTCAGGTCTTCCATTTGACTCTACATGAGCCATGGGGAGTGTTCCCAGTCGACTGAACCAGATGAAGTTCAGGATTATCTCCATACTACTGGTCAAAGACCAGGGGAGTTTTCAAAATTTTCTAGACCAGATGAAGGTCGTATGTTGACTCTACATGAGCCATAGGGGATGTTCCCAGTCGACTGAACCAGATGAAGGTTCAGGTCTTCCATTTGACTCTACATGAGCCATGGGGAGTGTTCCCAGTCGACTGAACCAGATGAAGTTCAGGATTATCTCCATACTACTGGTCAAAGACCAGGGGAGTTTTCAAAATTTTCTAGACCAGATGAAGGTCGTATGTTGACTCTACATGAGCCATAGGGGATGTTCCCAGTCGACTGAACCAGATGAAGGTCCAGGTCTTCCATTTGACTCTACATGAGCCATGGGGAGTGTTCCCAGTCGACTGAACCAGATGAAGGCCAGGACAATCTCCATACTACTGGTCAAAGACCAGGGGAGTTTTCAAAATTTTCTAGACCAGATGAAGGTCGTATGTTGACTCTACATGAGCCATGGGGAATGTTCCCAGTCGACTGAACCAGATGAAGGTTCAGGTCTTCCATTTGACTCTACATGAGCCATGGGGAGTGTTCCCAGTCGACTGAACCAGATGAAGGTCCAGGTCTTCCATTTGACTCTACATGAGCCATGGGGAGTGTTCCCAGTCGACTGAACCAGATGAAGGCCAGGACAATCTCCATACTACTGGTCAAAGACCAGGGGAGTTTTCAAAATTTTCTAGACCAGATGAAGGTCGTATGTTGACTCTACATGAGCCATGGGGAATGTTCCCAGTCGACTGAACCAGATGAAGGTTCAGGTCTTCCATTTGACTCTACATGAGCCATGGGGAGTGTTCCCAGTCGACTGAACCAGATGAAGTTCAGGATTAGAGTATATTGTTGAATGGGATCAACAAGTTCCAAGCTATATGCGTGTAGATGTCGATTGAGATGTTCATCAAGTTTCAAGTCATATATGTGTGGTTTCTTTAACAATTCCCAAGCTATACATGTAGATGTCGAATAAGACAGACATCAAATCTCAAGCTATACACGCATGGGATCCACAACAAATCCCAAGCTACACTCATGTAGATGTCGATTGGGATAGACATCAAGCATCAAGCCGTATATGCATAAGATCCACAACAAGTCCCAAGCTACACATGTAGATGTCGAATGGGACAAACATCAAGCATCAAGCCATCCACGCATGGGATTCACCATAAGTCCCAAGCTACACTTATGTAGATGTCGATTGGAAAGACATCAAATATCAATCTATACATGCATGAAATCCACAATAAATCCCAAGCTACACTTATGTAGATGTCGATTGGGAAAGACATCAAATATCAATCTATACATGCATGAAATCCACAATAAATCCCAAGCTACACTTATGTAGATGTCGATTGGGAAAGACATCAAATATCAATCTATACATGCATGAAATCCACAATAAATCCCAAGCTACACTTATGTAGATGTCGATTGGGAAAGATATCAAATATCAATCTATACATGCTTGAAATCCACAATAAATCCCAAGCTACACTTATGTAGATGTCGATTGGGAAAGATATCAAATATCAATCTATACATGCTTGAAATCCATAATAAATCCCAAGCTACACTTATGTAGATGTCGATTGGGACAAATAGGCTTGATGAAAGTTTATGACACCATGGTCGAATGGAACAGACAAAGGTCCATGAGACACGGTCGAATGAAACTAATGCATGTCTTTAGGAATCACCACTACTAGACTTGTTGAAGGTCCAAAAGAATTCTTATACTACATATCATGATAAAAGTTGGTCGATTGGACCTAAAGGTGGTCCAAGAAAATTTTCATTCTACCCAACTTGATAAAGGTTGGTCGATTGGACCTAAAGGAGATCCAATAGAGTTTTTCATTTTACTAGGCATGATAAAAGATTCCCTATGTAGTATGGAATTGGCAATATTAAATCAACGTAGCATGGAGATGATGTCTAACCTTTCATGTGATTTGGAGATGAAATTTCATCTGTGTTGTCTCTAGATGGTGGCTATCATTCAATGTCTTCTGAGCCTTCATGTAATGTAGTATGGACCATCTTTCTAATTCCTTAGCTTCATTCATGTAGTGTCGTTTGGAGCCTTCTAGTAGTGGGCTAATGATAAGTTGAATTTACAATGCTTGAATTATTATTGACATGGTGTTGCACATAATTTTGGTTATTGGCTTTGATTTCAAGCTACAAAGGTGAGATTGAGTGAATGGTAGTTTATGTTTCTCTGTCTCCTCCATGTGATAAAGCTACCTGCGAGTTGAGATCAGCCTTTGAAGTTGGGCCAACCTGCCTGATCCGACATGCGCCTTACTTTGGACCAAATTCGGCTGCTTGCCTCATGCTGGTAATTGGGTTTTCTTTCTCATCAGGTGGAGTCGCCTCTTTCTATGATGGCTTTCGTGAGTTACCATCATGCCTTGCATGCATGAAGGGCCACATTATAAAGGTATATGAGCTGACATATGCATGGCACGGCATTGAGTGGCATACGTAGCTGTATGAGCTGATTCTTTTCGTTGAAGATTTCAAGAAGCTTGGTCATATACTACTTGATTGATTCTTGTGAAGCTACCTTGTCGAGTGGCCTCCATGCTGACAAATTCAAAATGAATAACAGCTCACTTCCCAGTGCAAATTAAGCCCCACACCATATGCAAAGGATGAGTATCCCACTCGACAAAACCACATGCTAAGGTTGAATGGCCCACCCGACAGACCCACATGCAAATGAGGAGCAACATTCACGTGTCTAATGACTATTTTTTTTTTTTTTTTTTTTTTAATCACCATTCTTCTTCTTGTCGTTTGTCAGGATATGATCCATGTAAGGGTTGAAACTGGATGATCCATGATTATGCTTGGTATATTTCTGCTTTGTGGGGTCATAGGGGTTGGAACTATGCTATTCTCCATTTTGTATGGAATATAGTCGCATGCAAAAGTAATGACCACATGGTCTTTGGAGAGAGATTTTTTTTTTTAAAAGTCTAACACTATGTCAGTTAGAAAAATGTGTTGGCTTCTTTGGTGATTCAGTGAACATTCGTTTGATGGAAGATTTTTGCTTGAATACTTCTTAAAGATTGGATTGAATAGCAGGGTCGTAGTGTCGCGCCTTTGGGAGGTTGAAGAAAGAATTATGTTCCAAATACTATTGAAGATTAGTATTGGAGTTTACATGGATCAATTTTCATCTTCCATTGATCGTAACTATTTTGTAGAGTGGCTGTTTATGCCACCAAATGATCTGATGTCTGTTTGTAAGGATTGTAGACTGAGTGGTCTTTGCTTGCTATGAATCGCTAAGGCCCCACGGTGGGCGCCAAATTGTGGACGCTGGAATTCGGCCGAGGTCCACAATCAGAATTTGTTGGTTGGGGGCATTAGCGATCCTGCAAAACAAAGGTAGAGTGAGCGGGAGCAGACTACCCACCGGTGTGGTGGGTGCCGGGGGCACTCCGACGCTCAAGTCAGTAGTATGAAATGAGCAGTAATTATGTAAATGTGAAAGCAAGGTTTGATGTTACCTTTAACTCTTCGGGTGGCCGTGAGGGCGGTGGTAAGTGTATAAGGGGATGGAGAGCTCTGAGAGTGATAATGTCAGAAAGCATAAGATTGTAAGAAAGAAGTGAAGCCTCCCCCAGAGTTGAGAAGCTCTCCTCCATTTTATAGATTGAAGGAAGTCACTTTACAGTTGTAACAGAAGCTGTAAAAGAGACCCACAACGTGCTGTGATTTCTGGCAATGGGGCCTCGCACATGTTTGATGTTTCTACTTTCGGCGGGGAGGATAAAGTGCATGTGGAAATATATTCGTTGTTTGGAAAAGAGAGAAACGATCGGTAAATAATTAAGGGGATTTGTCTTTAAACTATTGGATTTGTTTTTATAAATGATTTAACGTTTAATGGGCTGGGTTATTGCTTTGGGCCTCACCCGGTATTGGGTTCGAAGTGAAAGACGTTTTTGCCCTCGTGCCCAAATTTGGCACGTACATAAGTAAAATCTCTTTATTACCTTTCTTCATACTTCGGCTCTTCTCGGATTAGGAAATCACCATCAACATCTCTAAACATTAAGGTTATTTTTGGTTGGTGATTTTCATGGAGAATGAGCAAGGGAATATGCATTCTCTTATGTAGTTGGCATTTTATTGAGGTGAATAAATAGGGTCTGTTGGAGGACGATTTGCCAAACGAGATGGAACGCACGAGAGATAAGATTCTGAATATATTGTATATATATATATTTCAAAAATTAATCTTAATGCACTTAAATAATTTATATCATTATACAAATTATTTAATACAATTAAATTAATTCTTTTAAGCCTATCAAATTTATTTCATGTAGCAAAATAATTATCAATATATATTAATTTTCCTTTATGCATAAAATTAATTATTAAAGCCCAACAGATACTTTGATGCATCTAAAACAATATATCAATATACATACGTTTTTCTCATGCATCCCAAAAAAATTAATATATCAACATATATGATTTATTTCATAGATTCAAATACACACACACACACACATATATATATATATATATATATATATATATATATATATATATATATTATATATATATATATATATAAACATCCTCTAATACATTTTTTTTTAACGTTGGAAACCCCGCCGTCAAACCACCCGATCCGGGCTTAAACGAAACAGATAAAACCTCCGACTGTTTCAGGCTCTTACAAGAAATACACCCATAGACTCGAACTCATGACCTGACAACCAAATTTTAAGCTCTTTGCCACCAAACCACCACTTGAAGGCAACATCCTCTAATATATGCTTACAATTATCCTCTAAAACAAGCTAGTGTTTAGTGATAGAGAGAGAAAGTAAGTCGTGACCCGACCATATTGTAAAAACCCGATGGGTTATTTGTTGTAAAATAATCCATGATTCTTTTGTCAAGCGCTCTGGTTGGTATTTACCCCGAGCACAATAAAATTTATCCCCTTTCTCTAGTAGATGTAGGTTGGAGTCACTCTCCGCCGAACTATATAAATCATTACCTCTACGATTTGTCTATCTTTTATCAAGTTTGTGCAGTTCCCACTAACCAAACAAATAAAATTACCTACAATCACTCAAACAATACTAATTATACCAAAGAACGGAGTGAATTGGGTATTGGCCAAATATTACGGAATAAATTTATTCTTACAATTTTAAGCTACTTAGATGGTAGCTTTTACCGATTAAGTTTAGAGTTTAATTTCTACAGTTAACACTCAACAATATATTTCCAAAAAGCAAGTTACTAAAAAATGTAGATGTAAAATAAACTTGCGATAAATAAAAGAGTAAGAGTTAGAGAAATTGACACCGAGATTTATAGTGGTTCGACCAATAATGCATATGTCAATTTTTTCAAGCCGCACTTGAAGCTTTCCACTATCCAAAAGTGATTCCACACTTTACACTGAGAGTTTTTCGTGGCTCACTCACAACCAAAAGTTTTATCCTCTAGGTTCACTCTAAACCTTTCCATAAGAGTTTTATCACGTAGATTCATTTTTAAACCTTTACACCAAATACATCATTTTGAGTATACCCACTCAATAAGGGATTTCCCAACCATAAGTATTTGAATATAAAATATTTACAATTCAACTTGGGTACTTATAAAGGATAAATAAGATTTATGATATGGGTTATTAACCCAAGTAATTCCAAACTCACTAATATGATATGAAAGTGTTGTTTGATCAATAAGGTTTATGTAAAACTCTATGCTTTTGCTTTCAAAGAGATGTTAAAAAGTGTAAGAACGTAGAAAAATGAAATCGGGGCTCAATATATAATGAAGGTGAAAAACTGACACATTTATCTGTTTTGAGACTGGTATGCCGGTCATGTAATTTAAACGGCTATATGAATATGACTGTTGAAGATTAAAGCGCAGACCAACTAGATTACTTACCGGTATGGTGACTGGTATACCGGTTAACTAACCGGTATGTGAACCAATATGATATGTCCTGGTTCCAGTTGCTATGCAAACTCCAGACTGGCCGGTATGGTAGACCAGTATGGATTATCCAAGTTCCAGAGAGTATATTAAACTGCTTAATGCAGATCAAAGACACCGTTATGTAGGCCTCAGAGACTGATATACCGGTCACAATGCATAAACTCAGGATTTGAAGATTTAAAAATATTTGGCACAAGACCCTATGCATCTATATGAATGTGTGAGTCCCATGAGCTTAGAATACTTAAATTATCAACTCATTTGCATTGAGAGCTTAAGCTATAAGATTGCACTAGATATCTTGGTTTGACGCTTCAGTTTTCACATCCAATTCGCTTCAACCTCTTTTTTGCAATGTTAGCGAATGCGCGTCGAAGTGTTTAGCGTTGCATGATTAAAATCCTTAATTTAGTGCAATGGCGCTGACAATAAATTCACTATCGAGTGATGTTTGTTCAATGGGTAAAATCTATATTCTGCCATTGGAACGAAAAATAACCATCAATAGTTGACGTCTTCTGTGGGGATCGGTAAAAAAAAACACCCAACACAATAAGACGAGTGCAGGAGACGGTGATCATAGAGTTGGGGAAACATCAGTAGGAGTGGATGCAAAGTGACTGAGGTCATCAGGCCGGGGGACTATCACTTGGATCAGTTAGATGGCACTTGGCTCAAGAGGTTATGGAATACATAGATGATGAGGAAGCACCATCATAAAAATACTTATCAAATGACATGAAACTTGGGAGGCGAGCTACATAGTGTGGTTGAATGAGAGGACCTATGTGACGATTGTAGTCTCAGAACGATCATAACACTTGTGGCTGTAGGGGTTTTAGGGGCAGAATCCGGTAACACAGCGAATTAATTAAATAAACATATTTATTTAATATTCCAATAATCAAATTATGAAATAAAATTCAATAAATCATATTTAGGTGAATTTACCAAATTACCCTTATATTGGTATTTTGTCCATTTAGTCCGAAATTAATCTAATCAATTTTGAATGATTCTAAATCATTTCTAAGATGAACTTAGCATGTTCAAAACATCAAAACACCAAAAGCAACCAAATCCCCAAATTTCTTCATCAAGGCCGAATGCACTACATTAGAGCCATTTTGTGCACTTTGTCATTTCATGCATCAAAACACATCAAGATGTAATCCAATGAACATGAAACTTTATATGCATCATATACACACACAAATACACAACATATATGAAAATCCCCAAATTTGGAATTGGTCATGAACCCTAATTTTTCAATTTCATCAAATTGGACAAATTTGACCAAATTGGTTAAATCCAACACTTCAATCATCTTTCTTCCATCCAATTAAAGTCTCAACACAATGAAACAACTCAAGATAAAATCTAGGTCATCTAAGAGTGGGTCAACAACTCTAGATTAGCAACAAGGTTTCCAAAACCTTAAAAGAAAGCTTATAACTACAATAGTCACAACCTTCCTTCATCATACATGCTCAACACTTCCATCAAAACTTACATCAACAAAAACACAAGGAATAAAGAAATAAATAACCTAAGAACATCATATGTTAAAGCCTAGATCCTAAGGAACATTTTCCTTTCTAATAGTAAGTTGGAAAAACTTACTAAAAATCAAGCTTTCTTTGGTTTCTTCTTTCTTTCTCACAAGCTTCCTTTGCTTCCATTAATGGAGTTTTTCTTTAAAGTGTATTAGGTTATCAAAATGAAAGTGAAATGAAAACAATTTATACTTGGGACAAAAAATGCCCTTGGCTGAAATTGTGTATACATATATACCAAATTTCATTTCAATTTCATTTAACTTTACATTTAGTCAACTTGCATAAATATCTTAATAACACTTTATTAGATATTTAATTAAGTCAACAAATGCAACTAAAAATAATATAACTCTTATATTTAAGTGTATGGCCGAAATTTATAAAGAAATAAAGGAAAAAGATATTTTTATTTTTCAAACAATTTTGAACAAATATCTTAAGAAGTCAAAATCAATTTGACAACCTTTTCCTTTAATGTAAAGTCAAACATTTACATTTATAATCATTTCCTAACTTTATCATTTGGTGATATATTTATATTTTAATTATATTAATCATTTAACAATTAAATAATTAAATAAATAATTAAATACAAATATATCAAATATATGTATTATATTTACTTTAAATATCCCAAATACATATATTGATGATATATGTCAAATACCTTTATTTGACTATTTATTAATGTGTATTTAATAATATCATATATTAAATACAAATACACATTAATTAGGAAATGACGGTTCGGCCCGTTCGCATGTATTTTTCGTTTAACGATTAAACGATTTATAAATAATCATCATTATTCATAAATGTTGTTCTAGTGCTCTATGAGTATGTTTCATTATTGAGACTCTCTAGATCCAGGTATATCCGTCACGAAATCCAATTTCATGTCCATAATCTATCCACCCGTAGATTATGACGATCACGGATAAACTAGCTGAATCATACAAGTCGAGGTCATTGCATACGTATAATCCCTCCGTCACAGGTATCCAGATAATCCCAGAGATATAGATGTAAACGTCAAATCTCTATAGGTATTATCTCGTCGACGTATCTATTAGCAATCTCTAAATAACATTCGGAACTTACTTCCGAAGTATACTGTGGCCACAGATTTAACAGACTGCTAAATATATATGGACTACCTATGCTCTGTACACAGAACTGACGGATCCTATCTTGACACACACAGGATATCCTGAGGATCGGTCCACACCCAACGAACAGGCGGAGGTCTGATCTAAATAGATCGGTGACGTGACTGTCATATAAGTGTGGAGGATGTCTCATACATCCACAGTGGTATCTCAAGTCGAAGGACCACTATGCTACTCAACCAGAGAAGATTCTTATTGACGTTGGTGTACCATCCATTAAGAATCTTCGGTGAGCCGTTCAGTGTTTATCCACTATAAATACCTACACGTCTATACGAGTCTCCTAGACTCATGATTCATTGGGATAAACCATCGGACCAAGTCTCGATATACGACATGTACTGGTCTCAACGGATTTGACTAACCGACCCGTGTTAGCAAATCTTGACCAGGAACTATGTTTGATAATATACATATAGCAGTGACACTTCCCAATGTCAATTACAAACTAACTTTGTAACTGTGTACTGCATTATATATTATCGGGCCTTTGTCTAATATATACATATCACTAAACCACATTTAGTTTCAATCTAATCGTAATCAGATCGAATACGTATATAAGAACAAGAGGTGCAACCATAAATAAGTAATATTATGGAATAAGGGGATGTTCGTATTCATGAATCAGACATAAATACGGTCCGGATTAGCGCTCTAAGCACCAACCCCAACAGTGGCTGGAGGGCCCATGTGGCGTTTGGCATCCCTATTTGAGGTGCATAGCACAAGGAAGACCCCAGGACCTATGTGGTGTTTGGAGCCTCAAAGTAACCATAGCAATATAGCATGTGTGGTTGGAGGCCGGCATGGCGTTTGGAGCCTCGGGGTAATCATAACACGTGTGGTTAGAGGGCCTATGTGATGATTGTAGTATCGGGGTCTGCATAACATGGGGAGAGATAATGCCCCCATGGCGTTTGCCACCCTCTTTCTGAGATCCATAGCTCGGGGTTAACATAGGTCCCCGAGGCGATTAGGTTGGGAGGTACATAGCACGTAAGACCCCCGCAGACCTCCATGGAAATTGTAGCTCGTAAGGATTAGAAGGCTCGGAGTCGAAAGTTCTCCTCCGATACCTTGCTATGTTAATGGCCCGATGAGGGGGAGCTTTCCCTTATGGCTTGTTTTTTGTTTTGCAGGTCTTTACAGATCATTCCCCATGTGATTTCAGCATGTCCTAAGAGTAATTTAACCCGAGGTAGCACGAGATGAACTTCTTCAAACTAGTGAGGCGCAATGGATAGGATGACCGAGTCATGAGCCACTAGAGGAGGTTTATTTGAGAGGTGAGTTCTCTATTTTATTTTTAAAACGAAAAACAACCATCAACACATATCTTTTTCGATTCTTCTTCGTCCTTTCTATAGCTTTTTGCCATTCTTTTCTCCAAATGGTTCCAGATAATTCTCTCTCTTATTCCTTAAGCAGAAACAAATTATTTATGGTTTCAATGGAAGTGGCGAGTTCCAACCTCAAACTTCTTTCACTACTTTAAAAAAATTTACCAATTCAATCAATGAAGGCAAATACATAATTTTATTATCAATGCGAAAATTTATGGCCTGATTCTCTCACTTTTCAATCTGTTCAATGCGCTAATTAATTGGACTATCAGAATTTTAATTACTAGAGATTTTATTCAAGCTTCTATATGTGCAGGTTCATAGTTTTGAACCCGTGAACCAAAATTATGTTGTAGATTCCTAATGAAATCAAGAAAAGCAATAAAAATCTCTCCGGCAGGACCATACGGCCTTCGGGTAAAGCATTATTTTCTATAATGCAATGATCCTTTTGCTTTTATAATTGTACCAATTTTTTTTGAAATAAATAAAAAGATGACACCCTAATACGGAGACGTAATGAATCTTATCCCTATAAACAAGTTAAGAACAAGCTAATGAAACAAATTAAATTACGTATGGCTCATTTGATGGGGTTTTCTGGGTCTGATTGATGTGCAAGAAAGACTCAGGTGAGAGTGAGATCAGATGTCTTATCATTTTTTCATATTGATACAATCTCTAATTATATTTTGTCACGTGTATCATTGTGGTGGAACTTACTACTTCAAAAAAAAAAAAAACTCTTTCAATTTTAGAATTATAAAACAGACAACATAAAAAATGATTAAGCATTCTCACCACATTAGTATACACTGTGTCTGTGATGATTGATGAGACCTGTTGACGCTTGTTGAGTTTGGCTTTCCAGGAAAATTCACTAATTAAGTGTAATTGGGAAGATAGTTTAATGGAACTGGCTTTTGGAACAACTCCTTACATTAATTAGTTGTTGGAGGTTCATTTTTTAGTACTGACAATTGATTTGATTTGGTTTCATTTTGATTATAGCTTGGGCACATTCCTTAGGTAATTTTTTTTTTTTTTTTTTTGTTGAAAACTTGGTCGTTAAAGTACCATACTCGAATTTAAACTGAGCATATAAAATTCTTGATATTTCAGGGTCTTACAAGAAATGTATCATCTGGACTCTAACCCAAACTCTGACAACCAAATTTTAAATCATTTACTATGAAATCGCGTTTCTTGGGACACATTCCTTATGAAGTAGAGACACACAAGTAAATAATTGTTTGATTTGAGTTTCGTTTTTTGACCATTTGATGGAAACACACGTGTTTGATTGAATGACTCTGAGACAACTCTTGACGGGAGACTCAGAATTGTTGAGTCTTCCGACTTATGCTGGCGAGAGAATTGTTGAGCTAGAAGTCCCAACAACAAGGTCATGAAATGTGCTGGAAAGCAAAATATGACCGACTATTTCCAATTTTTGAGAATCTTAGATCCTCAAGGTATCAACAGAAACAGGATTAAGGACTCTGGATGCGCTCTCAAGAGTCAAGATAGCATCTGGGTTTGTGAAGGAGAGGCTCGGCAGATGCTGCTTCAGAGAGCATAGACATGGCTGAGTGTTGGTATAAAGCTACGGAAGCACATTCCTCTTGACTCTTTGAGAGTTGTACCAAAGAAACAAACAACGAGAGAAAAGACTACTGTCAAAGTTGCCAGGTATTATGCACACTAGAAAAAAATGGCTATTATATTAACGAACTCAAACCTTCAATTTTCATCTAACATTCAACAGAGATAAAATATGCTACTAATTGAATGCAGATTTGGTATACAGTGTAGTAAAAATGTTGGTGAATATGAAGACTAACAACATAAAATGATTCAAGATATGCAATACAGCTAAAAAAATAAGTGACGAATGACACCTAATTGTCAAAAAGATGAACTTATTCAGTTGATAAGTTGCCATTTGAAAACAAGCAATACATGGTATTCTTGCAAACTCTTTCTCAATGTAACACTCGGTCATCTCTTGGTGCCACAGCTTTCTCTATCCCTCCAAAACTAAATGCCCAAAAGCAAAGTGGTTCCGGAAAAAAAACAAGATTTACAAGTTATGACTTGACCAAAGACAGCAGGATCATATGATTATAAAACAAGGAACATTTACCGGGTCATAATGTGTTTGTTTAAGTAGAGACTGTAGAGAGACTCGCGTTTAAATACAGATGATTTACAAGGAAGTGCCTACATGGAGTCAAACTTAATCACTATAAAACAAATAAAAGAATATGCGAACCTCAAAGGAAACAACCGACTAATCCTTACTCAAAAGAAACAGATACAAAGAGTTGATTAAATGCCCAATGCAGTACCTCAACAAAGAGTGGAATGCCTTGTGTGTTCTGAAACCTTGACAATTAGCCACATGGAAGTGTTGTCAATCATCGAAACACCCATGACACAATGTAACTCATAAGCATACAATATCATAGTCTCTGCTAACAGACGACTTTAGAAAGCATTTTCATTAACTTCGCTACCAACTCTGCAGACATAGTTCAGTCCTACAAGAAGCTCTGTAATTGCAGCTTCAGTTTTTGCTCGATTTGCATAGTGGAGTGTCTGCACCAAAAGCACATTCGTCCTGGAAACCACATTCTCCTTCTCAAAATTTCGCTCAGACTGCCATCTTATCATGTTATGAGCTAATGGAGCCAGCCACCCCAATATCTGCGTCAAAGCCAGCTTCCACCGTGCTGCAAGAGAAACATCAAGTGCAGATGAAGCAAAAGTTTTAGCATATGCCTTCAGCCTGGCCCTAAGAGCAGTTTTCATAGTCATTGGTAACATATTGTACAGGTCATCTCTTTCGTCAAGGCCAATCATGTGAGGAGAAGAAGCTAGTTTCTCAATCAATACAACAATGTTTGCGTAGTGGAGGGCTAAAGCAGCTTCACCAAGAGTAGATGGAGGGGCATTCAACAACCCAAGCTTGTAACTGAAAGTAAATAGTTTGGAATAAACTTTATTGATGCAAGAAAGAGTTCCCATATTTGGTTTTTCCATCTTCTCAATGTTTTTCATGTACACATTACTATACCTCATAGAAGCACTCCTGGTGGACTTGCAGCTATCAAGTATAAAGGAATCATCCCCGCCTGTTATACATCCTCCAAAAGATCCAACGTAACCCGACCGTTTGGATTTAGAATGAGAAAGCTTTCCATGTATAGTATCAGACTGGTGCAGAGATTGTCGCTGCTTGCTATTTTTTCTATCTTTATCAGTCATCTTACCTGCTTTTGAAACCTTTGAGACTCCACAGAGATTATTCTCAGAAGAATATGCTGAAGATCTTATAGGAGCAGAAAAGGAATAGCTGCGAGAAAGAAACTCGGTCTTCCTATGTCCACAATCATTGTTTCCTTCTATAGATGCCGTTTGATTATTCCCAAAAACATGTTTTATCCTTTCAAGTATTGTGAAAAGTGATCTTACCAAGAGCCTTACAACATAATCATAACTTCGAATCCATGGAGACATTTCACGTAAATTTCTCACTTCTCGACGTTGACACATTACTTTCTGCTGATACTCAAGCAATTTCACACTATCCGCCCTATTGGCCTTCATTCTCCGAAGAGTTTGCTCAAGCTCTGCCAACACTTCAATCTCTTGACACAATTGCATCATGATCGCAACAAATCTCTCCATTTTCTTTATTCTCCTTTCCATCTTATTCAACCGGTATTCCCATCCAAACCATTCAAAATTGTTCAGAACTGGATCATCAATGAAATTCTCAAAACGGTGATATACAGGGTCTGTGCACCTCTTGCCAAGCCTACCCACAGACTTTGCTACATTTCCGAAACTCTCAATTATCTCATTGAATGCAAGATCCACAAGGTACTCAGCATCATCGGCTACAAGCTTTTGAATCCCAACTGAGTTCACAATCTCTTCCTTCAACCAGTTCACCTCATCTTCGCTCAAAGAATGCCACATATTAACCACCTTGGACATCAAGCTTGCCACTTCAAATGCCAAAATTCCAATACTTCCTTTTTCAGTCTCTGATGCATACTTCCAAGATTTCTTCCGCAAACTACCAAACCACGTTTCTGTCACCATCTCGCTTCTCATTCAACTACATAAACAACAATATTATCTAACCAATAACCACAAAAGAACTCGCAATCCCTGCACAAATCATATCACATAAGAAATATCACTCAGCGTCAGCGGTCAACATATATGTTTCTCTCAAATCTCAATGCAATAATTATATCTAAATATCACATCTATATATCAAAACAGGGAACCCTATCTTTCTTACTAAATCCTAAACATTGGGACACAAAATCATAACTTAAAAATTACAGATACTTGAATTAGTAGAACAATGTACCACAAATAAATACTAGCAAATTCACATAACTATTTCTCTTCTCTCTCTCTCTCTAATTTCTGAACAATCAATACGTGTCCAAATGAGCGAAAGGAACCAGAAGAAACCAAATTTCCACAAGTGAATTTGAGAGCAAGAAACTAGTATTCATTATTCAACATAAATTCTCAAAATTGATGAACTTGAAGAAAATAATTAAGGAAAATTCAACACTAAAAGTAAAGTCAAACTTGCTTAGTTATGATTTGAACACAGCAATTTAAGAAGTAATTACAAAATAAAAAGAGCATTAAGATTAAGCTTTATTTGTTTTTAATGAAATAATTTAAGTGATTTGCATAAATTGACAGTTATTTTTTTCCAATTATGTACCGTTTAATATAGAATTTGGTGAGCTTATAAGTTAGTTTATACTCTCAGTACAATACTTATAAACCAGCTTATACTCTAGATTAATCCTTTCTACCAAACGATGACTTAAACACTGAAATTAAAATAAAAGTCATTCAATATGATTAAGCTAAAAGTTTTAACTTAATAGTTTAATCATTACTAAATCATTTAAATTCTACTTTCAAAACTATCCTAACACAAGTAATTTATTTCCTATATTATAAAAGCCTAATTAAATGAATTTTTTTTTTTTTTTTAAAAAAAAAATCTGCTTAAATCAAGAGCCCTGATGAATTGAGGTTACCTTAGCGAGTTCGCGAAATAAGAGTGAGTTGTAAGAGGACAATCCCGTCGTCATATAGCCGCGAGCAATCGAAACAGGCGGAGTATAAATACAGATAGATTTGACAATAAAAGACAAAACTAATAGCACCTAAAATCGGCCAAACCGAGGTTTCAAAAATTTAAATAAGAAGCTGGAGGAATTTAGTAGAGTGGTTTATTCTTATCCTCGGGGGATATCAATGTGATTAGTAGTAGTAATTCAAAAAGTAATGATCGCGAAGTTTAATGATACGGTGGCGTTTTGAGGTAGAAAATGTGCACATTGGGAAGTTCACTTGACTGTGATTTGGGGAATTTTGTGGGGAAGCATATTCCCTCAACGGATTGGACAACTGTTCACCATTTGCAACGCGAAATTCATAAGAGATTTGCGGGGCTTGTCGCTTGCTGCTTGCTGATCTGAAGTTGATGGCCAAGGGATTTTTTTTTTTTTTTTTTTTAAAGGATAGCAAAGGTTATTATGAGTTTTCTATTGGTTGAATGTCTCTGTGTATGCAAATAAAATCAAAGATGTTAGATTTTAACAAGTCAGAACATCATCAATTATTGAAGGTCAAAAATTGTTGTTAATTTGTTAGGTTTTGTATCTTTTTGACTCTTGGTTTATTGTTTCTACCGTTTCTATTATGTGCGTAAATATAGTTTGCGCATATTTCATTTGTTTCTCCAATTGGATTACTTGATTACTAATTTATGCTTTAATTAAAACAAAAAATAAAAATAAAATTCTTTAAAAGTCTTTTATATTTAACCCAAAAAAAAAATCATTAACAATCACTATTTGACCAAGTTATTGTCAACTTTTTTCTAAATAAATAAAATTTAATGTTCCCTTATTAAGATCTTAGTAAGGTATAATTCAAATAAGAACAAGAAGAACTCATTGTCATATATTTTATGCATGGGGCAGGGATACGGGCTTCACTGGACTCTAAGCCCAATATCAATGGGTAAACTTACAAGGCGTATGGCCCATGCTGACCAAAATGTTCAAACTTCAAAATGATATAAAAATAACAGAAAATTGTGATGACTTGGCCGGAAAAGGAAGAAAGTGCCAGCTAATGAATTAATTAAATAATTAACTCACATGGAGATGGGGGGTAAAGGTTTTTGGTTCTGTTGGAATTTCGCTTTAATTATAAGCTCTGCAGCCTTTCATTTTCATGCATATATATTTATTTTGTTTTATAAAATTAGTTCTCTGTGTAGTGGTCCCCGTATATAGTGTGGTCCCACCCAACATTTGTTTATAAAATATCGAGGTAATTCCAATGACACATATTTCAAAGATTTGGTAAAAGATGGAATATATCTTCGATATTACATAATTTTATAACAAATTTTAATTCATTAATTTCATGCAATCTAACTTAATAGAATTGATATTATTAAATATTATTTTAACTTTATTATCTCAAAATTTGTGTCAAAATCATAAATATATATCTATATTATAAAACACAATGGTGTGTGGGGATATATAATATAACAAATGGTTAGGATTAAGAGAGATAATGTATCTAAATACTATCTTTATGTGGCTTAATTGGCGGCTCAGATCATTTTATTATAATCTAATGGCTGATAAAGAATTTTTCCATTATAGAATCTCTATAAAAATATAAAATGAAAACTACTAAATAAATTAAAGAATAAAATCATTTATTAATGGAAAATGAATTAAAGAATAAAATCATTTAATTAAAAAATAAAATCATTTCATTATAAACAAATTAAATAACATAATTTCAATCTCTCTTTAAATTATGTAATACCGTGCCGTAGACACGGGCACACACAAATATATATATCATAAAAGTTAAAATAATCCATCCATAAAATAAAAAACTAGTTTTATATAATTTTTTAACTTTTTTTTTTTTTTTTTTTTTTTTGAAATCCTAAAATATTAAAATCCTATAAGCCTAAAATATTTCAAGTAAGCTATTCCTTGATTCCTTCTATCATGGCATTTATTGGAAAACCAAATTTATAATTTTAATAGCGGTAGCCCACATTGAACTGTCATATAATTTCATATATATTTTTTTTCCAAATCGTTGCCTTGAAACTCCTTAAGCTCACATGGTTCACACTAGGGATTCTCTCGGCTTTTTTGAATTTGAACAACTTTTTTCTCTTTATTATTTATTTAAACTGCAGTGGTTGAATATCAAAGTGAAAAAAAGAGCGAGGGAAAATCTCAAGAAAAAAGATAACGTAAATGATTGCGGGCCGCTATTAATTTAGATTTTCTCACAATATATATATATATATATATGATTAAATTTTAGGACCACTGGATGACTTGGTGGACAATCATGCTTTCACACTATAAAACTTGGCGTAATTACACTTTTTCCAGTCCCTAATTCCCTACCGAAAATAGGCAAATACCCTATAATTTTCAACTACCCCTAAATTATTGACTAACTTGAGGCTATGTTTGGATTTGATATAATTAAGGGAAATGTAATTTAAAATATTTATTATTTATTATTTTGATTAATAGAATGAAATGAAAATAGTATGAAATTGAGTGTAACAAAAATAGACATTGAGCTATTGAAAATGACTCACCCAAATTGGGGGTGGTGATGAAACGTAATTTTAAAAAATAACATTATATATGAATACAAGTTTATCCCTTAAAAATAATATCTTTTATATTTTTATAATATGGAATGACACAATTATTATTAAGACCTATTTATTTACATTTCTTTTCATTACTATTTATTTACTAAATAATGTTTTGAAACATTACTGTGATGGTGTTTTTCAGGCACTATGTTATTTAAAGCAGCACGACAGGGGTAAAAAGGTAATTCACTTCTCAGTCAAGATTATTAATGCTGACCCGACCACTAAAGAGTCAACAGTAAGAGGCCGGGAACTTTACGGTTAGTGACCGAGCACTTGAGTTCAAGATGACCGGGCAATTATCAGGTCGACAGCAGCATTCTCAGTACAAAAGACTATTATAACCGACCACATGAAGACCGAGCATATGGCAAGACATGTTCGGAAAAATAAGGCATTCTATCCATACAAGATAAGATAATAAGTTATCCTACTTTCATGGGGTAAACTAGTAAGTCAATGTCATAGTATGATAAAGAAAGTAAAGGTAGTTTTGATTAGGAATCCTTATGGGAAAATGGAATAGTTTTGACTAGGAATCCTTATGGGAAAAGAGAATAGTTTCAACTAGGAAATTCTTATAGGAGAAGGAATCTGATTTCTGTACTATTATAAATAGGAGGGCAGAGCATGTGTAAAAGGGCATCAAAAAAGAAGGGATCTGAATCTTCAAGCTCTGACTTGTGGAAAATAAAAAGAGACCCGAAAAGAGTGTTTAGGTAATAAAAGTATCATCTTGTTTGTGTCCGTGGACGTAGGTCGGATCCAAATCCACCGAACCACGTTAAATCTCCTTGTCGATTGGTGTGTTATTTGTCTTTTGCTAAATTTGCCTTTGGTCATCCATAACCAAACAAATTCACTATTGAATGAGGATTAGTCTCGGGAGTGATATTCCCATATTGCCCCTGAGACCAAAATCAGCCGTCAACAGTTGGCGCCGTCTGTGGGGAATCAACAAAAAGCAATTCGCGTAGTAAGACTATGGCAGAAGGCGGAAATCACCAATCGTCGGGAAATCCGGCCACAGATTGGATGAAGAAGATGGAAGAAAATATGAAATCCATGATGGATCGGCTGGAGAGAATGGAGGAAACGAACAACGAAAGACCCGAAGTCTGAACCAGTCGAAGAAGAGGTGAAAAAGCAGAAGGGAAAAGGGTGGTAGATACAAGTGAAGACGATGGACCCAGGAGGAGGGGCCCCTACGGGATAAAATCTGTAGTTGTTGAAAAAGATTCATAAGCAGAGGACACATAGCACTGACCAGAGATTCTAATCGGTCAAGGAAAAACTATAACAGAACTCGGGAGTCAGACGTGCTAGAAACGAAACAGGCCTCGGGATTACAAGGTGGGCGGTCGGTACCAATAATGTTCACCGACGAGGACGCCCAAGGGGTAAGCTTCCCCCACGACGATGCGTTAATTATCAAGGCAGTAATCGGCGGCTCCGAGGTAAACAGAATCCTTGTGGACCCCGGGAGTGCGGTAGACATAAAAGAGGCCCTGGACAGCCTTGAAGTAGAGTATGCGGCTCTAACCGACGACAGCACTCCCCTATACGGTATTGGAGGATCCGCCGTCGTCCCACTGGGGAGGATACTGTTAGCAATAACAGTCGGGACATATCCCCGGACCCGGACGATCATGACAGACTTCACTGTAGTAGACTGCATGAACAGCTACCAAGCCATCGTCGGACGACATTTCATGATGAAAACAAAAGCCGCAATGTCCTGCTACCAACTAAAACTGAAATTCCCCACCCGGGAAGGGATCGGGATCGCATGCGGAAGTCAGAAGGCAGCCCGCAGCTGCTTTGCAACTCTCTCACAAGAAACCATCTGCATTGAGGAGGGTACCGAAAAACGGCAAAGGAATGAAGACGGAGGAAAAGCCAGTGGAGATCCTAGTCATCGGCCAAACAGAATAGCCCGGCTAGCGGCGGCTGAAGAATTAGAAGGGATAGAACTCTTCGGACCGGGAAAAAAACATAGAGATAGGGGGAGGCTTGGACAATACACTGAGACATAGCCTACTAGAATGTCTAAAAGAGTATCCGGACATCTTCGCACATGGGACATACTCAACGCCCATTACACAGGACAGTTGGCGCCGAGACCCCTTCAACAATCGGCTCGGGGCTGGAGTTCGTTCCGCCATGGCCACATGTTTCTTTCCGGCTCGGGTCTGCTCTTGTACCTCCGAGGTCGATGTTTCTTTCCGGCTCGGGTCTGCTCTTGTACCGCCGAGATCGATGTTTGTTTCAGCTCGGGGTCGGGTTACGTCCCACCGAGTCGGCTTCTTTGGACTGGGGACGTAACATTCCCCCAGAGCCAAGTCTTTCTTTCAGCTCGGGGTCGGGTTACGTCCCACCGAGTCGGCTTCTTTGGACTGGGGATGTAACATTCCCCCAGAGCCAAGTCTTTCTTTTAGCTCGGGGTCGGGGTACGTCCCACCGAGTCAGCCCTTCGGACTGGGGACGTAACATTCCCCCAGGTCCAAGTGCCTTTTTCAGCTCGGGGTCGGGGTACGTCCACCGAGTCAGCCCTTCGGACTGGGGACGTAACATTCCCCCAGGTCCAAGTGCCTTTTTCAGCTCGGGGTCGGGGTACGTCCCACCGAGTCAGCCCTCTGGACTGGGGACGTAACATTCCCCCAGAACCAAGTATCTCTCTTGGCTCGAGGTCCTCATGGACATACTCGATGCATAGGGTCCGTGAGAAGCATAGCACGGGGAGGAATGATACCCCCGTGGCGATTGCTTACTCCAGTGTTACCGAGCATAAGGAGGAATATGCCATTAATGTGTCGAACACTCTTTGATCCTCACTTACCCGATGTAATGGATCCGTGGGAAAGCATAGCACGGGGGATGATGATGCCCCCGTGAGGATTGCTAACTCCAGTGATGTCGGACCTAAGGAGGAATATACCCTTAGTATCTCGGACACTCTTTGATCCATTCATCATTTGGATCCAAGAGAGGCGCAGCACGGGGATGCGTTACGCCCCTGTAGCGTGTGCCTGCTCCAGCGTGGTAAGGAGGAGCCCTCGTACAATACAGAGGCTCCACAGTGACCCGACGTATAGAGGATGTGCCCTTACCATTCAAACGCTCTCCTGATCCAAATCCTGGTTCGCCGGGACACTGAATTGAAAGATTCAGAATTGTTTTTTGGAGGCCTCGGGTAGGACGCTGTTTTGAGGCATCTGTGCTGTTGTTTACATTTGTAAAAAGTTTTCTTTTGGGACAAGTGCCGAGTCACCCTCACCTTTTTGGTCTTATTTTTCAAAGTTTTGATTTTGTTTTTTCGCTGGTCTGGCAAGGGACGCCCGTGTCAGATTCGGTAGGGCTTCACAAGGTTGATTCAATTCCCTTCTGAGCAAGTCCCAAAGATTACATGGCTCGGGGCTGGATTCGTTCTGCCGAGGCCACTTGGATTACCTGGCTCGGGGCTGGATTCGTTCCGCCGAGGCCACTTGGATTACCTGGCTCGGGGCTGGATTCGTTCCGCCAAGGCCACTTGGATTATTCGGCTCGGGGCTAGATTCGTTCCGCCGAGGCCACTTGTTTATTCGGCTCGGGGCTGGATTCGTTCCGCCGATGTCACTTGGTTTCTCTCAGCTCGGGGTCGGGTTACGTCCCACCGAGTCTACCTCTTTGGACTGGGGACGTAACATTCCCCCAGGTCTAAGTGTCTTTCTCTCAGCTCGGGGTCGGGGTACGTCCCACCGAGTCAGCCCTTCGGACTGGGGACGTAACATTCCCTCAGGTCCAAATGCCTCTCTTCATTCGGGGTCGGGTTACGTCCCACCGAATCAGCCCTTCGGACTGGAGACGTAACATTCCCTCAGGTCCAAGTGCCTCTCTTCATTCAGGGTCGGGTTACGTCCCACCGAATCAGCCCTTCGGACTGGAGACGTAACATTCCCCCAAGTCCAAGTGACTCTCTTCATTCATGGTCGGGTTACGTCCCACCGAATCAGCCCTTTTGGTCTGGGGACGTAACATTCCCCCAGGGCCAAGTGTTCATCTCAGCTCGGGGTCGGGTCGTGTCCCACCGAGTCCGTCCTTTTGGTATGGGGACGTAACATTCCCCCAGGGCCAAGTGTTCATCTCAGCTCGGGGTCGGGTCATGTCCCACCGAGTCCGTCCTTTTGGTCTGGGGACGTAACATCCCCCCAGGGCCAAGTGTTCATCTCAGCTCGGGGTCGAGTCGTGTCCCACCGAGTCCGTCTTTTTGGTCTGGGGACGTAACATTCCCTCAGGGCCAAGTATTCATCTCAGCTCGGGGTCGGGTTACGTCCCACCGAGTCCGTCCTTTTGGTTTGGGGACGTAACATTCCCTCAGGGCCAAGTGTTCATCTCAGCTCGAGGTCGGGTCGTGTCCCACCGAGTCCGTCCTTTTGGTCTGGGGACGTAACATTCCCCCAAGGCCAAGTGTTCATCTCAGTTCGGGGTCGGGTCGGGTCGTGTCCCACCGAGTCCGTCCTTTTGGTCTGGGGACGTAACATTTCCCCCGGAGCCAAGTGTTCATTTCAGCTCGGGGTCGGGTTACGTCCCATCGAGTCGGTCGTCGTCAGCATAAGGGCAAAGCATTGTCTCCACGGGTAGATATCGGGATCCTCGTTGACTGAACACATGAGGGTGGCAGGAAGGACCAGATTTGCAGCCAAGGCATTTTTCTCTGCGATTCCTGGAATGACCACCGACGGATTCATCGGCACACCATCTTTTTTATAGTTCCCGGCATCAACTCGCAAACTCGTTGTTACCGAGAACTATGGGACAGATGTTGATGGTGTTTTTAGGCACTATGGTATTTAAGACAGCACGACATGGGCAAAAGGGTAATTTCTCCTTGGTCAAGATCATTAATACCGACCCGACCATATGAGTAAGTGGCCGAGAACTTTATGATCCGATAACCGACCACTTTGGTTCGGATGACCGGGCAATTATCAGGTCGACAGCAGCATTCTCAGTACAAAAGACTATTATGACCGACCACATGAAGACCGAGCATAGGGCAAGACATGTTCGGGAAAATAAGGCATTCTATCCATATGAGATAAGATAATAAGTTCTCCTACTTTCATGGGGTAAACTAGTAAGTCAATGTCATAGTATGATAAATGAAGTAAATGTAGTTTTTGGCTAGGAATCCTTATGGAAAAATGGAATAGTTTTGACTAGGAATCCTTATGGGAAAAATGAATAGTTCAACTAGGAAATTCTTGTGCAAATAGGAATATGATTTCTTCACCATTATAAATAGGAGGGTAGAGTGAATAGAAAGAGGAAAACAACAAAAAGAGAGAATAAGAGGAACAAGTTGAGAGCAAGGTAGAGTTGAGATCAGAATCACCAAGCTCTGACTTGTAAAACACAAAGAACGGTCTGAGAAGTGCATTTGAATAATAAAAGTATCATCTTGTTTGTGCCCGTGGACGTAGGTCGGATTCAAATCCACCGAACCACGTTAAATCTCCTTGTCGATTGGTGTATTATTTGTCTTTTGCTAAGTTTGCCTTTGGTCCCCCATAACCAAACAAATTCACTATTGAAGGAGGATTTCCTCGGGAGTGATATTCCAATATTACCCTGAGACCAAAATCCACCGTCAACAATTACATTATAAACTTCTCATTTTGTTCCCAAATAATATTATGTTATGTTACACTTCATTCTGTTTCATTTCATTATGTTATATTTCATTATAAACAATCTCATTCTGATCTTACCATTAGACTTTCAATATGAAAGAAATACAATATCTTGGCAAATTAAAAGAAAAATATCAATAATATAATCACAAATAATGTTATATAGAGACAAGGCCAACAAATTTTTACGATATGAGATATATTTTTCAACAAATTTATATGATTAGGTATTAGATTCCAACAAACTTATAATGTGTCTATAAATAGATTTATAATATACTATGTAGTATGTACCCATATATTAAAAAAATTCCAAATTATAAATTAAACTAGATCCTAGCTTTTTTGTTTTTTCACACATCCTAACTCCACACACAAACACGAGTTAAAAAACTTAAAGCATTGCTCAAGTCTCACCGTCTACAATTTTTTAAAGATTCATTGATTACAATTTACAAACAAACAAAAAAAATAGCAATTTAAAAATATATAAAATTTCATTTTGATATAGAATTTTATGTTACGGAAAAAAAAAATGATTTGGTTAGTCTCATCACCTCTTTGACGGTAAATTTCAATGGTAACAAAAAAAAAATATTACGGGTTTGCTGGTCAGCGCCCAGCGGCAATTCAACATCTAATGAGTTATAGGCAGAAACCAATGTCATTTTGCATACAATTTGTGGGCCATATAATTCAGTCGTGACCGTCGAATGACGATAGATGATCAAATGGACGGTCAAAAAGATCAGTAAATATAGTACAGTAAAATTCTGACGCACAAAATCACTACATTTTTTGTTTAAATTAGAAAAAGATTGCGCTGCGTGTTTGGCCAGGGCCGTCAACGGTCTTGCCGACAGCTCTTAATCACAGTTGCTTTTTGCAGAGTTAAATTTGATTTTTTTAAAGGAAAAATACTTTTCCAATCCTAATTATCACAATAGGTTGGATTCAATTCCGAATCGATTCAATTCCGAATCACAACCGAATTATTTTGTTCCCGATTTTATGTTTGTACAATTGGAAATGAGAATCGAATCAGTCTGTTCCGGTTCAATTTTGGATTTTTTTATAATTAATTTAAATTTTAATTTTAAAAAAAAATAAAAACAGGATTTCAAAATTTGAATTTATATTACATTATAATTATCTACTCATCATAATTATATGTGCCCATTGTTGATCATTAAGCTCTCGTTCCGCTTGCACTCGCAGGTGCATTATCGAACAAGTCTTCAAAATCACCAATGGCATCTTTTTGTTGCCTCATATTAGCTCGGGTCCAATCATCCACACGTGTTGTTGCTTCTAAAGTGCTTAATGTAATAAAGACTGTCTCACGTCCAAAATATTGACTCATAAGTTGAAGGTTTGTTCAACCGCAATGGTGCAAATATGTACTGTCAGTACCTCTTTAACAATAATTGATAAAACACGATAAAATTTTGATGTTGTTGACGGTGGATTTTGGTCTCAGGATAATATAGGAATATCACCTCCGAGGGAATCCTCCTTCAACTGTGAATTTGTTTGGTTATGGGGAACCAAAGGCAAATTTAGCGGAAAACAAGAGAATACGCCAATCAGACAAGGTGATTTAACGTGGTTCGGTGGACTTTGAGATCCGACCTACATCCACGGACAAGAACAGGGTGGTACTCTTTTTATTACTCAAATGCACCTCTCAGGCCTCTCCTTTGCTCTTACAAATCGGAACTTTATGACTCTAATCTCTCACTCTTGTGATGATTTTCAGATGCCCTTTTACACATGCTCTACCCTCCTATTTATAATAGTACAGAAATCAGATTCCTATTTGTATAAGAAATCCTATTGGACTCAATCTTCTCTTCTTGTAGGGTTTCCTGATCCGGTTCTGCCTTCTCCTTCCGTATTCCCTTTTTGGATTCTGACTCCTTCTCCTTGCTAGGGTAGGATATTTCTCTTATCTTATCCATAAGAATGGGGTGCTGTTGTCTTGGACACGTCCCGTTGTCTGGTCGGTTTTAATGAGGTCGGCCATGACAATCTTTTATGCTGAGAGTGTTCCTGCCGACATCTATAGTGCTCGGTCATCTGAACCATAGTGGTCGGTTTTCACATGAACTGGTCGGGTCGGCTAGATGATCTCAACCAGACAGCGAATTTACCCTTTTGTCCTTGTCGTGCTGTCTTAAATGTTGTGGCGCCTGAAAACACCATCAACATCTGTCCCCTAGTTCTCGGTTCCAACGAGTATGTGAGTTGGTGCCGGGAACTATATGAAGAGGGTGTGTCGGTTGTTTTCACTGGTAGTCGTCCCAGGATGCAAAAAAGGAATTTTCTTGCCTTTCCAATCATCTTTCCTTGAGACGCACAACCGTCGTGTCTTCTTAAATGCCTGTCAAATCAATTTTAGGGTTTCTTCTAATGCTCGACACTTGTCAAACATCTGCCGGGTTCCCGCCAAAAGAGGGGACGAATCGACCGCTCGGATGCGTTTCACAGTGGGCTGATCTCAGCCGTCCGTTTGAACTTGGGGCCCCTTGTGCAGCCGACACTTGGCGCTTATCCGGGCTCTCTCTTCAGATCTAATGGTCACGAGTGCCTTTGTCATGACTATAAGAAGACGAGGCTTTTAATGTTCATTCTTTTTCTGCAATTTCTTCTTCTCTTTTGGAAACATTCCTGTTGACTCGTTTCTCTTTAGTGTCTCGGATCTCAACTGTGGTCTTTTTCTACTTCTGTGTTGCGAACATAAGGGACGGGCATCATCGCGCCGCATAACCTCTTGCTTTTGAGAAGAACAAGTAAGTCTTCTGAGCGACCTCTCCTCTTTTTCTTTATGCAGTGTTTCTGTTTGTTTGTTTTGCTTAGGGAGAGACTTGTGGTTTTGCTGGGTCTTGCTTTAGGGCACTTTTTAGAGATTCCCTATTTAGTTTAGCATGGACACCGTAGGTAGCTCCTTATAGACTGATTCTCCCCCTTTCTCTGTTTTTCTGGGTGTCAGGGATGTCTGACAGTAATTCTTCCTCCGAAAGGCCTGTCAAAATCTCAACTTCCCCTGCTGAAGAGCTCTCCTCGGGCTCAGGGGCACCTAGTGTAGAAGACCTTGACACTACCCCTACTGCTTCTGAGATCGAAAACGACTCCTACCATCAGAGAGTTCCTCGGAAGGACCCAGAGCCTGGTGAACTTGGGTCGTCGGCTCTGGATATGAACCGTCCCTCCAAGATAACCGAGGATGACCCGCCCTTCTTCGTCAGCGGTATAATATCCCGATAGACATCGCCCTTGAAGTTCCAGGTCCGATGGATCGTGCTAGTCAGCCTGATGAGGGCTCGGTGGCGCTTCTTCCTATCTTTTTTGAATGTGGGCTGCGGCTGCCGATGCAACGCTATTTCGCTTGGATGCTGGCCGAGATGGAGCTTGCCCCTTGCCAATTGAGCTTGAATAGCTGGAGGATTCTGGCCGGATATATGTGGTTTGGCACGGGCAGGTTTAGGTGTACCTTGCTTGGAAGAGGTGAAAAGGTTATACCGTTTGAAGTCTAACCCAAAGACTCACTACGGTTGGTATTACCCTCTGCTAAGATAGCTCGTCCAGCCTTGTCCAGAAGCTCCCTGATTCCAACAAGAACTTCAAAGACCTTTGGTTCTGGGCTACTGGGGACTGGGGTTGGGTCCTGAGATCGTTCGAGGAGGACGTCTCGGTTCCGGATATTTTCAGGGCTGGAGGTTAGGGGTTTAATACCCTCTTGCCTTTCTTTATTCCCGTTCTTAGTTTCTTAGGTTTTTGACTTCTCTGGTTTCCCCCAGCTTGTTGGCGAGATGCTCCAAAGGTTTCTCGCCAGGTTCGGAGGCGGGTACATTGGGCTCGGGGATATGCTGCCCCCTGGAGGAATTTGGTTAATGATGCGGCCTTTGTTGAGTCAGGCCTTATTCAGACCGTCCCTTCGGAAGTATCTGGCCGGTTAGGTAGGTGTCCGATGGCTGTTTTAATGATCTTTCCTGTTTGTTTCATCATGTTTGATATCTTTGCTATATGTTCGGTCCCTGATTTCCTTCTTTTTTTGTAGGCATGTCGAAGAGGCCAAAGTTCCTTGAAAAGTTGGCCGGTACCGTGAAGAAGGCCGGCCGTGCTGAAACTTCCCAGGCACGGATCGATCTCGCTGAGAATATATCTCCTGGACAAGTCCAAACAAGTGTTCGGGGGCTGTCCTCACCTTCTGGCGTGCAATCATCAGGATCTGCTCACCTTGCCAGTTCGCCGAAACCTCTTAGGAAGAGGAGGCGTCAGTTCGGGACCGAGGAGACCGAGTTGGCCCAGGAGGGAGAGAAGACGAGGGAGCTGCTCCAGTCAAGAGGAAGGACATTCGTAGGGGGAAGAAGTCCTCTGAAAGTTCCTCCAGGAAACGGAAGGGCCCTGTGGTCCTCGGGGTGGATGACTTGGGAGAAAGCATCCGGGAGGCTACCTCTCACTTAGTGCCGGCTTTTAATGAATTGGCCGAGGTGATTCCCCCGGGGGAGGTCTCGAGGTACGAGGATGTCTCTCCCGAGGGTGTTGTGGCTGAGATGAGTTCTCAGATGGCGAAGGTATTTTTACTCCCATTCTCGGTTTTTTGGATCTTGGTTAACTCTTTTCTTGTATTTGACTCCTTCCTCCCTTTTTGTGTGCAGGCCAACTACCTTATGGCCAAGAACAAGGGTCTTCTTCTGACTCTGCTGTCCGAGGGCGGTCAGGCCCAGAGGCTTCAAAGTCGCCTTTCCGAAGTGGAGGCAAAGCTGGCTGACCGGGAGGAGGCGATCAAGAATCTCGAGGCGGCCGCTTTTGAGAATTTCAAAACGAACAAGGCTCTCAAAGCAGCTGCCGTGCTGGAAAGGAAACTTGCTGATAATGCCAGGGAGGACCTGAAGGTTGCCCAATCTGAGATTGGCGTTCTGAAGGGGAAGGTAGCAAATGCTGAGGCCAATTTGAAGAACAAAGACGAGGAGGTTGCACGGGCCCGAGATAGTCTTGAAAGGAAGAAAACCGAGCTTGAGGAGAGGGAGATTGATCTCGAGGAGAGAGAGAGCGAGCTGGAAAAGAGAGAAGCTGATCTCGAGGCCGAGAAGGAGGCCATCCGTCTCGAGGGAGTTGGTGACTGTGCCGAGATGATACCGATGGTGCTGCCGAGCCTGAATATGGACCCTATCTACGCGGCCATCAGTTACTGTAAGGGGGACATTTCCGAGGAAGAGTTTCAAAAGTGGATCCCTCCCCCACCTGAGGAGGTGATGGATTCCGCCCCCATCTCGGTCATTTTGGCTCCTGAGGTTCCTCCTGAAGAAGGATCGGGGGTTCCTGCCGTGGACGAGGACTGCCTTGAGATCCCTCCTCCTGATGCCGAAGTCGCAGCTCCTCCTCTTGATGCCGAAGTCGCAGCTCCTCCTCCTGATGCCGAGCCGCTCCTTCCGCCATTTGAGCCAACTGAGGAAGAAGTTCCTGCCCCTGCGCGGGATGAATGAGAAAGGGTAACCCTACCGGGGCCCTATGTACACTTTAACTTTTTCTTGTAATAATATTTGTATTTATATACATTTATGCATTTATGTCTGTTTATTTCTTTCTTCTTTTTCTTCTCTTTTTATGCTTCTTGCCATCATTGCAATTTTAAGGCCCATCAGGGGTCAGCACGAGTTAGAGGGGTCTGGATTGACCCTGTGAAGAGTGAGGCATTTGGACCCGGGGGAATGTTATGTCCCCGGTCCGGAGAGACTGGCTTGGTGGGGCGTATCTCGACCCCGAGCTGAGCGAGATACTTGGGTTCTGGGGGAATGTTACCTCCTCAGACCGAAGCGGCTGACTCGGTGGGACGTAACCCGACCCCGAGCTGTTTGAATCACTTGGCCCTAGGGGAATATTACGTCCCTAGTCCAAAGACAGACTCGGTGGGACATCGCCCGACCCCGAGCTGTTAGAATCACTTGGTCCTGGGGGAATGTTACGTCCCCAGTCCAAAGACAGACTCGGTGGGACATCGCCCGACCCCGAGCTGTTTGAATCACTTGGCCCTGGGGGAATGTTACGTCCCCAGTCCAAAGACAGACTTGGTGGGACATCGTCCGACCCCGAGCTGTTTGAATCTCTTGGCCCTGGGGGAATGTTACGTCCCCAGTCCAAAGACAGACTCGGTGGGACATCGCCCGACCCCGAGCTGTTTGAATCACTTGGCCCTGGGGGAATGTTACGTCCCCAGTCCAAAGACAGACTCGGTGGGACATCGTCCGACCCCGAGCTGATTGAATCTCTTGGCCCTGGGGGAATGTTACGTCCCCAGTCCAAAGACAGACTCGGTGGGACATCGCCCGACCCCGAGCTGTTTGAATCTCTTGGCCCTGGGGGAATGTTACGTCCCCAGTCCAAAGACAGACTTGGTGGGACATCGTCCGACCCCGAGCTGTTTGGATCACTTGGCCCTGGGGGAATGTTACGTCCCCAGTCCAAAGACAGACTCGGTGGGACATCGCCCGACCCCGAGCTGTTTGAATCACTTGGCCCTGGGGGAATGTTACGTCCCCAGTCCAAAGACAGACTCGGTGGGACATCGCCCGACCCCGAGCTGTTTGAATCTCTTGGCCCTGGGGGAATGTTACGTCCCCAGTCCAAAGACAGACTCGGTGGGACATCGCCCGACCCCGAGCTGTTTGAATCACTTGGCCCTGGGGGAATGTTACGTCCCCAGTCCAAAGACAGACTCGGTGGGACATCGTCCGACCTCGAGCTGATTGAATCTCTTGGCCCTGGGGGAATGTTACGTCCCCAGTCCAAAGACAGACTCGGTGGGACATCGCCCGACCCCGAGCTGTTTGAATCTCTTGGCCCTGGGGGAATGTTACGTCCCCAGTCCAAAGACAGACTTGGTGGGACATCGTCCGACCCCGAGCTGTTTGGATCACTTGGCCCTGGGGGAATGTTACGTCCCCAGTCCAAAGACAGACTCGGTGGGACATCGCCCGACCCCGAGCTGTTTGAATCTCTTGGCCCTGGGGGAATGTTACGTCCCCAGTCCAAAGACAAACTCGGTGGGACATCGCCCGACCCCGAGCTGTTTGAATCACTTGGCCCTGGGGGAATGTTACGTCCCCAGTCCAAAGACAGACTCGGTGGGACATCGCCCGACCCCGAGCTGTTTGAATCTCTTGGCCCTGGGGGAATGTTACGTCCCCAGTCCAAAGACAGACTCGGTGGGACATCGCCCGACCCCGAGCTGTTTGAATCACTTGGCCCTGGGGGAATGTTACGTCCCCAATCCAAAGACAGACTCGGTGGGACATCGCCCGACCCCGAGTTGTTTGAATCTCTTGGCCCTGGGGGAATGTTACGTCCCCAGTCCAAAGACAGACTCGGTGGGACATCGCCCGACCCCGAGCTGTTTGAATCTCTTGGCCCTGGGAGAATGTTACGTCCCCAGTCCAAAGACAGACTTGGTGGGACATCGTCCGACCCCGAGCTGTTTGAATCACTTGGCCCTGGGGGAATATTACGTCCCCAGTCCAAAGACAGACTCGGTGGGACATCGTCCGACCCCGAGCTGTTTGAATCTCTTGGCCCTGGGGGAATGTTACGTCCCCAGTCCAAAGACAGACTCGGTGGGACATCGCCCGACCCCGAGCTGTTTGAATCTCTTGGCCCTGGGGGAATGTTACGTCCCCAGTCCAAAGACAGACTCGGTGGGACATCGCCCGACCCCGAGCTGTTTGGATCACTTGGCCCTGGGGGAATGTTACGTCCCCAGTCCAAAGACAGACTCGGTGGGACATCGCCCGACCCCGAGCTGTTTGAATCTCTTGGCCCTGGGGGAATGTTAAGTCCCCAGTCCAAAGACAGACTCGGTGGGACATCGCCCGACCCCGAGCTATTTGAATCTCTTGGCCCTGGGGGAATGTTACGTCCCCAGTCCAAAGACAGACTCGGTGGGACATCGCCCGACCCCGAGCTGTTTGAATCTCTTGGCCCTGGGGGAATGTTACGTCCCCAGTCCAAAGACAGACTCGGTGGACATCGCCCGACCCCGAGCTGTTTGAATCTCTTGGCCCTGGGGGAATGTTACGTCCCCAGTCCAAAGACAGACTCGGTGGGACATCGCCCGACCCCGAGCTGTTTGAATCACTTGGCCCTGGGGGAATGTTACGTCCCCAGTCCAAAGACAGACTCGGTGGGACATCGCCCGACCCCGAGCTGTTTGAATCACTTGGCCCTGGGGGAATGTTACGTCCCCAGTCCAAAGACAGACTCGGTGGGACATCGCCCGACCCCGAGCTGTTTGAATCTCTTGGCCCTGGGGGAATGTTACGTCCCCAGTCCAAAGACAGACTCGGTGGGACATCGCCCGACCCCGAGCTGTTTGAATCTCTTGGCCCTGGGGGAATGTTACGTCCCCAGTCCAAAGACAGACTCGGTGGGACATCGCCCGACCCCGAGCTGTTTGAATCTCTTGGCCCTGGGGGAATGTTACGTCCCCAGTCCAAAGACAGACTCGGTGGGACATCGCCCGACCCCGAGCTGAGTAAACAAGCGGCCTCAGCGGAATGAAATCCAGCCCCGATCCGTCGTTTTTCGAATTTAAAGGATTTCGTCAAAAAAGGAATTTTTATTCATGTTTGGGGGTGGACCGCCCTTTTTACAACAGTTGTTCTGGTTCGGTGTTTTGTCCGGCTTCTGCAAAAAAGAAAAATAGAAGGAATGAAAGTTGATCTTCATGGGAAGTACTTTCTTAACATCTCGACGTTCCATGGTTTCTTCAATCTCTTGCCGTCCGGATGCTCCAGGATGTAGGCCCCTGGTCTTACTATCTCAGTGATCTTGTAAGGTCCCTCCCACTTGGCACCTAACGAACCCTCTTCAGGTCGTCGGGTGTTTTAAGTCACTTTTCTTAGCACTAGATCACCTGGCCGAAGGAGCGGGTCCGAACTCTCTTATTGTAGAATCGGGCCATTCTCTGTTGGTAGATGGCTGCTTTTTACTGCTGACTGCTCTCTTCTTTCTTCGATCAGGTCGAGGTGATTTTTGATAAGTTCTTCGTTCCGTTCGTTTTCAAAGTGACGGACCCGGTGGGTTGATATTCCGATCTCTGCCGGGATGACGGCCTCACATCCGTATGATAGGGAGAAGGGTGTCTCTCCTGTTGAGTCCTTGAAGGTCGTTCGGTGTGCCCACAGTACCTCTGGTAGCTCCTCGACCCATAGGCTTTTGCTTGATCCGAGCCGTGCAGTTTTATCGGGCCGAGGAGCAGGGTTTTTCCTTGTATTCTCGCCATCCTCGTCTCTCTGTCTCTTCTTGATGCCTTTTTCTACGCAGAGGGTTTCTCGCGAGAAAGTGGCAAAACAGCTGCGGGCTTTTTTCTGGCTTCCGCATACGATTCCGATCCCTTCCCGTGTGGGGAACTTTAATTTTAAGTAATGACAGGACATTGCGGCCTTGGTTTTCATCATGAAGGGGCGGCCGACTATGACTTGATAACTGCTCATGCAGTCTACTACGGTGAAGTTTATCATGAACGTTCTGGTTTTGGGGGCAGCCCCGATCGTCATTGCTAACTGAATTTTTCCCAGGGGGATGACCGTCGAACCCCCGAATCCGTACAGGGGGGTGCTGTCTTTGGTTAGGGCTGTGCATTCTACCCCTAGGTCCTCCAAAGTCTCTTTGGAAATTATGTCTACTGCGCTCCCCGGATCCACCAGGATTCGGTCCACTTCTGTGCCGCCGATCGTTGCTTTGATTATCAGTGCGTCATCGTGGGGGAAACTTACCCCCTGAGCGTCTTCATCGGTGAACATAATGGGTGTTGACCGATTTCCTTGGGGGTTTGGGATTTTTTCTGTTTTTCAGCACCTCTGTTCCCCGTGCTCGGCTGTAATTCTTTCTTGACCGGTTAGAGTCCCCGGCCAGCGTTTCTCCTCCTGCGATGACGTTTACCCCTCGATTCCTTGCCCTTTGTCTGGCGGCCATGATTTCGTGGTCGATGTAATTGTTCAGGTACCCGTTCCGGGCCAGGTCCTCCATTTGTTCCCGTAGATCCTTGCACTCATCGGTTGTGTGCCCTTTTAGATTGTGGTGTAGGCAGTAGGACCTTTTGTTTTTCCTGTCTGGGGGAAACCTCCTGAGGTCGGGTTCTATTAAGAGGCCTTTCTCCCGTATCTCCATGATGATTTCTCCTGGCGGCTTGCTCAAAGGGATATATGCCTCCTCTCGAACCACGTGGTTTACCTGAGTTGTGGGCCTCTCTTTCTGGGTCCCTCGTATTCGCTTATATCTACTACTCTTTTTCCTTTTTCCCTCTCTTTCCTCTTCTGGCCGGCCCCGGTTTCAGGTTCCTCGTTGTTTGCTCCTTCCATCCTTTCTAGTCGATCCATCATAGACCTCATGCCATCCTCCATCTTTTTCATCCAGTCCATTGCCGGACCTCCTGATTGGGGATTTCCGTCTTCCGCCATTTGTCTTATCACGTGAACTGCTTTTTGTTGAAGTTCCCCACAGACGGCGCCAACTGTTGACGGTGGATTTTGGTCTCGGGATAATATAGGAATATCACCTCCGATGGAATCCTCATTCAACTGTGAATTTGTTTGGTTATGGGGAACCAAAGGCAAATTTAGCGGAAAACAAGAGAATACGTCAATCAGACAAGGTGATTTAACGTGGTTCGGTGGACTTTGAGATCCGACCTACATCCACGGACAAGAACAGGGTGGTACTCTTTTTATTACTCAAATGCACCTCTCAGGCCTCTCCTTTGCTCTTACAAATCGGAACTTTATGACTCTAATCTCTCACTCTTGTGATGATTTTCAGATGCCCTTTTACACATGCTCTACCCTCCTATTTATAATAGTACAGAAATCAGATTCATATTTGTATAAGAAATCCTATTGGACTCAATCTTCTCTTCTTGTAGGGTTTCCTGATCCGGTTCTGCCTTCTCCTTCCGTATTCCCTTTTTGGATTCTGACTCCTTCTCCTTGCTAGGGTAGGATATTTCTCTTATCTTATCCATAAGAATGGGGTGCTGTTGTCTTGGACACGTCCCGTTGTCTGGTCGGTTTTAATGAGGTCGGCCATGACAATCTTTTATGCTGAGAGTGTTCCTGCCGACATCTATAGTGCTCGGTCATCTGAACCATAGTGGTCGGTTTTCACATTAACTGGTCGGGTCGGCTAGATGATCTCAACCAGACAGCGAATTTACCCTTTTGTCCTTGTCGTGCTGTCTTAAATGATGTGGCGCCTGAAAACACAATCAACAGATGTTATTTTTTTGATTCATAAATTGCCACATAAAATATATGTTTTATTAATATTATCAATGATAATTTAGTAATTAAATTTTACAAACAAAATATATTTTATGTTGCCTGAGGCTCAACGGCTAGTAGTTGTTGGGCAAACAGTTCCAACTGAAAACATCCAGTTTTGGTTGGAACCGGACGGTTTCAATAGTTTCAGTTCGAACCGTTGGAACCGTCTGATTCTATTACCCTAACCAAACCGAACAAATCCAGTTCCTGTTCCGGAATCAAAACTGGTTGGAATCATAATCGTTCGGATCCTATCGATTCGGTTTCGGTTCTGAACCGGAACTGTGGCCGGGTCTAGCTCACCCATCATTTCCCTCTTAAAAATGACAATATTATCCCTCTTTTATTAAATAAATTATTTTTTATTTAATTATTTTATTTCTTTATTTTACTTTTTAATTTAATTGTTATGTTATTTTATTTTATTTTATTTTTTATCTCATTTATTTTTTCTTTATATTCATTTTTTTTCTATTGTACTTATTTAATAAACCTTATATATTTTATGTTTATTTATTTATTTAATTTCCTTTTAATTCTTTATTAATTTATTTATCACTCCTTATGTATAATAGAAAATATTCTACAACAATTTTTCATTTTTGACAAAAACGATTATATGTATAGCTTGCGAACAAATACTTTTTTCATATGAAAAGTCTCTTAAACCAATCTTATATTAGTACATGTAATAATACACAAAAAGAAATTACATTAAAATATATAAAAATATAAATTTTAATTTATGTTGTCTCCAAAATCTTCATATCGACGCACTTGGTTATTTACTCATTACTTTGTACTACGATATGATAAATAAAGCAAAAAATTATATAATATAATGAATAAAAGATATAAACAATATTAAACAAATAATGTCAAAAAATACATTAAAAATAGTTTAATTAATAAGATAAAAATAAATTAATCAATAATTATATATATATATATAATATATATATATATATATATATATATATATATATGATTTTGTATATGAGGGGGGTAATATTATAATTTTAAGGAGGGGTGGGCTAACAAGGATTAGGGGTGGGCATCGGATCGGATCCGATCCGATCCGATCCGATTCGATTAGCAAATCCGATCGAATCATGTTGGTCCGGTTCGACGGATTTCGGATCGGATCGAATTTTATCCGATTTGATCCGATCGAATTTTTTTTTTAATATGCAAAACGACGTCGTTACATATTAAATAAAAAAAAATTCGATCGGATCGGATTTTATCCGATCCGCTCGATTTTTTTGACTCAAACCCACCGAATTCGGATCAGACCAATCCGATCCGAAATAGGATGATTTCGGATCGAATTGGTCCGATTCGAATTCGGATCGAACCAATCCGATCTGATCCGATCCGATAATTATCGGATCGGATCTGATCGAGTTCGATAACATGATTCGATACGATCGAATCAAACAACTGTGGGCATTTCAGATCGGATCGGATTCGGATTCGGTCCGATCCGATCCGAATCCGATAATGCCCACCCCTAACAAGGATGGGGAAGAGTAAGAGTGGTAATGAGCCAGGCTTATGAAGGAAAATATTATTCGGGCTCGGGAAAAACTCGGTCCGAGCGTCTGTAGGGTATGGGCTTTATCTGGCCCCCTTTTCAAAAAAAAATTATTTATTTAAAATATATAAATACAAAATACGTTAACACTATATGCAAAGACAAATTCATAAATACATTAAAAGATTCATCGATAAACTAACAATCCAAATACTACAAACAAATGTAAATACTACAAACATATTAAATTATATATATTTTTTCTTTTCTTTTCTTTTTTTGTGTAAGCCTGGGCCGGACCGAGCCCAGACTTAATATGCTAAGCCCGACCATGGATTTTTTTATCCCGGACGGGCCGGTATGGGCCCGAGTTTTTCTGCCAGAGCAGCTCTATTTTTTTAAGTTGCTTTTTTTTTTGTATATCCTTTAATAAATCATTTTATTGCCCATTTCATTCGGGCTATTTTTAATGTTAAATGATTATTTATATTTAAAGATCTTAAGTGACATTCACCCAAAAGATATGAATTATATTATCAGTAAAATCATTAATTATCCTATTTAACCACTTAATCAGTGAATGTCGCTTCAATCAGGACGCAAATGATAGGATGCGCTGTTTAATTCATAAAAAAAATATTTACACACGTGTGATATAATGTTAGTTCAATAGATACAAAAAATTTAACCAATAAGTATTTTTTTTGTTTGAAACTGAAATAATTCATTATTGAAAAGAGTCAATAATACACTTAATATTTGAAGGGAAGTTATCATTTCATATAACAGGATACGAAGCCTTAACGGCTAACTTTGCAATCTCATGGGCAAAATCATTACAAGTTATAGAAGTGTGACAAAACGAAACCTCCAAAAAAACTTTTTAACTTCTCTTGGATATCATTAATGGTTCAGGAAATTTCTTTCCTAGAACCCCTCCTATTACAAATAAGGTCTACTACCTGTTGGTAATCCGAATCAATTAACATTCTACCGATTCCATTTTCCTGCGTCATCTGTAAACCGAAATTGATGGCTTCTGCCTCTGCACCTTCCACATCTCCATCAAAATTTATACACTTAACTGCTACTAGCTCTATCCAACCACCGCTGTTCCCGATTGCAACTCCAAGCCCCGCTATAAGATTTTGTCTATCAATGGCCGCATTCGTGTTTAACTTAACCCATTCTCTCGGAGGGGCTTCCCAGTTATTCTTTACACTACTCCTCTCACTACCCATCTTGACCTCCACTGGTTCAAGCCCATTTCTACAGCCCTTAACCAAGATCTTTGCTTGAAAAATCACTCTCCAAAAGATATATAGTTTGTGTTCCAATAAAAACCAATTTCGAGGTTGTCATAAAGCCCAACAAGTCGCTATAATAAGATCCAAATCCTTTCCTTTCACGCGAATGTCCAGCCTCTGAAGCACGCTCATCACATCTGGAGTTGAGCATGTTTTGATATCCCTAACAAAAGGGGTGAGTTTTCAGACTTTCCTAGCAAACTGACACTTGTTTGGGCCAAAATTGACCCAAGGGCAAAAACGACATCTCACGACGAAGCCAAAAGCCCATCAACCGATTGAGCCCATACCTAAAGATGTTATGCATATCAACGGACACCAGTTACAAAGCTAATATAAAAGAAACAGACACATAAATATAGCCATTAAGATCGAGAGTTATGGGAAGAAGATGAGATCTTCAGTTATCTATCATGAAATATCTGAATTAAACCCTCAATAAAGTCGACTCCAACGGGCAGATTCACGGGGAGAAGCCTATAAAAGAAGAAAGGAAAGACAAGAAAGGGATCGAAAAGCATTAGACACCGAAATCTAGACATTTCTACGATTGACCGCCCTCACGGCCCATAAACCTAGATTAAGGTATATATCAGACCTTAATTTATTTATCTTACTTCATCACTACATAGGCTAACTTGAGCGTCGGAGTGCACACGGTCCCCACCACACCGGTGGGCAGATCACTCCTTATTCGCTTTATTTATTTTGCAGGATTCAATCGCGCCCTACAGAAATAAAATCTCGATTGTGGCCTTGATCTAAATCTGCGTCCACAATTTGGCGCCCACCGTGGGGCTCGACAATTGAATCGCGCAGAAGTAAAGCATTCAATCAGGCCAATCAAGAATGGCCTCAAACAACGAACAAATGCCGGACCAATTGGCGACACAACTAGCCACACTCCAAGAACGACTCAAAGTTCTTGAAGAAGAAAATTCGACGATGCGAATTTCGAATGAAAGTTTACGGAAAAGGTTGGATCACCTGTCATCCGACCCACAACATCACCTCCAAGGCCAGACCAGCAGTGGAGGTAACCAAAGCAATCCAATTGTTCCCCCTATATCAGGCGAGCCAGAAAGCAACCAGCCTCCAGCTACTCTACCTATGGATCAGACCCATCTAATGGCCAATTCAATCAGGAGGGAGATGGTGGAATTCAAAGAAGCAATTTTGTCAAGACTACCAGGAGTGAAACTTCCGATTAGGAAAAGCAGGGCCGGGGCAATTTCAGACACACCATTCGACGAGTCAATTGTAGCAGTTGAATTGCCGCGAAAATTCAGCCCACCAGAAATGAAGCAATATGATGGGACTACAGATCCTGACGACCATGTTATTCACTATAAATTTAAAATGATGTCAACCGGCTTATCCCCGAGCCAATGGGAAGCAGGAATATACAGGTGTCGAGTGAAAATTGCCCCTGAATCACTTCCCGGTTCAGTCGACAGGGGACATCCCCCAGATTGACTCATGACGAGTCAGATGAAATTTGCTACTCACTCTTCTCATACGACAATGTCGAGTGAAAATCGCCCATGAACCACTTCCTGGTTCAGTCGACATGGGACATCCCCCAGATTGACTCATGACGAGTCAGATGAAATTTGCTACTCACTCTTCTCATACGACAATGTCGAGTGAAAATCGCCCCTGAACCACTTCCTGGTTCAGTCGACAGGGGACATCCCCCAGATTGACTCATGACGAGTCAGATGAAATTTGCTACTCACTCTTCTCATACGACAATGTCGAGTGAAAATCGCCCCTGAATCACTTCCCGGTTCAGTCAACAGGGGACATCCCCCAGATTGACTCATGACGAGTCAGATGAAATTTGCTACTCACTCTTCTCATACGACAATGTCGAGTGAAAATCGCCCCTGAACCACTTCCTGGTTCAGTCGACATGGGACATCCCCCAGATTGACTCATGACGAGTCAGATGAAATTTGCTACTCACTCTTCTCATACGACAATGTCGAGTGAAAATCGCCCCTGAACCACTTCCTGGTTCACTCGACAGGGGACATCCCCCAGATTGACTCATGACGAGTCAGATGAAATTTGCTACTCACTCTTCTCATACGACAATGTCGAGTGAAAATCGCCCCTGAACCACTTCCTGGTTCAGTCGACAGGGGACATCCCCCAGATTGACTCATGACGAGTCAGATGAAATTTGCTACTCACTCTTCTCATACGACAATGTCGAGTGAAAATCGCCCCTGAATCACTTCCCGGTTCAGTCGACAGGGGACATCCCCCAGATTGACTCATGACGAGTCAGATGAAATTTGCTACTCACTCTTCTCATACGACAATGTCGAGTGAAAATCGCCCCTGAACCACTTCCTGGTTCAGTCGACAGGGGACATCCCCCAGATTGACTCATGACGAGTCAGATGAAATTTGCTACTCACTCTTCTCATACGACAATGTCGAGTGAAAATCGCCCCTAAACCACTTCCCGGTTCAGTCGACAGGGGACATCCCCCGGATTGACTCATGACGAGTCAAATGAATTGTGCAATTCGCTCTTCTCATACGACATGTCGAGTGATAATTGCCCCTGAACCATTTTTCGGTTCAGTGGACAGGGGACATCCCCCAGTTTGACAGTCAACGGGATGAATCCAGATAACTAATGTCGAGTCAGATGGTATTGTGTTATTTACTCTTTTCACACGACAATGTCGAGTGAAAATTGCCCCTGAACAATTTCTCGGTTCAGTCGACAGGGGACATCCCCCAGTTCGATTCATATAGAGTCAAAAGTTGAAGTCTTACGGACTAAGCCAACAGGACATACCCGTTTAACTCACGTCGAGTCAAATATAGGCACTGATATCCACTCTTCATACGACCAAGTCGGGTAAAAGCCTGAGGGGTCATCCCCATAGAATTTGTGTCAATTCCAGATCAGAATATGATAACCACATCTCATACGAGTGTGTCAAATAAAGCTCCTCCCAAATATACAGTTTGGTCAACCAGAGACCCCCATCTTCCTCGACAGAACGAAGGGCATTCCCAATTCACACGACATATTAAAAAGTGGATTCAATCATGCTTAATATGGATTTGGGGTTTACCCCAACCAAGGATAAACCCATGGCATTTCATTTGCACTCTGCGACACCCAAATCAAATTTATTCCTAAACCATCGTGGTACAGACGTATAAAGCTACTCATAAAGATTCATACGACATGACAGATACTCTTCAAGCCTAGGACTACCAGACTTGAAGAGTAGGGGACAAACTGTTTGGGCCAAAATTGACCCAAGGGCAAAAACGACATCTCACGACGAAGCCAAAAGCCCATCAACCGATTGAGCCCATACCTAAAGATGTTATGCATATCAACGGACACCAGTTACAAAGCTAATATAAAAGAAACAGACACATAAATGTAGCCATTAAGATCGAGAGTTATGGGAAGAATATGAGATCTTCAGTTATCTATCATGAAATATCTGAATTAAACCCTCAATAAAGTCGACTCCAACGGGCAGATTCACGGGGAGAAGCCTATAAAAGAAGAAAGGAAAGACAAGAAAGGGATCGAAAAGCATTAGACACCGAAATCTAGACATTTCTACGATTGACCGCCCTCACGGCCCATAAACCTAGATTAAGGTATATATCAGACCTTAATTTATTTATCTTACTTCATCACTACATAGGCTAACTTGAGCGTCGGAGTGCACACGGTCCCCACCACACCGGTGGGCAGATCACTCCTTATTCGCTTTATTTATTTTGCAGGATTCAATCGCGCCCTACAGAAAGAAAATCTCGATTGTGGCCTTGATCTAAATCTGCGTCCACAACACTCGAAAAACACATGAGAGATCGGTTCAGATTACAAGTTACATCTCTTACATCTAGGTTCATCCAGTACCTTCCTCTTCCACAGGTTAAAGGCTGTTGGTAAAAGATCATGAGCAGCCAGCCACATAAAAATTTTCACTTTCGCATGAAAACAACTATTCCAAATTAGTTTCCATTGGCTCTCTCATTGGCAGTTGTTGGCAGAGGCCTGAGACTTACTTATTTGCGCTATTTGATACCCACTCATTGTCGAGTACATCCATCTCTTGTCAAAATGCCACATTATCTAGTCTTATTGCGGTCTTATGGGTAAAGGGTTTTTTAGAATCTCTGTTGCATCTAGCTGCTGAAACTTTTGCTTAATTAATTCATCATTCCACTAATTATTCCAAATCAAATTTTCCACACTGTTGTTCTATCCGAATTCACCCTCAAAATTGGCTTAAAAGAGTCAGGTATGTGTATCCAATTATCGATTAACACTTTGATCCTCTGACCATTACCTATCCTCCACCTCAGGCCTTTCCCCAACATTTGTCTTCCCCACAAAAAAACTCCTCCAGATAAAATATGGATTAGATCCAAACTTAGCATTAAGAAAGTCAGAATCCTTGTAATACCGTGCTTTTAAGAACTTCGCTGTAAGAGATTATGGTGTTGTCATCACCCTACATCCTTGCTTTGCTACTAAAGCTTTATTAAAACTTGCAAGTTCTTTATAGCCAACCCTCCTCTAATTTTAAAATGACACAGCTTCCCTCATTTAGCCCAATGAATACTTCTTTTTTCCTTAGACGAACCCCACCAAAACCTCGCTATCACATTTTGAATTTCATCGCAAACTCTCTGTGGCAATCTGAATACACTCATCGCATAAGCTGGGGTAGCCTGGGCCACTGCTTTAATCAACACTTCTTTCCCGCCACTTGAAAAGAATTTAGACTGTCAATTTGATATCTTGCTAATCACTCTCAATTTAACCTCATTAAAGAAACTAGACTTGTGCTTCCCCACCATTGCCGGTAATCCCAAGTATTTTGTATGACTAGATACCACATTCAATCTAAATATATTCTTGATTATCTCCACCACTTCGGGTTTCATCTTTCCACTGAAAAACATAGAGTTTTTCTCAAAATTAAAAAATTGCCCTGAAGCCTCTGCATAATGATCAAAAAGAGCTTTCAAAACTTTGCAGTCCCTAACAAATACTCTGGAAAATTCCAAGCTGTCGTATGCAAATAGTATATGAGAGATCGTGATGGCTATACTGAATTTCAATGGCTGAAATAACTTCCGATCTTCTGCATTTTTCAATAGCTGTGAAAAGCCCTCTACACACAAAATGAACAGATATGGAGTCAACGAATACCCATGTAGGACCATCTATCCGGTTGAATAAACTCCCTGGTTGTACCATTAATGATAACTGAGAAAGATGAAGTAGTAATACATCTCATAATTAGCCGAATCCAAGTTTCCTCAAACCCCAACTTTGTCATAACACTCTCCAAAAAAAACTAATTCTACTTTATCATAAGCTTTACTTGTAGATGTTTTATGGCGAAAATCCGGTAACGCAGCGGAATAGTGGAAAATCAAAATTTTCCGATTTCAAAATTTTTCTTGGATCAATTAAATAAACTTATTTATTTATTATCCAATTATTAAATTCTGAAAAATTACACAAGAAATTAATTTTTTTAGTAATTACAAAATTGCCTAACAACTTTACAAATTGATCATTTTAGTCCAAAAATTGTCAAATACAATTTTGGATGATTCTAAACCATTTCTAAAATGATTTCCAACAAGTCCAACTCATCAAAATCAGATTGCAACCAAATCCCCATTTTTTGTCTAATTGCCGTGAGCACCCGCAATTTTTGGTTAATTGCAATTTAGTCCATTTTGTTCAAAACATGCCAAGATCAAATCCAATCAATCCAAAATTTCACATGCATCATGTACACTCCATAATACATCACATATATGAAAATCCACAAATTTGGAAAGGCTTAAGAACCATAATGTTACAATTTCATCAAATTGACCAATATTACCAAATCTTTAAAATCCAACACTTTAATCCATTCTTTACCACACCAAACAAGCCTCACCACTTTGAAATAAATCTAGAACAATTATAGGTCACCAATAAGTGGCTCAACAACTCTAGAATGACAAATTGATTATCAAATAATCAAAAGTAAGTCATTGAAACCATTTCAAGCTTACTTACATGCACACATCTTTCATTCAAGTTCATAACCAATTAAACACAAACTATAAGAGTAGAGATAACATCAAAGCATCACAAATTGAAGCTAATCATGTTAGAAATATTTTCCATGTTGAAAACTTTAAAGAAAAACTTACAAATACAAAAGATTTACAAGCTTTTTCATTTTTGCTTCAGACTTTTCCCTCAACTTCTTTTGTGTTATTTTTGTGTCTAATGAACTTATTAACCCTAAAAATGAAACAAAATAATTTATACTTCACAAAAATGGCCTTGGCCGAATTTGGTAGCAAAATAATATCTAGATATTATTTTTGTTTCATTTAATTTACTTTATCAACTTGCATAAGTCATCATCAAACCATTTAATGATTTTCTTAAAGTCAAATAAAGTAACTAAAGCATTTCCATAAATATCACAACTTTAAGATATTTATATTTTTAATTAATTTAATTATTTAACAATTAAATAATTAAATAATTATTAAATATAAATATATTAAATATATATATATATATTATATTTACATTAAATATTCAAATACATATATATTTATGATATTAGTCAAATATCACAATTTGAGATTTAATTAATGTGTATTTGATAAAATCTATCATTAAATGCAAATACACAAAAATTAGGAAATAACTATTAGGTCCATTCGCATGTATTTTTCGTTTAACATTTAAACGACTTATAAATAATCAGTAATATTTATAATAGTTGCTCTATAGCTCTACAAGTATATTTCATTAGTGAGACTCTATAGATTCAGACATATCCGTCATGAAATTCAATTTCGTGTCCATAATTTACCCACCCGTAAATTATGACGACCACAAATAAACTCGCTAAATCATACAGGTCGTGGTCATGGAAAATGTATAATTCCTCTGTCACATGTATCCGGATATATTCCAGAGATATAGATGTAAACGTCAAATCTCTATAGGGACTATCACATCGACGGTTCTATTAGCAATCTCTAAAAGAACACTTAGAACTCACTTCTAAAGTATACCACGGGCACATGGTTTTTATCTGATTGCTAAACATTTATGGACTACTTATGCTATGTACACAGAACTGACGGATCCTATCTCGACACACACAGGACACCTTGATGATCTATCAACACCCAACGAACATGCGAATGTCTGATCTAAATAGATCGATGACGTGACTGTCATATAAGTGTGGAAGATGTCTCATGTGCCCACAACAGTATCTCAAGTCGAAGAATCACAAATGTTACTTAACCCGAGAAGATTCTTATTGACTTTGGTGTAGAATCCCTTAAGAATCTTCGGTGAGTCGTTCAATGTTTATCCACTATAAACACATACACGTCTATACGGGTCCCAAAGACTCATGGTTCATTGAGAAACCATTGGAATCATATATTCCAGTATATGACATGTACATGTTCAACAGGTTTATTTTACTGGCAAAGTAGTGCAAATCTTGACCAGGAACTTTCTGAGAATGACAACGTCATGATACAACTCAATGTCAGTTGCGACGCTTTTGCAACAGTATCATGACTAATCATCCTAAGGTCTATTACGTCTTTATCATATTAAAAGATATAATATATTACAGAAACTGCTTATTTTATTCATAATAAAATATTTTACAAAAGTATTTTCAAGGAAATACAACGGTGAATTGGCGCTCTGAGCACCAACCCCAACATTACTCACATCTGGTTTCAGAGCTACTACCTCATTCTTATTTCCTTTAGCATATCTAATCTTGTGCATACACTCATATCATACTGTGATGTTGTCCATTATTAATCTTCCCTAAATAAGTATTTAATTGCCTTGATCGAACACATTCATATCTTATATATGACGTCGAGAGTTTTAGTCTCGGGAATTTGGTAAAACTAGTAAAAAAAAATTGTAATTTGTCAGAATGAGTTATAATGTTTGAATTTTACGAAAATGATTAGTTTATCCGAAGTAAATTGCAGAGAATCCAAATTCTCCAAAGTCTACAATTTTTTTTTCTTACAATTTTGGATATCCGAAGTTACGACTTCGGATATCCGAAGTAATTCAAAGATTAGAAGTAATAATTTCGGTTCTCCAAAAATTTTTTCGAATATCTCAAGTTATATTTGGATCTTCAAATTACTTTTTTGGTTTTTTTAAATAAATTTTATTTGGTATTTTTTACGAAAATAAAATTTATTTATTTATGATTTATTTTTTGTACTATTTTTTCTAAATTATTTTTATATGTAAATATATATATATATATATATATATATATATTATATATATATATATATATATATATATATATATAAAACAGTTAACTATACATCAAAATGAAAAACTACATATTAAAATCAATGTCGGTCAATACATTATCAGACCTAATATCTCTCTCAGCTGACATCCTCCTCAGGAGCTCTAACACCTCATGTAATGACTGTTATATTCCTCTCTACCAATCATCAATTCATGTTGATCCTCCATTCATTCATATCGATCCTCCATGCTCTTTTGACGATCCTCCTTAATTTTTTGTCGATCTTCCATCATCGTCTGTCCCTTCTCTATCTCAAATACGCGGTCACATAACAAATTGATTAATGGATCACCTGGATGATGAGAAGCGTGAGATGAGTCATTGGCATCAGAATCTTCTGGTGGATCACCAACAACATGATCAACATGTAACATGTGGTTTTACGTAGCACATTAACCTACCAAATAGATAAATAAAAAAATTAAATACTCGAATCACTATTAATTTTCATCGCAGAAATCCATGGTTAATGATAGCTGGATGCTCAAATAAGACCACATCGACATCAAAATTCAGTTGAAAATACTATATGAATTGGGTGATGGCCATGCCATGGGGAATACTTGTCCTACTATGGGCATGAACCTGAAACCAATGCCTTATAATAAGAGCTCATATCTTGCAACCTGAAGTGATGCCAGTAACTTCGATATACTTTCATTTCGGAGTGATGTCATTCACCCCGATGTACTTTCATTGAGGAAAGTTGGCACTCACTCTTAGGTACTTCATTTCGGAGTGATCATCACTCCGTTGGTACTTTCACTGCTATGTTTAAAAAAGAAAAAAAATATAGCATAATTACACAATAGAAAAAAAAAATCCTAAATTGAATTAACTAATCAAAATCATGAATAAAAAAAACATATAGTTTGGAGATTAAGATTGAGGAGATGAGTTGGGGGAGACAATTATTGTGACTGAAGACATTGATATTACTACCTAAGCAAGCTTTATTCATGTCTGATATTTTTGACAGTTGTCTTCTTTTCGCTGTCGAGCTGTATTGACGTTGACAATGACCTTGTATTAGTTCCAATGAACATCTACTGTAGCGTCAGCCTCACTTAGGGGTAGCAAGTTGGGTTAGGATTCGTTATTCGTTCTATTTGATTCGCTTTAATGCGAATACATGTTTCAAAAATGGATTCGTTTAATAAATGAGTCAATTCGATTCGATTCGTTTAATAAATGAGTCAATTCGATTCGATTCGTTTATTAAACAAATCGAATACGAATTTATGCTCATTGATTCGTTTTATTATTTTATTCTACTAGTTATTTATATTTTTCAATTAAGATTTGAGAAACTATGGCTAATTACCATATAAAAATAATATTGTAAATATTTGGTGAGTTTTTTTTTTAGTAAATATATTAATTACGTATTTCATATTTATATATATTTATGAAGAATTAATGTAAATCAATTATGATATTTTATGTTATTGAATAATATAATTATTTGACGAATATTCGTATTCGATTCGTTTAACAAACGAATCGAATACGAATCCATCATATTTTGATTCGATTCGTTTATGATTCGATATAAAATCGATTCATCAATTCTTTTTGCCACCCCTAGCCTCACTGACATGACATCATTGCAATTTCTGATCGAAATTCCTGACAGTTGAGAAAACGCAAATGAAATTGACTAATTTGGGTTAATTGTGGTTGTTGGGTGAAAGAAAATAAGGTGAAATAGGTTACAGGTGGCATGTGGAGGTAGCTTGTGTTGAGAATGCGTGTTAAGCGGTAAGCGACATGTGGAATTTGAATAGTGATATAATACAATAAATAAATAAATAAATAATTGGAAGAGAAGTGGGAGCTGAAGCAAGCAGCTCAAACACATCCTCACTTAGTGTATATAGGACATATATATATATAATTGTTGTTTTAACTTTTAACTGCTATGCTCTTTTGACACTAACCTAGACAACGTTTTTTATGTTCCCATCTTGCCCTTCATTTTAAATAGCAAATGACACTTGGGACCCTTTTTATATTATTCTGAATAATAATATTCCACTTGTTAAACTTAAATTTTTATTATTTAAAAAATCTCCTGTATTCATTCCGACTCTTCTTGGTTTACAACTAAATACGATAAAAATAAAATAAAATAATTTCAGTTGTGTATTTTAAAAAATAATTTAAAAAAGTATCTTAAAAGTGAGTTTGAAATGTTTATAATTATTTCTCTTATGTCATGGGTTTCATACTTTCATGTATAAAAGACCCCATTTTTTTTAAAAATTTGAGAAATTAATGTGGGCAGTATATAAATTTTCGTTCAAATTGAGAAATACATAGTAAAAAACGGATTATATACTTCTAAGTTTATGATGTAAGAGTATAAAATTGTTGTTAGCACTTAGCACAGCTTATTTTTTACGAGTAATGTCAGAGTAAAATTTTTTTGTATGGGTAAAATTACTATCAAAAAGGGGTTTATAATGATGTTGTGCAAAATTTTCTAAAAACTCGAATGACTATTAATGGAATGCAATCATAAAATAATGAAAAAAATCATGTGTGTGGTGTTTTCATCTCACCAATATTGGTAAAAGATTAATTTAATATAATGATTATTTATATTTAACTATTAAATTTATGATAAAATAATAATTTAATCATGTAAATTTTGAAATATTATAATTTACGACTAAACTTATGATAACATAATAATTTACTACTTTTCCGATAAAATCTTAGTTGACTGTTATATTTTAATATTAATGTCAACTAAATCAATTAACAGAAAAATAGTAAAATATTAGATTTTGTATAATTTTACTAATAAATTATTATTTTATCATAAATTTAATAATAAAATGTAAATATATATAAAATTACTATAAAATAATAATTTACTACTGTTATTTTGCCATAAATTCACTATATTAGAGAAGAGATTAAATTATTAGTTAAAATATTCTGTAAATAAAAAAGAAAGAAAAATGGAAATATAAAAGGGTAAGTTGGCTTTGGGTATTTTGAAGGTAAAATGGTAATTGAATTAATTAATAAAGGGTGTGGACTGTGGAGAGTCAAAGAGACAAGAAACAGACCAATGTTTCCATTGATATGTTTTTTTCTTTTCCATTAATGGAGAGAAGTTGATAAAATTTTCTCACCTCACCAATCACCACCACCAAAGACCAAACTTCAAAAAGCCCTTATATTACTTACCTCTGGCGCCATTTGTTCAAACATTCACTTACTTTAATAATCTCTTCTGTTTCTAGAAATTGAACCCAAAAAAAAAAGCATTTCAAAACACACTCGCTTCTTACGTACGTACTTCAATGGAAGAGAAAGAGAGCACGGTATCTGCTGGGTCACCAGGAGGTGACTCATACACTGACTCACCCCCACCAGTGAGCAGCGACGTGTTGCTACGTCAGCCTATGCCACAACAGGTGACGAATATTGATCTTGGTGCAGCCGCTGGGGCAACAATGGCAACACCGAAAGGGAACACTGGTGGCATTACTGTGGATATATTTGGGAAGAAAAAGAGAGGGAGGCCAAGAAAGTATGATTCTGATGGAAACTTGAGGGTCCCATCATTTGTATCATCCACGTCATCCCCTGAGTTCTCTTATTATTCTTCTTCTTCGAAAAAGGGTCGAGGCAGGCCTCCTGGCTCTGGTAACTGGCAGCTCCTTTCTTCTTTAGGAGGTAAATTTCTGTTTGGTTACTAAGAATATGCAGGAAAAAAAAATATTTTACTTGGTTTGGTAGTTTTGGTTTCTCTGGAGTAATTACTACTCAAGTTACATAGCAACAAAAAAATAATAATATTATATTACTTGTACATAATTTTCCTTTTCCTTGTTTATTTATTTATTTATGGTCTTTCATTTTCTCAACAACTGTGGAGGCGGTTAGTTGATAAATGCATGCATGTTTGAAGAAATTGGAATAGTTGGTTGATTTATGGTGCCTTTATTATCTTAATTTCAACTGAGCAGAGAAGAATTTCTATTTTTTCCCTTTTGAATATTTGTAACTGGTAATTTTCAATTCTTCTCAACTTGTTTAAGGGAATAAAATATGGGTTAATGTTTAATTGAAAATACTACTCGAAAGTAGTAATAGGATTTCCTTGAGATCATCTGAAAGCATTAGGCAAAAGATTGAGAAATTTTGCAAATATAGGCAATAAGCTTTTGATTGTTTTACTCTGAGATATACATTTTACATTCGGGCTTTGATCTCTGCAGGTGAGTTGTTTGCAAACACGGCTGGAGGGGACTTCACCCCCCATGTGGTCACTGTTAATACTGGGGAGGTATATATGTACAAATTTATAATTATGGCACTTGTAATAATTGGCTAATTAATTAATGGTTAACAGTCTCATAAATCAGATTATGATTCTTCTTCAAATGACATGATGGTGGAGATCCTAACTTTATTACTTACAGGATGTAGCAGAGAAGATTCTTTCATTTTCTCAGAAGGGTCCTCGAGGAATTTGCATTCTTTCTGCCAATGGATCTGTTTCTAATGTTACCATTCGCCAACCTGGCTCTTCTGGTGGTATCTTGACATATGAGGTATGATCTAATTAAACCTAAGGTAGTAGGAACAAATGCTGCTGAAATTTCGTTTCATATTGTTTTTGCCTTTCCTTGTCTATTTGCTCGCAACACAAGCATAAGCTTCTTGTCTATGAGGACAGTTACAATTACAGACATTTGTTCTTAGACTCGGTCTCATCTCTGCTGCCACTGCGACTAGTAATTGCGTTGATGAATTTCCTACCTTATTCTACGTACATTTCAATTACTGAATCAAAATACTATGCTTTTCAGTTTAATCGGCCTAAAAGTGCTTAAGAAAAATGGTGATTCCAAAGTGCAAATTGTAATAAACTGAATTAATCATGTTTTAAGGGGTTAAAGGACTCAAATTTCCCCAAAAAATGTTATAAGTAGCCAATAACCATGCACATGTTTAGGTTTTAGTTTTATACCATTTGAATGTCTTTTGAGTGAGAGATATTGATCATTATTATGTTTTGGCCGTTTGCTCAATGTTCAAATTAATGGTTTTACAAAAAAAATAAAAAAATTACATAATAATTTGATTATTATTTGCAGGGTCGCTTCGAGATACTCACATTATCCGGCTCATTCACAGTCACTGATACTGGTGGTGTTAGGAGTAGGACTGGTGGATTGAGTGTTTCATTGGCTGGACCGGATGGGCGTGTTATAGGCGGTGCTGTTGCAGGTTTATTAGTGGCTGCCAGTCCTATCCAGGTAAGTTCTTTGATCCTTTTTATTATAGTTGTTTGAAATTAAACACATAAGTGCTGATCTAGCATTTGAACACTTCTTCCCTATTTCCAGTATGAACCAACATTGTCAGAAGTAATTAATGGTCTCCCTCTGTGCTCTAGTACAATAAACTGGATATAATTCAACTTGCTTATTGTTCAATGATGCTATTTGATTGATGCACCATTCAATGAAGTTTAAAAAAGTTCCTTGGAGAATTCTCTGCACTCTAAATGCAATCTGAAGTTACACGCTATTGACAGCTGTTTTGAACAAACTCGAGTTTGATTTGTTGCCTGAAACGTATTATGGTTTTGTTCAAATGCATAGGTTGAATTACATCAATGATGGACTGATACATTGTCTTCGTATCTTGTTACTCTTTAACAAATATTTTCAGACATTCAATCAGTTTATGTTTAAAGCTGAATATTTTATAAGACTTACATTTTACATTTGTCCTCTTAATTTTGTAGACCGTGGTAGGAAGTTACATGCCAAATGGTTACAAGATGCATAAAAGGAAGCACCATAGGGAGCAGATGATGCCTTCTATGTCCCCAGCCCCAGGTGCTCCAGAAACAGTAACATCAGCAAGACCTATTTCTCAAGCAAACCCGGATGCGGAGACCTGTTTGGCTGCTTTAACTCCAGTACCAGGACAAAGCCACGCTGAAGTAGATAATCCGACAAATAATAAACAAGTGCCAAAACCCACAACTTATCAAAGTACGGGTTGGAATGGATTTGAAACCACAACTAGTCAGAGGCCGTCTCCTGATATCAACGTGTCTTTGTCCGATGAATAGATATGTGTAGGTATGTTTTTTTCATTACTTATTGGAATGAGTCAAATACAATGCTGCAACGTAACAACATTTCTCATTCGCAGGTTTGATTTTGGAGGCTGGGAGGCTGACATGACAAATGAATGAACTAATCTTATTTACATTTTGTTGTAACAATTAGTTTTTATTAACATAAAGTTCCAAAGTTGCTGCCTCAATGTTAGGATTAGAACCAATTGCAGCTTTCATTTTTTAGGAATTCTGAAAGAACATTATTATTTGATGAAACTACTGATTGTAAAATTTCCTAAGACAACTCAATCACATACTCATGTTTTTTGAGAAAATCTACAATACAACATAGGTAACACATCATTCATGCAACAATCATTAATCCATTGCCACAGGCGTTGAAAAATTAAAAAACAATTACAAAGATAGATATTAAATCATACATGTACATAGAAAGAAATACACTGCATATATAATCTAAATTGCATATGGCATGTAGATAGAATGTGTATTACATTATTATAATCTTTCTAGGGATCACTTTTACATGTGCACTAGTTCTTGCTATTATTGCGGATAATCTTCGAATAATAGTCCCAATCAGGATTCGTTGATGTTGTTGCAGGCTGTACAAATGGGTGTTCCAAATAGAGCCGCAGCTCCCCCTGAGGACCTGAAACAGATGTTAAGAAGTAGGTTAAATTTAAATTCTATCAATGAATGAAAATTTCATTCAAGCCTCTGTGTGGATTCACCTAAAGCACTATTATTGATACGGCTTGCTTTGTATTCAGTAGGAAACACTTCTCTATGAGGCTGAAATACATAGATTGTTAAAGAAACAATCAATGAATGTAATTAATAATTTTATTTAAACGGAAACTTGTAAACGTAATACAAATTAGAACCAGAAACTAAAACAAGTAATCAATATCAAACCAACATAAACTTACAGAATCAACAACAAAAACTTACAGTGCAAGTAAACGAAATCAATAATTCACTGACTTGAAGATTGAGGCTAGCGTAAATGCTTTGTCCTATAACAGAATTTCGTCCCTACTCTTGTGCTTGTAGTTCTTCGGACGTCTGCCACCAGGATTCAACAATCTGTAAGTCGAATCTCTGCACTAAAATTCGACCCCTGACGAATCTACTTGATGTTTTTGCTTTTGTTTTCAAGATCAATCAGGTAGAAAATTTTTGGAATGCATTATGTATATTTTCCATATATCGTTTTCCTCTGCCTCCTATTTCTTTATATGGAATAAAAAAAATAATGGTTGCAATTAAAACGTTTTTAGTTTTTCAATAAGTCTGAAGAGGTGTGTTGATCAAACACAAGTCTTCATATTAAAACCAAATTCAAATAAAAAAAAACGTTTTATTAAATAAGGCATTTAATTAATCATATGAGCCCAGTGCCCATCTTTTGACCAAATAAATATATTTATATTTATTAATCAAATGTCACATCAACAACTCATCCACACACATTAAAACTCAAGCCCAAGCCCAAGCCTTATCATTCCAATTTAATATAAGTGTGCAAAGTCCACTTATAAACTTTCAATATTCCCTTTACATTTACAATAAATAAATAAGTTAAGAAACTCTCTAAGGAAATTTAAGATGATTGAGCTGAAATGTGAAGTAAAATTTGTTGACATATTACAGGATTCAATAGGGCCTCGTAGGGATTAGTGTCTATCAACGTTGTGTTTGATGAAGAATAATGCTTCATTCGCATAGAGAAAATAGAGTACTTATTTCACCCTAATTTCTTCAATTCCTTTTTAAAAAAAATATTAGGCTTGGTTTTCTTCTCCAAGGAATTGAACCCAGTACTGGTACACTCATTTTGATCCTGTAAAATTAACATTTTAAAAAAAAAAAAAAAAAAAAAACCTTGTCATGGTGGGCCATTGAAATTTAACTAAGATGTGAGCCTAAAATTATAACAATAAAAATTACCCAAACAGGTAATATTTTGCTTCTCAATCTTTAATACCAACGAAGTGGTCCCGATTAAAGAACGATATATTAGTGGTCTCAATTAAATAATCGATGAGAATAAAATCATGATTTCTTTATTAATTTGCTTAACTCCCTTTGTGTTCTTATGAGACATTTAAATAACAAAAGAAGTTGAAACTAAAACATTTACGTCTCATCCTAAAACTTAATCTCCTAATAAGATAAATAATACTAATAAAATATGATAATCATTATTAGTATTAAGATAATTAATCTTAATCTCTAAAATATTTGTTAACTTAATTATAACTCTTAGATAAATCTCATCCATGATCATTATCCATCTCTAAGATATATAGAGCTGTTTAAATAACAATATTAACTCCCTGGCATACTTCACAAATTTTTTAAAAAACTCACCACAAACCTCAACTAAAAATAGAATTCAAGTTATAATTACTTGGTGAAGTAACAACTGTAGCTGAAGGGAAATAGAACACTTTTTATCAAACTCCAACTCTGATTTTAAGAAAACCATTTCTTGGTCGAATGATGGAGACATCTTTGGGTAGCATCGTTTTTTAGGTCGAAAGGAATTATAACTCTTCTGTGTGATCTGTGAATGTCAATTTTTTTTCCCCTAATTTGATTGATCTATTCTAGACCCAGATATATCAATTAACGCACAAACCTGACACGACTGGTTGACTTGGAGGCTGTGAGCCCGAAGGCTGACATGACAGTATGATGGATGCACTCATAAATCTTATTTACATTTGTGTAGTAGCAATTAGTTTTTTAACATAAACTTCCAAAATGGATGCCTCAAAATGTGTGGATTAGAAACCGTAAAATGTGAAGCCTTGTCGTTCGTTGGATAAGGGACACGTGGCGCAATTCTAGTCGTTGTCTCAATTACTTCTATTTGCTAATCATATATAAATGGCACTTAGGTTGAGATTTAGAAGAGGTTTTTCATTATTTGTATTCTCTTATTTTTGGCTAAGTGTTGAGCCTTATTCCTTAGTCCAAGTTAGTGTAATTCTCAATTGGGAATTTGAGAGATTGAAAATTTTAGAGATTAGGGTTTGTGAGATTTGGGGAATTACAATTTGTAAACGGATTCAAGATTCCGTGTGTAATCTTGAAATTGCTTAGTGCAGCGAGCTCCCTATTCCGGAGTTCAACGTGGATGTAGTCGGGAATTTTTCCGGCGAACCACGGTAAAAATCGTGCATTCTTGATTGATTGATTTGACGAATTTTGCGACAAAACTTAACAATTGGTATCAGAGCTTTATTAAAAAAGATCCAGTGGACTGAGAAGGAAGATTTGAAAGATCAAGGCCCAAGATTTGGTTCACATATTCGGTGGAGCATAAGACCTCCAGGAGAGCACAGATCAAGAATCATAAGAAAGCAAGAACTGGAGGACCCAAGGTTCAGTGGGCCGAAAGCAGATTTCAAAAAGGCAGTGAAGATCTAAGCCCAAGTGAGGGAGTCCACGATTCGGCGAAAAAAGGGAAATCCCTAATTCTTGTTTGGTCACCAACTAAATTCGGTGAAGAAGAAGACTCAAGAGTACAGAGGAGCCATCAAAGGTCAACAAATTGAAGAATCGCAGACAAAAATACACAAAGACGAGTCAAGATAAAGAAGACTCAAAGTGCCGAGCAAAGATTTCCAGTGGGCCGGAAGTTGTCTTTCTTTGTGGGCCAAGAGAAAACCCTAAAATCTGTAAACTCAAGATCAAAGACGACGGCAAAAACAAAGAAACCGAGAGCCATAGCCGAAAAATGTAGAAGACCAGAAAAAGAGGAAAAACCCTAAAGTCAGTCAAAAGAATAACACAGACCATTGCAAAAACAAAAAGCCCAAGATTGAAGACTGCCAAAGATCAAGATTGAAGACTGCCAAAGATCAAGATTACAAAACCCTCATCTGCCGACAGTGCTATTGGTTTTGCCGAGTAGGGTTCCCTCGAAATTTCCTTGGATTGGATTAACAATTGGTCTAGGCGAGAGTCTGTGAGGATATTCCAGTAGAATCAAGGTTTGTGGTCTCTGGTGCATTCATTTTTTGGGGTTTGAAATCTGAGAAATTAAGATCTGTTGAAGCTGGTTCTGGAAGATTGAACAGGGCATTCAAGATTGGGTGTTGCAAATTGTTAGCCTAGGTGGTTGTTTAAGTGTCTACCCTACTAGTTACCGAGTTGCAGTTTGGGTGCAAAGGACAGTGTATGGTTGTTTTGATTGTGAAATAATGTGTGTTGCCAAACAGAAAATTTCAGGGTGCGTAAGACTCTGTGTTGCAGGGTGTTGCCAAATTGAAATCTTGTGAAATTAATTTTCTGTTGAAGTTACAAATTTGGGGAAACAAGACCCTGTTGAAATTGAAACTTGAGAAAAATAAGTTTCGGATTGGGATTGCAGTTTGAGTATTAGTTAAAAGAAATAAAATGTCGACTATGAGACTCGACATTGGCATCTTTGACGGGAAATGAGATTTCACTACTTGGAAGAAGAAAATGAAAGTTCTGCTTTCCCACCATAAGGTGGCTTTGGCACTGGAACCGGATCCAGAAAAGTGGCCAAAGATGGAAAAGGAAGCGAAGGACGAAATCCTGGAAGAGGCGTACAACTTGATATTCCTTCACTTGGGAGATTCGGTCATCAGGAAGGTTGATGGAATGGACACTGCCATTCAACTCTGGGGTAAACTCGAATCTCTTTATTCTGTTATTTCTGCACCAAATTTAGTGTTCTTAAAATGAAATTTGTTTAATTACAAGATGGATATTAATAAGTCGATTGATGATAATTTGGATGAATTCACGAAAATGACTCAAATCCTTAAAGGAACTGACCAAGCCGTAGGAGACTCTAGCGAAGCTATGATTCTATTAAATGCATTGCCTGAAGAATATAGTGTCGTTAAGAACTCTCTACAGTACACATGAGTTGTACCTAGGCTAGACTTGGTGATATCTGGTATAAGGGCTAGAGAGCTAGAACTTAGAACCAGTAGGAGAGGAGGAGCGAACTTATTCGTGAAAGGTAAAAATGAAAGGAAATACAATGGTCCGAAAAATCATCAGACTAATAACCAAGAACCTAAATGGAATAAAAAGAATAAACAGGATAAGAATAAAGACAGTGGGAAAAAGTGCTATCATTGTGGGAAGATGTGACACCTTAAAATGAATTGTTATAAGTTCATTAGGGAACAGAAAAATGAAGGCAGCGCTACTGTGGCTACCGAAAAGGAGTCGATGTGCCTATCTGAGGCATTGACTGTGTGTAGAGATCACGTTAGTAGAGAATGGATTCTAGACTCTGGGTGTTCCTTTCACATGAGTCCGTATAGAGACTGGTTTGTCAACTTTAGAAATTCTGACCAAGGCACTGTGTATATGGGTAATGACAATACTTGTAGGATACAGGGAGTTGGGGACATCACACTTAAACTCCATGATGGTAAAGTTAGGATACTTACTGACGTTAGATATGTACCTGACCTGAAACGGAACATGATATCATTAGGAACACTAGATGAGTTAGGTTTTACATATAAAGCCCATAATGGGAACATGCACATATCTAAGGGTAAGAAACTGATCCTAACTGGTATAAAGAAACGGATTGTATGTTCTAAATGGCCAACATGTATTCTCGGAAAAACCCATTTCTGCTTTAACTTCTAATGTTGATATGACTAATATATGGCACTTGAGACTTGGCCATATAGGCCAGAAAGGAATGCAGGTACTCAGCAAGCAGGGACAATTTGGAAAGGACCAGTTGAAGCCACTTGAGTTTTGTGAGATCTGTGTGTTGGGCCAGCACAGACAGAGCTTCCCAACTGGAATTCACTTGTCAAATGCGAGTATGGAGTATCTACATTGTGATCTGTGGGGACCAACAAAGGTCCAGACTCATGGGGGTAAGAAATATTTTTCTCTATTGTGATGACTACAGTAGGAAGGTATGAACATTCTTACTAAAATCAAAGGATGAAACTTTGACTAAATTTAAAGAATGAAAGTATTGGTAGAAAATCAAACTAGTAACAAAGTAAAAGTCTTGAGAACTGATAATGGCTTAGAATTTTGTAATACTGAGTTTGATCAATACTGTACTAGTGAGGGTATCCTAAGACATAGGACTGTTAGAAACACCCCTCAACAGAATGGAGTTGCGGAAAGAATGAATAGAACCTTATTAGAAAAGATCAGATGTCTTTTATTTTCTTCCGAACTTCCGAGGGCTTTTGGGGTGAAGCCCTCAATACTGCTACTCATTTAGTTAACCTGAGCCCAAATAGTTCCTGCAGTTTAAGACACCAGAAGAAATCTGGTCAGGTAGGGCTCATAAGCTGGCCCACCTTAGAGTATTTGGCTGTGAAGCCTATGCTCACCAGTCTGTAGGTAAACTTGAACCGAGGTCAATCAAGTGTGTTTTCCTAGGATATCAAGAAGGGACAAAAGGGTATAGGTTACGGGAAATGGATTCACCTGGAGTCAAAGTCATAGTTAGTCGGGATGTTATATTCAATGAACTTTGTTTTCCTTGTAAATATACTAACAACAATGCAGGTGCCTTAGAAAAGGATCTAGCAGATTTTGATCTTGCAGGTGGAGCTCAGATGCAGGTGGAGCCATGGACATCAGGGACCGCTGATCAAGTTGGTGACATGTCAGGCACGGAGACATCTGATGACACCCAGTCCAGGAGAAATAACCAGGAGGAAAACATAAATGAAGTAGCAGAGATACAAGAACAAAGTAAAGAGGACACAGTAGATCAAGTGGATCATACTGAGCAGCATGATGAAACACCTCAAGACACATTGGCCAACTACCAGCTAGCGAGAGACAGAAGTAGGAGGCAGGTAAGGCCTCCTACCAGGTATGATTACTCAACCAATGATTTGTATTTCTGTGCATTAATATCAAGTCATGAAATTAATGGGATTAAGTCTGCTAGCTTAGGAGAGGCATTAAAGTCTACCCATAAACTTGAATGGGAAGCGGCTATAGAAGAGGAGATGTCTTCTCTTAGTACTAGACCTGAGGTGATTAAAATGGAAAATGTATCTTATGCAAATGCTATAGGTTCTGTGATGTATGTCATGATTAGTACTAGACCTGACTTGTCATATGATGTATCTTTGTTAAGTAGGTTTATGTCTAATCCAGGTGGAGCACACTGGAGTGCTTTAAAATGGTTGTTAAGATACTTGAATACTACTATTGATTATGGCTTATGTTTTAACAAATCTAACGCTTTAGATTTGGTAGGGTATGTTGATTCTGATTTTGCAGGTGACAGAGACTCAAGAAAGTCAACTACCGAAGCGGAGTATATAGCCATAACTGATGTGTTCAAGGAAGCAATTTGGCTTCAGGGTATCTTAACCGAAATACAACAGCTGCAGGGTAACACAGTTGTGTATTATGACAGTCAGAGTGCAATACATCTGAGCAAGAATCCAGTACATCATGAGAGAACCAAACATGTGGATGTGAAGTATCATTTTGTGCGGGAAATTATCTCAAGCGGTAAGATTGAGATTAAGAAGGTTCCAACAGAAGATAACCCATCGGACATGAGGACAAAGATTGTGACTGCAACCAAACTCTCCCACTGCATGAAGCTGTTGCAGGTGGGGGTTGGCTGACCTTGCAACCGACATGAGCGATGATGTGAGTAGGTGAGTTTGTTGTGCTATCTTGGTCTTAATGTGTCGTTGTGTATGATTGGGAGTGATAGATGTTTTTGGCTTCAATGTGGAGATTGTAAAATGTGAAGCCTTGTCGTCCGTTGGATAAGGGACACGTGGCGCAATACTAGCCGTTGTCCCAATTACTTCTATTTGCTAATCATATATAAAGGGCACTTAGGTTGAGATTTAGAAGAGGTTTTTCATTATTTGTATTCCCTTATTTTTGGCTAAGTGTTGAGTCATGTTCCTTAGTCCAAGTTAGTGTAATTCTCAATTGGGAATTTGAGAGATTGACACTTTTAGAGATTAGGGTTTGTGAGATTTGGGGAATTACAATTTGTAAACGGATTCAAGATTCCGTGTGTAATCTTGAAATTGCTTAGTGCAGCGAGCTCCCTATTCCGGAGTTCAACGTGGATGTAGTCGGGAATTTTTCCGGCGAACCACGGTAAAAATCGTGCATTCTTGATTGATTGATTTGACGAATTTTGCGACAAAACTTAACAGAAACAATTGTGGCTTGTCATTTTTAAGAATGAATAAGATCATTATTATCAGACCAAAGTACAATTTATAACAAACCGAAGCCACGTCTCATCGAAATTTCTTACATGATTCAATTAAAGAGAAATATATTTATTTTTTTAATATTTTTAAGATTATGCTTCTATAGATGCGGAAAAAATTAAGTTATACCTTCAACAATTAATAATTTGTTGTGCTTGTATTATCATTTTATAATTTCAACGAGTAAAATATATTTTATTGTTATTTGTGGATAAATTAACTTATTCATCATAATAATAAAATTTGAATTAGAAGTTATGTTTTATGAATGAATATATGGTAATTTTATTTTTCAAAATTAAAGGATAGCTTTACTAAATAAAAATCACTAATACAAAAGGACAAAATGCGGAAAATCTTCTGACATTTACCAGAAGGATACACACACAACTCTGACAAATCACACGTGTCGTAAAGGAACAGTCATGGCCCGGTGGCAGAAGCTTCTAGCACCACCTCAGCTCCTCTTTAATCTTTATCCAGCAACTTCTAGTATCTCAATCAACCCCCTCGCCTTTTACACTATATATAAGGAGCTATTTAACATTATATCCTCATCAAAACTGGAAAACAAAATTAAGGCAGCAACGACAAAACATCAAACACATACATTACACGACAAAATGAAGCCGATTGATGACAAGGTGACAATCCGAGCAGTGAGCCGCGACGAAGAGGGTCGTAAAAGAGTTGAAAAAACGGAGCTGAAAACGCACAACGTAGACACCGTCAAGTACATAGAAAAGAAGCTGGAAGAAAAGGGCGTGCAGCGAATGGAACGCCACCCGGCAGACGGATTAGGGATCGGGAGGCCGCCGCCGAAGTCGGGACGCGGCGGGAAGTACACGTGGGAGGGGCCCGATGATCCGGCTCAAAGCGCGCTAGACGCTGACCCACCCGCTATTGATGAGAAGGATCCGAACTATATCGATGAAGAGGAGGAGGAGGAGATATTGAAAGGGGAGAAGAGTGACGTGGCTGGTTTTGTTCTTGGCGAAGTTGAAGTGGCTAAGGCTGTTGAAGACAGGAAAGGTGTGGCTAGACTCGAAGTTGATCCTCACTTGAAGCTCAATTGATGGGTTGGAGTTGGATCACTTCGAGGCTGTATTGTTTTTATTTATTAAGGTGTATTCTAATAAGATTATATTATATTAATATTGTATAATGTTTGATACTCCGTTGTATTTTTATTTTAATAATAATATTTCAAATTTTTAATATTTTAATATTTTAATATTCATATTTTCATATTTTAATTTTTTAACATTAATTTTTCAAATTTTCAATTTTAATATTTTAATATTAATATCATCAGAGAGGAAAAAAAAATATTTTTTCAATTTTTAGTATATTGCCTAATAATAACATTCCTCTTATCAGTGTAGATAATAAATTATATTGTATTATTATTGTTTTTTTTTTAATTTTTAGAAATTTCACCGACAAACCACTTTAAACAAAACAAGGTTTTTATAATAAGGGAGAGATGAAACCCCGATGCCCGAGATCAACAGGGTTTTAGAAGAGTTTGCTGAAGTGATGTCTGATCAGCTCCCCAAAGTCTTACCTCCGAGGAGGTCCGTTGATCACCAGATTGAGTTAGTTCATTCAGTTAAACCGCCGGCAAGAGCACCTTATAGGATGGCTCCCCCAGAATTAGCTGAACTTCGCAAGCAACTAGATGATCTGTTGGAGGCATGCTTCATCAGACCTTCAAATGCCCCATATGGAGCCCCTGTCTTATTCCAAAAGAAACAAGATGGAAGTTTGAGATTGTGCATCGACTATAGGGCTTTGAACAAGTTGACAGTGCGAAACACCTACCTCATTCCCCTGAGTGGAGCAAGATACTTTTCGACCAACTGAGTGGAGCAAGATACTTTTCGAAGCTGGACTTACGTTCAGGATATTATCAGATGAGAATTGCCGAAGGGGATGAACCGAAGACGACTTGTGTCACCCGATATGGAGCGTTTGAGTTCTTGGTGATGCCGTTTGGACTAACCAATGCTCCCGCAACATTTTGCACCCTAATGAATGAAGTCTTCCATGAATACCTTGACAGATTTGTAGTGGTTTACCTAGATGACATTGTGGTTTATAGCACTACATTGGAGGAACACAAGAGACATCTTGCCATGGTATTCCAGAAGTTGAAAGATAATAGACTATTTGTGAAGAAAGAAAAATGCTCATTCGCCCAGGAACGCATCAAATTCCTCGGCCATATCATAGGGCAGGGTCATATACGGATGGACATGGAGAAAGTACGAGCAATACGCGAGTGGAGCGCCCCAGCTAATGTCAAAGAATTGCGGTCTTTCCTTGGACTTACCAACTACTACCGGAGATTCGTAAGAGGATACTCCAAGAAGGCGATACCCTTGACAGAACTATTAAAGAAGGAGGTGACATGGGAATGGACTGATGCATGCAGAGAAGCCTTTGAAAGCTTAAAGGAAGCGATGATAGGGGACCCAGTTCTCATTCTCCCGGAGATGGCCAAACCATTTGAAGTTCAGACGGATGCTTCAGACTTTGCACTTGGAGAGGTGTTGCTTCAGGAAGGTCACCCTATTGCCTATGAGAGTCGTAAGCTTTCCGAAACAGAACAGTGATATACAGCACAAGAAAAGGAACTATTAGCAGTGATACATTGTCTGCGGGTGTGGAGACATTACCTTCTCGGGTCGAGATTTATGGTGAAAACAGATAACTCCGCAGTCAGTTATTTCCTCACTCAACCAAAACTTACTTCGAAACAGGCTCGATGGCAGGAGTTCTTAGCAGAATTCGACTTTCACTTCGAGCATAAAGCAGGATGTTTGAATCAGGTGGCAGATGCTTTGAGTCGAAAGTCAGAACTTAGTCATTTGAAGGCGTTGGCTAACATGTCTTTCAGCACCATCTGTACACCTATCAGAGAACTCATCCGAAACAACTTGGAGAAGGACCATGTCTCTAAGGCAATTTTGAAGTTAGTAAGGGAAGGTAAGGCTCGTCGCTTCTGGTTGGAAGACGGACTTTTGTGGACTAAGGGAAACCGTCTGTATGTTCCCAAGTCAGAAAACCTCCGGAGGATTCTCATAAAGGAATGACATGATACTTTATGGGCCGGCCATCCGGGTTGGCACAGAACTAATGCATTACTGAAACAAGGATATTATTGGCCTCAGATGCGGGATGATGTGACAGAGTACACCAAGACATGCCTCATTTGTCAGCAGGATAAAGTGGAGAAGTTGAAGACCCCTGGATTATTGGAACCGTTGAACGTCCCCAACAGGCCATGGGAGAGAATCTCCCTTGACTTCATAACCAACCTTCCAAAAATTGGCGAACTAACCAACATATTGGTAATTGTTGATAGGTTCTCCAAATATGCAACATTCATACCAGCACCTAAGTACTGCAAGGCGGAAGACACTGCTAAATTATTCTTCAAGCACGTGGTAAAGTATTGGGGCGTGCCTAGACAAATTGTGAGTGATCGGGATCAGAGATTTGCGGGAATTTTCTGGTCCGAACTCTTCAAACTACTGGGTTCTCAACTAAACATGTCAACAAGTTACCACCCCGAGACTGATGGACAGACAGAGAGATTCAATGGAATGCTGGAAGAGTACTTACGCCACTTCGTTAATGCCAACCAGAGAAATTGGGTACAACTTCTTGATGTTGCCCAGTTTTGCTTCAACTCTCAAAAGAGCTCCGCCACCAACAAGACACCTTTTGAAATTGTGATGGGCCAGCAGCCTCTACTCCCACACACAGTGACAGAGTATTCCGGGAAGAGCCCACGAGCTTTCAACTTCACTAAGGAATGGAGAACCAATACAGAAATTGCTCGAGCTTATTTGGAGAAGGCTTCCGCGAGGATGAAGAAGTGGGCAGATCAGCATAGAAGACCTTTAGAATTCCAACCTGGAGATTTGGTGTTGATCAAGTTAAATCCAGAACAAATACGATTCAGAGGAAACAGAGACAAGAGATTGGTGAGGAAATATGAAGGGCCAGTTCCCGTTCTTAAGAAGGTGGGAAAAACTTCATACAAAGTCGAGACTCCAGCCTGGATGAAGATGCACCCAGTTTTCCATGTTAGCAGGTTGAGACCTTTTCACGCAGATAATAAGGATGCAACTCGCAACCAACTACGAAGACCAGAGATTGAAGAACCAACAAAGAAGAGGACAACGAAGGAAGTTGAGGAGATTTTGGCAGAAAGGGAGGCGACCGGAGATCAGCGACAGGGAAAGGAGTTCCTAGTGAGATGGAGAGACCTGGGAGATGAAGAGACAAGTTGGGAGAGAGTCGAAGACCTGCAGCAGTTTTCACAGAAGATTGAAGACTTTACAACCCTTCAGCGTCAAAACAAGAGAGCCGAAGATTTGCACCAACTGAAGCAGCAGAGTGAAGAGTTTCAAGCCTACCAGCACCGAGGTGAAGAGCAGAGGAGGAGCAGTTCAGATGTGTCAACGAGGACGTCGACAGATTAAGTGGGGGAGGATGTAACGCACCTACACTCTCCAAGCTTGTCCAGGGCCAATGACTTGCCCATGGCCGCTTGTGTGTGTGGTGCTAGTGTGCACTTTGTATTTATTCTTATTTTATTTTATTTTCTATTTTAGGGGGTGTGACAACTCAAACATCATGTGTGTTTCCTAGTGGCACTTGTGCAATGTCTTTAAAACCTCTTTAGGGGGGGTGACCCGGGCACCTTAGAAGGGCCTTGGCCACCAGCATACTAGGGGCTTCAGCTGTGTACTCCCTCGCCCTTAGTTGGCTTGCTTAATGAAACATGCTTCCTTTTGATTTCCAATTGCTATGTCCGAATGTGTTGCTTGAATGTGTTTCATTATCTTATGCCTTGTGGATGTATGCTTATGGATGTATGCTTTACTTCGTTGCCTAATAATGTTCCATTCTATAAATAGCTAACCATGGGTACGACCTTGCAGGGTCGATTCTATGCTGACTTGTTAGGCGCAACGCTAACAAGTGCCGCACGGACCCAAACTTGGTGACACCAAAGTTTGGCCCGTGATATCGAGTATATGATTATACTAATTTATGCATAATCTAATGTAACAAACACACCTTTTGTATTTTTCTTAGTATCGTAACATCCATAATCGGTGTAAGAACGATAAATAATTATTCAATGCAAGACGTTTCGTGTTTATTGAATTTCAATTTAATCCCTCCTTTTTATAAAAATAAAAAATAAAAAATAAAAAATAAAAAATAAAAAAATGCATACTTTGCGAATGTTTTTGGTTTTAACGATTTGACTTTGGGGTGCGCTTAAAGATCCTTTCTTTACTAATCCACACTGAGTTTGCACGCCATGGGCCTTACGCTGTTGGGCATGATCCATAAAATCTTGATCCAATCATTCCAAATCTATAACCAAAGGTGACCTAATGTTCCCTTGGCAAGTTATCGATTTCGAGCTTTTCATGGCCTGAAATTAGGTACAGGGATTCTCATCCTCCGAGCTCTATGGTGGAATTTGGATGAGTTTATAATAATTGTAAATTAATTGAAGTCGAATTTTTTTTATTTTTTTTAGTTTTGAACTTGTCCAAAATTATTGATAGTGGTTTTACTTAGTCTGAGGAAGGTTGAAGAGTGATATGATAATGGCCCAACTAGATGGATGGAAAAGTCCAATGGCCCATAGAATGATTTTGAAACATGACTCTCAGGGATGATTATGGATTAAGACTAGTGATAGTGGTACCTGATTCGATCACAATAAGGATTTTCGGGTGTTCTTAAAGTTTGTATAGTTTGACCTGATGAAGTATCGCTAGTATGAAGTATCGCTAGTATGGGTATGATTCAAGGACTTTGAGAGTATGGGTTTGAAAGAGTATCAGTTACCTAATCCAGGGAATAAAAATAGGATCATGACCGATTAGTATGTCTGCAACATTATTGGAGATAAATGCCTATATAAGGCTAATAATAAAATAGATAAAGCAACGGTTCACAATGATCTTAACCCTACCAATCGCCATAGGCTTGAGCAGTGGCAGAGTAGCAGCCACCATAGATCGGTGCAGTGTTAGATGAACAAACTAATCTGATTGGTTAAGAATGTGGCGGAAACGGTGATTAAAGCTTGTAATGATGATTCAATGACATTTCAACTTTGTAATATTGGGATTTGAATCTATGTAAAGGGATAGAAGCCATATTAGAAAAGGGTAATCAACTTTTACATTTTTCTAACACATATAATTTGAGAGAACAAGTTTGTTAAGCGAACTAAGTGATAGAGAGATAAAGTGAGCCGTCACCCGAGGCCACTCATGCAGGGGTTTCTAAGGGGAACTCGATGAGTTATTTGTTGTAAATCGTGTAATTTCTTTGTTAGGTACTCATGTCGGTATTTATCCCAACTATTTCTTCTGTTGACGTAGGTTTGAGCTATTATCCACTGAACCACGCAAATCCTTACTTCTGTTATAATTTATCTTTCACTAAGTTTGTGTGGTTCCCACGACCAAACAAATTTACAATTCGAATAAATTTGTTCAAATGGCGAGTTTTTTTATTTTGCCTTAGAACGAAAAACAGTCGTCAACAATTATAATGTTAAGGTTTAATTTTTAAGGATTATTATGTAATTATAATCGGGTGACAATATTTTTAAGCTATAGGGTTAAATTTTTTAAAAAATTAACCCGAGTATCAAATGATTCATTTGGTTTTGTTCGATTGGGTACCGAACTCAAGTCCCTAAAAAACAAAAAGAAAAAAAGACGGGTGAGTTACTTCATTTATGTGTTAATAAGAGTATGTCATATACGTTCGAATCGGATGATTTCAATGAAATTGTTCTGTATAATTTTCCCCCCTCAAATCGACAGCTAAATATTTATTATTACTTAATTTTATAGATTATTTTATCACTCTATATCATCCTTTTATACTCATATATTATTTTTTCTATTTATTAAATAATTTCCAGTATGAATCAATAAATAATGATTAGATAAGCCACACATCAACTCGGTATTGTCAATCAGATTTCCATAGATTTTCAATATATGAAAATGCAACACATGGATTAATGGAAAAATATATATTATATAACAGTAATATTACATCATTTATATAATAATTTAATAATATTTTATTTAATATTAATGTTAAATTTATACATATATTGAATATATTATAACGATGGTAGCAAAGTTTTTCTATGGATTATTAAACTGGACTTAAGATTCGTTGAGTTCCTTATTTTCCATGAGATACTAGTTAATTAACGATAGAATATAAAATATTATTTTATCACACATTTATTAGTAAAATGTGTGATAAAATAACCTAACACATGTCGTTGTTGATTTTTCTATGAAAAGCACAATCATTTATTATTTTTATTGAACAACAAGAAAGAATTTACATATGAGAATTAGGGATGAAAAAATCGGTTTCGATTTCGATTTCATTAGAACTTGAAATATATCATATTAAATATGGTATCATAGTTGTTGACGGCTGATTTTGGTCTCAGGGCAATATGAGAATATTATTCCCGAGACAATCATCCATCAATAGTGAATTTATTCGGTTAAGGGGAAACCAAAAGCAAATTTAGCAAAAGACATATAAATGCACAAATCAACAAGGAGATTTAACGTGGTTCGGCGGATCAGATCCCACCTACGTCCACGGGCACAGAACGGGTGATACTTTATTACTGAAATATGCTTTTCTGCTTTGTTTTGTGTTTACAAGTCTGATCATAATGATCTTGATATTGATTCTGATGTTCTCTTCTCAACTCCCAATGCTCTCAATAATCTCAATAAAACTACCTACAAGCATGATTTCCCCTCCTATTTATAATAGCAAAGAAATCAGATTCCTTTTCCTATAAGGATTCATAGTTGAAACTACATTCACTTCTCATACCCTATTAGAATATGAGAACTTATCTCCTTACCCCATAAGAATAGGATAATTTATATCATTACCCCATAAGAATATGATAACTTATCTCTGGAGCATATCTCACTATCTGGTCGGTCTTCATGAGGTCGGTCATGATGGTCTTTTGAACTGAGAATGCTGCTGTCGATCTTAAAATTACCCGGTCATCTGAACCCAAGTGCTCGGTTACCGATCATAAAGTGCTCGATCACTTACTGTTTGGCTCTTAGTGGTCGGGTCGGCATTAATGATTTCGACCGAGAAGAGAATTACCCTATTTACCTATGTCGTACTCCTTAAATAACATAGGTCATGAAAACACTATCAACATATGTCCCCTAGTTCTCGGTAACAACGAGTTTGCGAGTTGATGCCTGGAACTATAAAAAAAGATGGTGTGCCGATGAATCCGTCGGTGGTCACTCCAGGAACCGCAGAGAAAAATGTCTTGGCTGCAAATCTGGTCATTCCTGCCACCCTCATGTGCTCAGTAAACGAGGATCTCGTTATCTACCCGTGGAGAAAATGTTTTGCCCTTATGCTGATGACGATCGACTCGGTGGGACGTAACCCGACATCGAGCTGAAAAGAACATTTGGCTCTGGGGGAATGTCACCTCCCCAGACCAATAGAGGGCCGACCATAGGGGAGATGCTCTGATCCCATACCGATGATAAGTCTCTCGGTGGGACGTATCCCGACCCCGAGCTGAAGAAAGACTTGGCTTTGGCGGAATATTACATCATCAGTCCAAAGAAGTCGACTCGGTGGGACGTAACCCGACCCCGAGCTAAAAGAAAGACTTGGCTCTGGGGGAATGTTACATCCCCAGTCCAAAGAAGCCGACTCGGTGGGACGTAACCCGACCCCGAGCTGAAACAAAGACTTGGCTCTGGGGGAATGTTACATCCCTAGTCCAAAGAAGCCGACTCGGTGGGACGTAACCCGACCCCGAGCTGAAAGAAAGACTTGGCTCTGGGGGAATATTACATCCCCAGTCCAAGGAATCCGACTCGGTGGGACGTAACCCAACCCCGAGCTGAAAGAAAGACTGGCTCTAGAGGAATGTTACATCCCCAGTCCAAAAAGCCGACTCGGTGAGACGTAATCCGACCCCGAGCTGAAACAAACATCGATCTCAGCGGTACAAGAGCAGACCCGAGCCGGAAAGAAACATCGGTCTCGGCGGTACAAGAGCAGACCCGAGCCGGAAAGAAACATCGGTCTCGGCGGTACAAGAGCAGACCCGAGCCGGAAAGAAACATCGGTCTCGGCGGTACAAGAGCAGTCCTGAGCCGGAAAGAAACATCGGTCTTCGGTCTCGGCGGTACAAGAGCAGACCCGAGCCGGAAAGAAACATCGGTCTCGGCGGTACAAGAGCAGACCCGAGCCGGAAAGAAACAAGTGGCCTCGGCGGAACGAATCCATCCCGAGCCGATTAATCCATGGGACTTATTCAGAAGGGAAGTGAATCAACCTTTGAAACCCTATTAGATTTGGCATGGGCGTCCCCTTGTCAAACCTAATGAAAACAAAAACAAAACTTTGGAAAATAAAATCAAAGAGCGGGGGTGACTTAACACTTGTCCCAAAACAACAGCATGGATGCCTCAAAACAGCGTCCTGTTTGAGGCCTCCAACACACAATTCTGAACCTTTCAATTCAGAGTCCCGGCGAACCAGGATTTGGATCAAAGAGCGTTAAAATGGTAAGGGCACATCCTCTATACTTCAGGTCTCCATGGAACCTGTGTACTGTTTGAGGGCTCCTCCTTACAACGCTAGAGCAAGCATATGCTACGAGGACACAATCTCTCCCCGTGCTATACCTCTTTCGGATCCGAATGATCAAAGAAATAAGGATCAAAGAGTGTCCGAGAAATTAAGGGCATATTCCTCCTTATGTTTAGTAACACTGGAGCAAGCAAACGCTACAAGGGCAAAATCCATCCTCGTGCTATGCTTCTCACGGATCCAAATGACCAAGTGGCCTCGGCGGAACGACATCCAGACCCGAGCCGAATAACCAAGTGGCCTCAGTGGAACAAAGTCCAGCCCCGAGCTGGTGGCACAAAGAGGCCTCGACCGAAATATCCAGCCCTGAGCCTATACCACGAAACCTTAGCCTGTGAAATGTCAGCCCTGCCAAAATCTGGAGGACCGGAAGCTCTTGATTCCGGTGTTTCCAAATCATACAAATTTTTCCAGTTTTAATCACCATCATTGCCCTTCTGAGCTTTCGTGGCCTGGTGGTGAAACAAAATCCTCATGCTTCAACTTTCCTATGATGGCTTCGATGTGCTCCAAACTGATCACTGTCGCCCGTTCTCAATCTGGTACGGTTGATGGAAGCATCGGATCCAGGATCTGGAGGTCTTGAGCCGGAAGTCCCGTCCTACACAAGATGGCGTGTTTTCTAGCCTCCAGCACCTGGGTCGACCCTGTTGAGTCCAAATCCAGCTATGGTCGAATTCCAGTTGCCTTCTTCTGAATCCCCCCACCGGTGGTGACTGCCAGGGTTGGGATGGGATGTTGGCTCGGATCCAGGCCATCTTCATGATCGGCTCGCTAGAGTTGCAGTTGTTAGCATGACGCCCATTTATAAGAGATGATTTTGTTTGTCATCCAGCATTATGTTGATGTAGTCCTCAGTATCATCAACGTACTCCCTCAACGTAGATAACTTGTTCAGTGTACCATCAATTTGCACAAAGTATGCCTCTAGAATCATTTCTAGCTCTTCAACATCGAGGTGCTTGCTTATAGCACTGTGAGTGGTACTAGTACGCGTCCCATGGCTGCCTCGGCCAAGTAAATTTTGAGTAAACAGATTATCATGGGTGTGCTCTGTGTTCTGAAGATCTACTTCATAGCTAGTCGATCCCATAATTGCTTCCAATGAGATTTCAGCGGCATTCATGTCATTCTTATTTGATTGAAGAACTTCATCATCCATGCCATCTCCCTTATTTATAGACGAAATTGAAGAGTTATCAAGTTGTTGTATCAACTTTTCAGTTAGATACATCTCGACCATATCTTTATCATCATCTAACAAGTGTTACAATACATCTCTTACCTTCTGAACACGTCCAGTTATTGTAACCAAGCGACTCTTAATTTGGCGGACACGTTCTAAATTGAGAGTACTAATTTTTGTTTTCAGCTTATCTAAGGCTGGATGTGCCTCTTGCTCTAATGTTTTGGCTTCATTTTATAAGCAACTGCAAGTAGATTCAAGGCATGCTTCTAGTGCAACAAACTCAAATGGAAGAACCTTCGATCCATCTCGATTCTCAAGATCTCGTTTCCCATCTTCCTTGAGTTCCTCAATATTTCCTCATATTTTTCTTCATTTTCTCCATCCATTCTGTTGTTGAACTCCATGATGGCTGGTGATTTCCACCTTCTGCCATCGTCTTAATACGCGAGCCGCTTTTTGTTGGATTCCCCACGGACGGCGCCAACTGTTGACGGCTGATTTTGGTCTCAGGGTAATATGTGAATATTACTCCCGAGACAATCCTCCATCAATAGTGAATTTGTTCGGTTAATGGGGAACCAAAAGGAATTTTAGCAAAAGACAGATAAATGCACCAATCAACAATGAGATTTAACGTGGTTCGACGGATCATATCCCACCTACGTCCACGGGCACAGAACATGTGATACTTTATTACTGAAATATGCTTCTCTGCTCTGTTTTGTGTTTACAAGTCTGATCGTAATGATCTTGATATTATTTCTGATGTTCTCTTCTCAACTCCCAATGCTATCAATAATCTCAATAAAACTACCTACAAGCATGCTTCCCCCTCCTATTTATAATAGCAAAGAAATCAGATTCATTTTCCTATAAGGATTCCTATTTGAAACTACATTCACTTCCCATACCCTATTAGAATAGGATAATTTATCTCCTTACCCCATAAGAATATGATAACTTATCTCCTTACCCCATAAAAATATGATAACTTATCTCTGGAGCATATCTCGCTATCTGGTCGGTCTTCATGAGGTCGATCATGATGGTCTTTTGAACTGAGAATGCTGCTGTCGATCTTATAATTGCCCGGTCATCTGAACTCAAGTGCTCGGTTACCGATCATAAAGTACTCGGTTACCGATCATAAAGTGCTCGGTCACTTACTGTTTGGCTCTTAGTGGTCGGGTCGGCATTAATGATTTCGAACGATAAGGGAATTATCCTTTTTACCCCTGCCGTACTCCTTAAATAACACAGGTCCTGAAAACACCATCAACAATAGTTATCAATTTCGATTCAGTTTCAGTTCCGTTTTGAATTATCTTGTTTTGATAATGAAAATAAAATATATTAGTTTTTCAATTTTATGGTGTACAAAAATATGTGTTACAATTTCTTCATATTAACTTTTAATTTATAAAATCTTACAAGTTAATATAATTATTTGATACTAATCTAAATTCAAAATAAATTACTCCAAAAAAATCATAAATTATGAGTTTAATTAATTATAATTTAGTTATATATTGATTATTCTAAAAATTTGTTTCTATGGTCCGGTTTTTGTTCTAAATATTAAGAACCGGAATCTATCCTAATAGTTAGAAATCATAACTAACATTTATATAACTGGTTCCGATCCAGAAATCAAATTTTCTTTTCGATTTCAAACGATTTCTGCTTCACTCATAATAAGAATGGTGGATGTCAGCACAAGAATTGAGTGAGATTTATATTAAAACGTTAGTCGAAACTTTCTCTAAGGTCACTTTAGTGATGTTATATGTTGTTTGTTGTTAGTAATGTGAATTTTTCTCATAAACCAAACCGTTTGATAATTGGGTCGTTTAAGTCTTCTTAAAAGATATCGATTCTGCTAATTAAAATCAACGAAAGTTAATATTACTTGTTGAGAACAGCTATTATGAAAAAAACAACACAACAAATAATAATAATAATAAACAGCTAGTTGAACACAATTTGTCAACTCTATGGATATTTAATTAATGAAAGGAAAAAAATTATTATTAATAATTTTTAAATGAATCCTGAAATCTTAAATGTTGCAAAAATATGTTTATTTACAATAAAACAAAGAACTCTAGAGAAATGTTAAAGAATCCAAAGAAGATGGCCCAAATTCAATAATAATAATTATCTTGAAGATCAAAGAAAATTTAAAGGAATAAATGGAAAAGCAATGAATCATTAAAAACATAAAATTCGATCTGTTACAAAGGATCAGGAGACAAATGAGATAGTGTGCAACATAAATAAAACCAGCCCACCAACTATGAAGATTTTGAGCTGTTATTTTATTACTCGAGTCAAGTAGATGATAGAAATGGATTTTGATGACTTGTACTGATGGATGAAAGGAGATTGATTATTTATATTTTGAATTCCAATTACAAATTAATTAGCCGTTAATGGTGTTTTGTAGCTGAAATTAAGATTTATTATTGACTAACAAAATAGTTTTAGGTGATGATTAAGAAAGATTAAAGACGAAATAGTCATGAACTTATTTATTTATTTGATCACTCAAAAATTACCGTATCTCGTTGAGTATAGTATATAATGAAGTAGAAGTAAATACAAGAAATGACTTGGGGTTCCATGTGGGATGAGGTTTTTGAGCTTGATTTCTCGACATTGTGCATTTCTATCATCCAAAAAATAGCATGTGCCAACCATTGCTAACATCCAATTACATTCATGGACTGTCTTTTGGCGTTAGCAATTTTTTTATACCATTCTCTTTCTTTTTTTCCTTTATTTTATATCACTTGTATAATAAAAAATATTTAAAGATCCGTTACACTTCAATAATTATACTATCTCGTTTTTGTCTTTTAAACCCACAATTCTTTCCCCAACAAAATAAAAATAAAACCCACAACTAGAGATGGAGATGATTAATTAATTTAGATGCTTTGCAATCTGTAAAATATGCTCCAATTAATGCAAGTAAGTGTGTTGGTTTCTTCTTAAATCCTTCGTTGTTGTATTAAAAATATATGCCAATCCATGGCCCTCTTACCAGATCAATTAACCTCATGTTTGTGGATGGATGTTTCTTTGTTCTTGTATAGTGAAACTTATGCGAAGCTCACTGATAACTAATCTGGCAGCCTCAAGCTGGATTCTGACTCTATGCACGTTATGTTTGTTATAAATATTTTGTGATACGATACGTGACACAATTCGATTTCAAACGAAAAATAAGAATTAGTAAAGAATCGAACTTATACATTATTAGGTCTCTTGCCCCTTGGAGACTTGCAGTCAAATGGGTCATGAAATAATCTTAGATGTAATGAATGAAGATTTTGAGACTATTAAGTCTATAGCAGAAACAGTCGTGTAACTAAACTACTTTGAGAAACAATATTTTTCCATTTGTATTGCAACAAATATTCATACTTATAGCCATGTTTTAATAACCGAAGGAGTGAATCACTGATTCGAGCAGTCGAACTGTTCAATCTCGACTGATGTCATAAAAAATTTCGATAAATTAAAAATTATAAAAAAATATATAAAAATTACACAATATATATATACTAGTTTTTGCCCGTGTCTACGGCACGGTGTTATAATATTTGGCCCGTGCCTATGGCACGATGTTACAGTATTTACTCGTGCCTACGGCACGGTGTTACAGAATTAAATAATTTTATTTTTTAATTAAATGATTTTATTTTAACTTTCTATTTTTTAATTTGAAATTTTGAAAATTTTTGACCATTTCCATCAATCAATTCACTCTCTTTCCTCAAATTACCAATGAAATGATCTGAGCCGTCAATTAAGCCACATAAATAGAGCCGTTGGATACACTCTCTTTCCTCCAACACCATTCTCCTTTATTATATAGATATATATATATATATTATATATATATATATATATATATATATTTATATAAATTATTAATTTATTATAATAATTTATAATATCAAAACAAAACGATTTAAATTTGCTCACCCTTTCAATTTTAAAAAAACAAAACTGGATTGGTTCGTTGGTTTTATGAACAATCGGTTTGAGGGATTTTTCGAACCGGACTCATGGTCAGTTCCTGATTCGATCGATCGATCCTATTTTAAAAATACTGCTTTTAGGTAAATTATTTATTATAAATTTATTAGATTTTATTTATATATTATATATATATGCAATGGGCCGAGACAAGATTTATCAAACCCAATCCCGTCCTATTTACGAAACAGGGACGAAAAATAATCTCAGTCATGTCCCGTTATATTTTTTTAAGACAAAAAACCGTATCGATCCTGTCATATATCTCGTTAAATCTTATTTAATCTCGTTAAATATCGTATCATCCCGTTAAATCTCATCTCATCCACTTGAGTTTTTAGGATAGTTTTTTTTATCCCGTCACGTTTTTAAAACGGAATTTGAGACAACAAAAATGGTCATTTCTATATAATACTCAGTTAGGTGCCCAAATTAGCTAAAGTCCATAAATACCTAATAGGAGCCTCACCACCAGCAGATTTTACCTCTTTGTTACTTCTGTTATACACGCCTCTCATTTTGTTGTTGTGGTAGATAGGTATTCAAGCTTTTAGAATTAGAAGAGCTAAAATTAAATACCTAAAACAAAACTAAAAAGAAAAATAGTAATACAGCAGGAAGGAGAAATAAGGGTTGAAAAAAAATAAAATTAAAGCTCACTCGCCCTGCCCACACACATAACAAAATAATAAAACCCAGTGAAAGAGTCTATATATGGACATTGTTCTTTCTCATTTTGATTGCTCTTCATGCATTTGTTTTCATTCTCATTTCTCATTTCTCATTTCCTAAAAAACTTTTAAAATACATTGTTTTCTGCTTCTGTTTTCATCTAATTACATAAGCAGAAAAACAATTATTTTTAAAAGCTAATGATTTTTCAGAAATTGTTGGTGTAATGTATGAGTTTCTTGGTTTTGATAGATTGAGATACGTACTATTGGGTCTCTGCAAGAAAATGGTGTTCTGACATTCCCAGCCTCTGCTTGCATTGTTTTGCGTGATACCGAAGCAAAATCATAGCAACATAATCTAGCTCTTTTTGCCGAAGGAAAGTCCTTTAAATCCATGAGGATCTAGTGGGTTTCCTTCGAAAACTTCATCCCATTCATCTCTTTGTCATTGTTCCTACATTTGCTTTTCCTCTGTTTTGCTCTGTTTCTTTCATAACAAAATCATAAAATGGATCAGTTAACTGTGCTACCCAATTCAGTTCTAGGGGGACAAGATGACATTGCTTCGCAAGTTGCATTGCTTTGGGGTTTGGTCAAAGTGCCATTGATTGTCCCATTGCTACGAGTTGCAGTTATGCTTTGTTTGGTCATGTCTGTAATGCTATTCGTTGAGAGAGTTTACATGAGCGTTGTCATTTTTCTGCTCAATCTCTTTGGACGCAAAGCAGAGAAAAAATACAAATTTGAGCCATTGAAAGAAGATGTTGAATTGGGTAACTCATCTTATCCCATGGTTCTGGTTCAAATCCCAATGTTCAACGAAAGAGAGGTCCCTTTCTTTCCCTTTTTTTTTATTGTAACCCTTTTGAGTTTCACAATTTTTAATGCTACATTTTTAATAATAATGCCTGCAGGTTTATCAACTCTCGATAGGAGCTGCATGTGGGCTCTCATGGCCATCTGGTCGACTCGTCATTCAAGTTCTTGACGATTCAACAGACATAACAATCAAGGTACTTGTCTATTTTATTTAAAAGCTTTAATTTGCATGGAAAATTATTAATGCATTGCTTGCAGGAAATGGTGGAGCGAGAATGCCAAAGATGGGCAAGCAAAGGGATAAACATAAAGTATGAAGTAAGAGATAATAGAAAAGGGTACAAAGCAGGAGCTCTCAAAGAAGGCATGAAACGCGGCTACGTTAAAAGCTGTGATTTTGTTGTCATTTTTGATGCTGATTTTCAACCTGAATCAGATTTTCTCACACGCACCATCCCTTATCTCGTTCACAATCCTGAATTAGCTCTCGTTCAAGCTCGCTGGAAATTCGGTAAACGCCAAATCTATCTTAATATAATCACACAGTTAAATTCTGTTTTAGTTCACTAAAACACTTGATTTGCCTATGCTTTTGCGCTAACCTTAAGATTGTTTTTCTGTTGGGGACAATGAGGGGGTTGGGGTTGTGTAGTAAAAGGGTACGTTTTCCGAAACTGTCGGTGGGTCAAATTGAGGACTGATGTGGGTCCCGTATCATCCCTACGCCTACGTGGATCCATCATGCGCCATTGTTTTGACACGTTGCATTTTTATCAATACTTTTATCTTGTGGGACCCATTTGCCAAACCAAACCCAATAGGGGAGATTCCGAATTTTTTTTCTGTCCCATTTGGAATTATAAGGAATGATATACGTGGCATCAGCTTTAGGGTTCAAGTTACTATTGTTTTGGGCAAAAATCTCTTCTTTGGTGCAAAATTGATATGAGTGATGTGATATCATAAGTGAATTAAAAAATGACATGTATAATTTTTTCACATATTTTTTAGTTGTTTTTTAATTTTTTAGCACGTGTGGCAGTTGATGATTGGTTTGTTACATGGATGACGTGGTACCACTGTTATATAGAAGATTTTCTCCCCCGACGACCGCACCCCGTCCTTCCCCCTCATTTTACAATAATAAGCCTTAAATTAAATTAATGATAATAATAATATAGTTCTAATAATTCATTCAATAACAAATTTGAACATGTGAATTTAGACAAACATTTTCAATCTGATCACTGCTATGTAAAATCACTTTAACTTAATTAATAAACATGATCTATAGGAAAAGCATTAACTAATAATACGGTACCCATCAACAAATGCGATGGCACTTTTTGGTGAAAAGGGTGCAAAAGCGTGTGGAATTTCGCTTAGGAAGTGCTAGATTAAGAACTGGGCAAATGAGGCATGTTTGGTTTTTGAATAACAGAACATAAGGGCAAGTTTGGACTTGAATAATTTTGGGGGTTATAAATGTCTTGTCATTGTAATGCGAAGCCATTTTCATCGATATACCCCGGCAGCCGCTTGTGCCATCTTAATGGTGGGTCTCGTGCTCCGGTCACTGTCTTAATGTCTTATTCAGTTTTCACTACTAATAAGTACCAACCACCAACACTTACTTAATTTGCTTTCATTATTGTTTTAAGAAAATAAAACAAAAAGGAATTAATGCCAGCCAAGGTAGTGACATGACAGTGGTTTGGTTTTGGGTTGTCTCGCTGTTTTGTAGTGAATGCTGATGAGTGCTTGATGACAAGATTGCAAGAAATGTCATTAGATTACCATTTCACAGTGGAGCAAGAAGTCGGTTCTTCCACCTATAATTTCTTCGGCTTCAACGGTACATATTTACATAATATTTGTAACATACAAATTACAAAGTCATTTATGTTACAAGTATAACGTTGTGTAAGTAAAAAAAATATTTCAACTATATGATTAAAATTTGATATTTGTAATATGTGGTTTGTGAAATTGTAATGATACAGGGACGGCAGGGGTATGGAGGATTTCTGCTCTGAATGAGGCAGGAGGATGGAAAGATAGGACCACAGTGGAGGATATGGATTTGGCTGTCCGAGCTAGTCTTAAAGGCTGGAAGTTCTTATATGTTGGTACCGTTCAGGTAAAATATACCATTTTTGTTCAATTTGTGATGGCTACATCAATTGATTGTATTGGACTATTGGTAATGTTTATATGTATACTCGATGATGCTATTTGATTTGATATCTATTGTAGGTGAAAAATGAATTGCCAAGTACTTTCAAGGCCTATCGCTATCAACAACACCGCTGGTCTTGTGGTCCTGCTAATCTCTTCAGGAAAATGGCAATGGAGATTATAAGAAACAAGGTTAGTTTGTTTTGCATTGGCAAAAAGGATAATTCATTTCTGATATTTTCATTTAATGAAAAAGATTCAGCTGGTGTTATTATATGTTTATGCAGAAAGTGTCATTATGGAAGAAAGTACATGTGATTTATAGCTTCTTCTTCGTTAGGAAGATCATAGCACATATTATTACATTTATGCTTTACTGTATTGTGTTGCCCGCAACTGTTGTCGTCCCTGAAGTTCAGGTTCCGAAATGGGGTGCCGTTTATATACCTACTGTCATTACCATTCTCAATGCTGTTGGAACACCAAGGTCCGCATTTGTTGGTTCATTTAGTATATGTTCTTTTCTCAATAAGTAATCTTAGCGTATTTCACCTTTCTGAGATCCATATTTGGTCATTGTTCTCGCAGATCACTTCATCTGTTGGTTTTCTGGATCCTTTTTGAAAATGTCATGTCACTTCACCGAACAATAGCTACCTTCATTGGCCTGATAGAGGGTGTTAGAGTAAATGAATGGATTGTGACCGAGAAACTTGGAGGTGCTCTCAAAGCTAAGACAGCGGCGAAAGCACCAAGGATGCCTAGGTTCTCTTTCGGAAACAGGTATAATTTTATTTCTACCTTTATTCCTATATGCAGTTTAGCCACAAGCTTGCTGTATGATCATTCTGGTTCTTTTATGTTGACAGGGTTTACTTGCTAGAAATTGGAGTTGGAGCATTCCTCTTCACCTGCGGTTGCTATGATGTTTTATTCGGACATAACTACTACTTCGTTTATCTATTCGTGCAAGCCTTAGCGTTCTTCATCATCGGATTTGGTTACATTGGTATCTTCGTCCCACGCTCTTAGAACAATTTCTGCAGGGATGGTGCAAGTCTTTTTGCTATTCGCGACCTTGTGAGGTCGCCCTCTGTCCTTCAACAGCGCTATATGTGGCCTTCATGGGGACACCTTTAGCTTGTATGAAAAGAAAACAAGATCATATCTTTTAGGTTAAACCTAAATTATCTCAGTCAATGACACAAGAAAAAGAAGATAGTTATCTTTGTGAATATTTTAGAAGCCAAATCAATGAAGTCGCAGGGCAAAATGTTGTGATGTTAATGCATTAAACTAAAATGACCATGAAGAGCAAGCGAAGGCAGATGTGGACTCATACCCAAGAACACTTTGGAATTGATTGTGAGAATTATAGAAAAAATTTTATCCTTATTATTTATTTGGCCTGTTTTATTATGATTGGCAATACGTTTGAGAGGTAATAAAATGATGAGAAATGGAATGAATTTCAGATTTAATTTCCATTTTTCTTCTTATCTATCTGTGCGAACTTCTGTATGTAGCACCAAAATTATCTTATCTAATCTTGCACTAATCCAGAAACAGATTAGATGTTTAATTAAGTTTCCAATACATTCCTCATTAAATTATCTTATTGAACTACACTCGATAAACCATCGAATTATTGTCTAATTATATTAATTTAATTAAGTTTCCAATACATTCCTTAATATAACGTTGAGTAGATGTATATGGTGTGCGGATTTTTAAGAAACGCGAGTAATTGATACACAGGCTGCGCAAGATCCAGAATAGTGGGCTCAGATAGTATTATTTTTAAAGGTGGGAAATAGGACCTCTTGGTTAATTGGGCTTGGGGTTAGATCTAGTAGTTATAATGGCTGATGATCCGCAATTCATTTTTTAAAAGAATAAGCAATCACAAAAAGATCTCATAAGACTTTCGTTTTAGCTTAATTTATTAATTAATGAGTTCAAACAAGAGAATAAGATCACCTGATCTCACTACTAGAGCATCTCTATCACTTCTACGCTCCCTAAATATATATTTAATTTCCAAAGCTTTTCGTAATAAATTTCTCAAATTTTCTTTTAATCTATGATGGTATAGTGATATTGGGAATTGAGTTGCCAGCTATAACTAGAAAAACATCAATTTATAATATTCTAGGACTCGTAATTTGCGCTGGTTAAATATATTTTTGACATCAAAATTCAAATGATAATAAGATAATTTTGTAAAGAAATAATCTTTCAGAAAATAAAATTCCTAAAAATAGATTTCTACTTTTACTAATAATATTTTTTTTGCAAAGAAAAAATCCTTAAGAAAATAAAACTCCTAATAAAAAAATTTTGATTATATTTTCTATCGTAATTTTAAAACCTAATAATTGAAAGAAAATATATTACTACTAAGATAAGTAAAAAGAAATTGGATCCTAATTAATAAGAATTTTTACAAAGAAATAATTCGTAAGGAAAACAACTCATATTAAAAAAAACTGTTTTTATTTTCTACCTTGACTTTCAAGTCTTATAATTGAAAATTTTGGGTATATAGGAAGAAAATATACTAAGTAAAGTAAAATGGAAAATGGATCTAACAATGATGCATAAGGAGATTAAAAGGCAATTAGATTTAATAACGATGAATAGGAAAAAAAATGCAAAAAAACTACATTGCGTCCACTTGAAGATCCAGGCCCATTAATCTAACAACACATTCAATTGAAAACCCATCAACTGTTTTAGTTTATATTTTTTCTTTATATATTTTTTTTAAACATAGCACTCAATGATCAATAATTTGAGCCATATAATCTTCAGAAATCGTGTTAATCAAAATCTTATTAGTTGATTATTCTGTAATCTTAATCAATACCATTTCACATAACAGTACGGTGAGTGTTGCGAATTTGTGAAGCTATTACATAGAAGGAATTGCCAAAAAAAATTACACAGATACCAAGACTAACGCACAATAGCTGAATTACCGTTGAGTAAGTATGATCCTTTGAGATTAAGCATGTCAAGGATTGATGAAGAAAGCCACTTGTCCCGCCAGAAATCAACCCTCATGCCATTACCAATAATCCATTGACAAATTTTGTCTCCCCTACAATACATATTTTGTCCTTTATCTTTCTCAAAAATTCAATTTCCCAAATAATTTTTTTTTTCCGAATTAAAAGAAAAATCTTAAAAAAAAAAAGAAAACAAGAGAAGGGGAACGCGCGATCGTTCCCTTCTCTTACTATTTTTTATTTTTAGATTTTTCTTTTAATTCCGAAAAAAAAACATATGTATTTATTTTATTTTATTTATTAAATTTTATATTTTATATTTTTTTACTTTATATTTTTTTCTATTTGTTTAATAAATATTACCAATTTTATATTTATTATTATTTATTTTGTATTCGTTTATTCATTTAATTTTTGTGATTCTTTTTTTAATTTATTTAACACTACTTATGTATTATAAAAATGTTCTCATGTATATGAGAAAGATATATATATTTAAAAATAGTGCAAATAACAACATAAAAACTTACACTTAAAAATATAAAACATAAATTCTAATTTATGTTGCCTTCAAAGTCTCATTCTGGCGCACTTTGTGATATACTCAATATTTCGTACCATAATTGATTACGAATCTTATAACGAGTGGCTCATTCTTTAGCTTCGTACGATAAATGTTCTCACCACCATATTGGGATGAGTGGTACATGGTAATGAGGGTGTAACAAAACTTGCACAAAGTGTCTACCAACATGAGCAATACCTATTTCTTGACGCTCTTGCTATGGAACTGCAGAGGACTTTAATGGCAAGTGAGTAAAACAACTCCAAACATTCTCAGCAAATGTATGCATTACAATATTGTACCTCGAAGCGATGACAATTCCTAAACTCATTGAGTCCATCCAATGTACCTTTGGTGCCTGCGACTGGAAGAAATGCAGTAAATGTAATAGATTGTCTGCCCATCTGTTTGATGGATAAAGTCGATCATATAAATCCTTATTTTGTTGAATATCTTCAATAAAGTCGCATCGTACTTGACCCTAACCTTCTTCGCCATACCCGATTAGTGCAGCTATTGCTCTGAATCCACAATGACCATCAACTTGAACATCAATAGTGTGAGAAATATAACGTTGATATGTCACATGTAATTTTTGAATACAGGTATCACAGATCGGTGGAAGTTGAGACTGGTCATGACTCATGAGTTGATCGCCTCCCACGATCCTTTAAAAAATATTGTATTTTTTCATTAGTAAAATTTACAATAATGACTAATAATTTATCTAGTAAAGAAATAAAATAATTGTACATTTGACTTGAATTGCTTCCCAGGTGCATACATATATCAATCCATGCTGAAACAAATCGGTCTCTGTAAGGGTGTAATCATGTCTCCCAAATGTAATTTAGAGCACCATTGAATTGTCTAAACTTCTCGCGCATCACCTCACATTTATGTTGGTAAGCCCACTGTGTTGATGAATTAATAAAAGAGTGTCATGATGAGTAAAAGTGTTTACATTGCATACTAAGCATATGACTGCATTTCTGCATTATGCACTGATTTATGTGCCAAATACAAAGAATGTGACAATCCATGGGAAAACGTGTTTCAATGGCTTTAATAAGCTCCAAATCCCGATCTGAAACAAAAACTGATGGCAATGATGCTCCTTTTTCAACCATCAATTTCTTTAAGATTGATAATGCCAATGTTAGTTGCCCAGCCGTCTCATTACCAAGATATGTGAACATAAGTGAGTAAGTTCGCATTGTGGATGTGATACCAACAACCTCCAATAGTGGTATCTGATACTCGTTGGTCTTGTATGTGGCATCAATGATCAACACATAAGGAAAGTTAACATATAGCTTTAGGCTTTTATGATGAACCAAAGAATATCTGTAATTTCATTTGTGTATGGATTTGTAAGGTAATCATGAAGATAATTGTTCTTAATCAATTGATCCAAAACATATTGAATAAAAGTTAGACCACTCCGTTTCGCTATTTGTTTCTAGAAATAGCATTGTAAATGCTTATGATTTCCGTATTATTTGACGGGTCTATTTCTTTTAAAACACTAAGAATTTCACGAGGTGCGGTGCTGTTGGCCATATCAAGCACAAATTGTTTCTCTAACGGTTTTAGCCTAGACAAATATTAATGACCATCAAGATATTCTGCTACTTGATGATTATGGAAACCACATGTAACCTTTAATCCCCACATAACACCGTATGGAGGTTTTGGTATACCTCGCAGTTCAAATGGGCATTCATATTTTTTGTCCCACTATTTTTTACTATGGATTGACCTTCAACAAGATACCGCGTGGTTTGTACTTTCCTCATCTTTCACACATAAGATGACACTTTGGCAGCTTGCCGCCTTTCAAATTAGCATAATTTTTAATCACTATCACAATATTATTTTATAGACCAACTCTTTTCGCCCAATTTATCATATCTTATATACTTTCAAAGATCTATATAAAAAATAATGAAGATGTATAAATAACAAATATACATAATTTATACACTTTAACAATAAATAACGAATATACATAAGACAACGATAAAAATAACATGGTCTGTAGTAAATTCAGTTGTATAATCGCGACTATTGCTGTAGATGTTTTCCCCACTTCGAACTTCATTCTCGCCTGACCAATTATCTGAAAATAAGCACAAGTTACAGTTATCCATAATGTTTTCCGAATATGATAACTCTATTATAAGAAGAGAGAATGATATGTTGAAGGGGAAAAAAAGAATGAGATGAGAGAGACTCAAATGATCTTACCTTCAAACTAACAAACTACATATTTATATAAGAAGTAAACACAAATAAAACAAATAACTTTTAATAAAGTAAAAAAATATATATGGATATTGATTTACGAAATTAAATAAAACAAACAACTTTTAATAAAGAAAATGTAAAATCATAATCATAATCAACACAACTTTTAATAAAATATTTTTTTAAAAATAAAAGTAAAAGTAAATATGGATACTGATTTACGAAATTAAATAAGACAAATAAATTTTAATAAAGAAAATATAAAATTAGAATCAGAATCAGAATCAACACAAACTTTAATAAAATAATTTTTTTTTTTTTAAAAAAAGTAAAAGTATATATGGATACTGATTTTGTCCCTTATCTTTCTCAAAAATTCAATTTCCCTAATAATTTTTTTTCGAATTAAAAGAAAAATCTTTAAAAAAAAAAGAGAAGGGGAATGGGCGATCATTCACTTCTCTGATTTTTTTCTTTTTTTAGATCTTTCTTTTAATTCTGAAAAAAAAAATAACACATGTATTTATTTTATTTTTTTAATTAAATTTTTTATTTAAAAATATATATATATTTTTACTTTATATATATATTTTTTATTTGTTTAATAAATATTACAAATTTTATATTTATTATTATTTATTTTGTGTTTGTTTATTCATTTAATTTTTGTGATTATTTTTTAATTTATTTAACAATATAAAAGTAAAAGTATATATGGATATTGATTTACGAAATTAAATAAGACAAATAACTTTTTATAAATAAAATATAAAATCATACTCATAATCAGAATCAACACAACTTTTAATAAAATATTTTTTTAAAAAAAAAAGTAAAAGTAGATTTGGATACTGATTTACGAAACTAAATAAGACAAACAACTTTTAATAAATAATATATAAAATCAGAATCAGAATCAACACTACTTTTAATAAAGTAATTTTTTTTAATAAATATATTAGATTTATTAAACAAATAGACTATCAAAAAATTTATTTTATAATATAATTTTATTTGGTTAAATTATATTATTTTAATACATATGTAGTATTAATTAAATTAAAAATGAATCAAAAAAATCAATGAATAAATACGAAATCTGTAATATTTATTAACAAAAAATCAAAAAATTATAAAATAAAAAAATAATTAATAAAATGACAAATGGAGTTATAATTAGTATATAATTATTTTTATATTAATATATATAAATATATAAATTTTGTAATATGTATAATAATTAAATGAGTCATTTTACATATTGATAGATGTATTGTGGTAAATTAACAAGGAAACAAAAGGGGGGCGTGGCAGAGGGTTGTGAGGGGAGGGGGATGATCAATTTTCCCCTCTAGATAAAGGATCAATTGAATCCTATAAACCTGAATTTATTTAGATTAATATTTATTTTTTAATATAATTTCTCAAATTAAATTTATTATTATTATTATATATATAAGTATAACATTTGACTTATATATATATATATATATTTAGAAATAGTTAGAATATCATCGTCAAATCAACCAATTAAAATTTAAGTGGATCAAGTAAAAATTTTTATTACGTTAATTTTTTACAATAAATATATCATTTTTACTCAAACTCAAATTCTAACAAAAAATGATATACTTCATACATTTATCCTTAAAGTTTTCCTAATTCCCTAATTATAATTAGGGCGAGTGAGTTAGGAAAACTTTAGAATAAATATATGCAAGTATATAATTGCTCAATTTTAACAATCAAATCTTAAAGTCTTTTATCGTTGGACATGGGGCAACTTGTATACACAAGGACACACAAGTATAGCTACCGAAAATCGACTAACAAAAATTAAATAAAATAAAATAAGAGGTATATTATTTGACTTGGTACCGTCGTGAGACAACCACAAGCTTCCATAAAGATACAAATTTCATCTTTACCTCAGAATCATCAACCACCTTTCATTGTTCCCTCCGCCCACTCCCAAAATGGCAACCTCTCTTACATTCTCCAAGTTCCTCTCCTCCGCCGCCTTCACCGCCACCACCGCCAAATCCCCTCTCTTTCCCCCCAAATCGCTCCATTCCCTCCCCCACCCGCTCAAACTCTCACACCGCCACCGCCTCGCAAAATCCGCAGCCAAACAACTCTCTTTCTCCACCAAAGCCACACCGATAACCGCCGCCATTTCCGTCGGCGACAAACTCCCCGACGCCACCCTCTCCTACTTCGACTCCGCCGGCGAGCTCCAAACCACCACCATCTCCGAACTCACCTCCAACAAAAAAACCATCCTCTTCGCCGTCCCCGGCGCCTTTACCCCTACCTGTTCCCAGAAACACCTCCCCGGCTTCGTCGAGAAATCCGCCGAGTTGAAATCCAAAGGCGTCGACACCATTGCCTGCATTTCCGTTAACGACGCCTTCGTCATGCGCGCGTGGAAGGAGAATCTTGGAATTAACGATGAAGTGCTTTTGTTGTCTGATGGGAATGGGGAGTTCACTAAGGCTATTGGCTGTGTGCTTGACTTGAGTGACAAGCCGATGGGATTGGGAGTTAGGTCCAGGAGGTACGCGCTTTTGGCTGAGAACGGCGTCGTTAAGTTGCTTAATTTGGAGGAGGGCGGCGCCTTTACTTTCAGTGGAGCTGAGGATATGCTCAAAGCTCTGTAATTTTGGTCAGATTTTTTATAATTTAATTTAATTAGAGTCTTAATTTATGCATCTAATAAAATCGAAATGGATAAACACGGGCATCCTTGAGGCTTTCGAAATTTGTTTTTTCTTCTTGAGCAAAACATTTGCCTGCGTACTTGAAATGCACTTGAATTTTTAGAGAACTTTTATATTTTCATTTTGCTGATTCATTTTTTCACAAAAAATGAAAAAGAAAAAGAAAAATTTTGTATATCAACTGACCTAAATTCAGAGGCGCTAGATGAGTTATTAAAATGAATATTCCAGGGAAAAAGGATAGTCAAATACAAACGCCCTTAGTTGCCCCATTGTGTTGACTGTATTTTATTTGTTAACTTAAAAATTTAAAGAATCTTTCATTATATCATGTATGTATATTTATATTTATTTGGGGTTGTTTAATTGCTTCCCATTTTAAATGTTTTGGGCTGTTACACATGCTGAAGGAATGTGGCTTTTGATGATACGCTATGGTTATACATATCTTTGGGAGCTTTGATATTTTAGCAAATGTTCACAACTGTCTACCAATAATTTATTTTTTTACAAAAATTATTTCCTTTGTCCATTGTAGGACATTTGTCATAGATATTTAGCATAGGAGCAATAATGCAGAATATTAATTTTAGATAGAGAATGAGGATAGATACAGATAAAGTAGAATAAATATCAAATAGCTTTATTGGAATGCTAACGGTTTCTTCGGCCTATGCACATTCTGATTCAATAGAAATTAGATGAAGTGGAGATTCGGAAGCCGATATTTAGTTTATATTGTTTAGCTCAAATAAGATTCGGAGCCTAATTGAACCTCTAATGTCTTCAGTTACAAGCTGAAGACGAATTGACTTAAATTGAAAAGGTAGCTAGTTAATTTGAGTTCAGACTATAGTTTACTTTTAATCTCGATAACGAGCATAGGTATATAAGAATTGCATTAATTTTTATTAAAATAAATAGAACAAATACTTTAGTAGGGAAACTTTCTTATAAATTCAAACATAGCATATGAACACAATCTACATTGAGCTATCAAATTGAACTCTACCGTGCTATGGTTGATAGGTTAGCAAGTCTTTAATAATTTTCGACCCCAGTTTTGTTCGTGATAGGAAAAATATTGAACTGAGCTTATACTGGTCAATGAGTGCTAGTGCTAGTGATAGTGTACAGTACCAAGTCGCCTTTTCGTCGAATTTTCAATAGGATGGAGGTGTCCGCATCGGTTTGAGCATGGTTAGTCAACTCTTGCTGCCGTCCTTGGGCATAAGTGCCATCTAAGAGTAAATAATAATGTAGGAAGAGTATTGATGTGAGGATTTTATTATATGAAACATAATCATGTTGATGCCAGCTGCATGCACCATGCAGTAAACTTCCAAAGCCAGCCGAAAGTTGACGAAGATGGGCGCCGAAAGTTGATGGCACATCATGCCAACTTGCTGCCAACTGCCAAGACGTGTGCTACTGTAGCACATGTCTTTGGCACTATAAATTGAGCCCTTGAGTCCATTGATAAGCATCCCAGTAATCCAAAGATCCAGAGAGTAAACACAGAGAGTTGAAAGTGTATTTTGAGAGTTTTTTGTAAAGTTTCGTGTAAGCTTTGTAATTCTTTATTTGTGACATAAAGAAGAGTTTTCTCTCATTTCTCCTCTATTATTGTGTGTTTAATCACAACAAGTGGTATCAGTAGCTAAGGTTACTCGGAGGGATCCCGAAACTCAGAAACAGAGCTTCGGTTCTGACGAAAGTTGTCGAAAATCGATTTTGAACATACCATCGGACTTTTCACAGCGAGACGAGTACGGTGGTATTTTCCGGCGATCGATCGGAGGTCCAGAACGGCGTCATGCGCCGCACGCGCAGGTCAGAGAGCTCGCCACGCGCTCCACGCGCAGACACGTCCCCACACGCTGCTCAAGGAAGAAGACGACCACGTCAGCCGCCACGTGTCGTCCAGTCAGCGTCCAATCAGCGCCACGTCAGCAAACCCTGCACAGTCAGCAGCCTAGTCAGCAACACAGTCAGCAGACACGTGGCATCCAATCAGCAGCCACGTCATCTGCAACGTATGCAGTGCCACGTCAGCGGTGCCTGGTAAATTTCAGATAGGTCCCTGAACTTTCTGGAAATTACAATTTAGCCCCTATACTTTCAGAAATTTTCAATTTAGTCCCTGAACTTTTTGGAAATTTCAATTTAGTCCCTGTACCTTTCCGTAATTGCACTTTGGCCCCTGAACTTTCAGAAATTGCACTTTGACCCCTGTAATTTCTGGAATTTGCAATTTGGTCTATGTGTCGGATTTTGACAAACGATATGTCATTTCCACCATTTTCGACCATTCCGGACGCAACGGTGAGGTCCGTTTTTTGAAATTCTGCTTAGAATTTTTGTTAATGAAAGGGGGCAATGGAAAAATGGTTTTGTTAACCAGTACCAATTATTTCACATGGAGAAGAATGATGAAAGACCTTCTGTATGTGAAGGACTATGATGGATCGATATTTCTAGAGCAGAAATAAGAAGGAATGAACGATGAAAAGTGGGCTAATTTTCACCAGAAAACATGCAGTATTATTCGTCAGTGGATCGACGATAGTATCGTCAACCATGTCAGTGAAGAAACAAATGCACATGTCTTATAGGGAAAGCTGGAGGAGCTTTTCCGAGCAAAGACTGGCAACAATAAGCTATACTACATCAAGAAGATGATGGTTTGAAATACCAGGAAGGTACAGCTGCGGCGGACCACATCAACGATTTCCTCGGAACAATGAAAGAATTGTCTGGATTGGGTATAGACTTCGGTGATGAGGTAAATGACTTAATACTCCTTAATACGTTACCAGAATCTTGGGAAACGTTCAGATCTACGGTGATAAATTCAGCCGCAGATGGGAAAGTCACTATGGAGATGGCAAAGACCAGGATCTTCGAGGAATAAAAGAGGACGAGAATGCATGAGTCAGCATCATCCTCAACCTGAAAAGCTCTAGTGACAGAGAAGAACACCAGAAGGGGGATGAGTAAAAGCCGAGGCCCAGGTAAATCAGACGAGAACCAGGGGAAATCAAAAACGAGGGAAATTGAATGTTTCTACTGTAAAAAGAAAGGCCATATGAAGCGGGATTGCTACAAACTGAAGAACGAGCAGTCCATGAGAGATGGTGACTCTAACCAAGAAAGAGTTGCTACTACCACCGATAAAACCTCCAAAGAATTATGCATTATGTATGAAGAAGATGTTGTGAATCTTGCCAGCTACGAGACCAGTTGGGTGATAGATAGTGGCGCTTCCATACACGCCACATCTCGTAGAGACTTCTTTTCATCTTACACACCAGGGGACTACGGTGCTGTAAGGATGAGGAATGACAGTCAGTCCAAAGCCGTCGGTATTGGAGACATCTGCCTTGAAACAGACAACGGGACAAGGCTAGTGTTGAAGGGAGTCAATCACATCTCAGACATCCGGTTAAACCTGATCTCAACATGCAAGCTGGATGATGAAGGTTTCTGCAGCACCTTTAGTGACGACACATGTAAGCTCACTAAAGGATCAATGGTGGTGGCACGAGGTAAGAAAGATTCAACTCTGTATTTGATGTATGCTAAGATTTCAAATAGTAGCATAAATATAGTTAACAGTAATAAGGCAGCTGAACTATGACATAAAACGCTCGGTCACATGAGTCAAACGGGGATGGAGATACTACGCAGGCGGAATGTTCTTCCCGAACTGAAGAACTCACACTTACGGAAGTGTGAACACTGCATGGCTGGAAAACAGAACATAATGTCCTTCCAGAGCTCCTCGCCTCAACGGAAACCGGAGGTACTTGACCTCATACATTCAGATGTATGTGGTCCGATGCAGACACGAACACTTGGTGGGTCAATTTACTTTGTGACATTCTTTGACGATCATTCAAGGAAGATCTGAGCATACACCTTGAAGAGAAAAGATCAAATGTTTGGAGTGTTCAAGGAGTTTCATGCCCTGGTGGAGAGAGAAACCGGCAAGAAACTCAAATGCATCAGAACAGACAACGGTGGAGAATACAGAGGTCCGTTTGATCAGTACTGAAAGATGCAAGGAATCCGACATCAAACGACACCTCCAAAGACACCTCAGCTGAATGGCATGGCTGAGAGGATGAACAGAACCTTGTGCGAAAGGGTCAGAAGCTTGCTGTCACAAGCCAAGCTACCGAAGACAATTTGGGGGGAGGCACTCAACACAGCAGTACATGTTTTGAACATGTCCCTAGCGGTCGCACTGAAAGGTAATGTTCCTAACCAAACCTGGACAGGTAAAGAAGTGTCATACGAGCACTTACATGTCTTTGGGTGCAAAACTTTTGTACACATCCCAAAGAACGAGAGATCTAAGCTTGATGCAAAGACGCGGCAATGTGTCTTTATTGGCTATGGTCAGGATGATTTCGGCTACAAACTGTATGATCATGTTGAAAAGAAGATCGTTAGGAGCCGAGATGTTGTCTTTGTTGAAGACCAGACCATAGAAGATATCAGAAAAGAGATGGAGACAATGTCACAACAATACATAGATGTGAATCCAGAACCTCACACACCGGTGCCGGTACGAGTTGAAGATGAGGTTCCCATACATGAGGGTACATGTGATGAAGCTCCCAGAGATGATGATCATGATCAACCACAAGTACCAGAAGCTACACCAACACTTCCACAAAGAAGGGCTGACAGAGAGGTGACCTTCAACCAAATACTTTGTATATGCGTATATGTGCTGCTTACTGACGGGGGAGAACCCGAGAGCTACCAAGAGGCTGTGGAAACAGAAGACAGAGAAAAGTGGGAGGAAGCCATGCAAGATGGGATGAAATCTTTGCATGACAATCACACTTTTGAGTTTGTGAAATTGTCAAGAGGCAAACGGGCTTTGAAGAACAAATGGGTGTACAGAGTGAAGCAACATGAGCATACTTCACAACCCCGGTACAAAGCCAGACTAGTTGTCAAGGGATTCAATCAGAGGAAAGACATTGACTTCGATGAAATCTTCTCTCCAGTTGTGAAGATGTCATCCATCAGAGTGGTACTCAGCTTAGCAGCAAGCCTCGACCTGGAAGTTGAGCAGATGGATGTCAAGACCGCATTTCTTCACGGAGATCTGGAAGAAGAAATTTACATGGTGCAACCAGAAGGCTTCTGAGTCAGAGGAAAAGAGGACTATGTGTGCAGACTCAGGAAAAGCCTCTACGGTTTGAAACACCGAGACAGTGGTACGTGAAGTTTGAGTCAGTTATGGGGGAGCAGGGATACAAAAAGACCACTTCAGACAATTGTGTTTTCGTTCAGAAATTTTCTGACAATGACTTTATCATCTTACTGTTGTATGTAGATGATATGTTGATAGTTGGCCGGAATCAATCGAAGATTGATAATTTGAAGCAGCAACTGAGTAAGTAATTTGAGATGAAAGACTTGGGGTCAGCTAAACAGATTCTTGGCATCATGATCGGCCGTGATCGGAAAGCCAGAAGATTATACTTGTCACAGGATGAGTACATCGAGAAGGTACTTCAGAGATTCCAGATGGACAAGGTTAAAACGTTAGCACTCCTCTTGCTACCCACTTTAGATTGAGTACACAACAGAGTCCATCTACTGAGACAGAAAGAGGAAATGAAACAGATTCCATACACCTCAGCAGTGGGAAGTCTTATGTATGCCATGGTGTGCACGAGGCTAGACTTAGCACACGCAGTTGGATTGGTCAGCCGGTTTATGTCAAATCCAGGGCAGGAACACTGGAATGCTATCAAATGGATTATGCGGTATCTTCGAGGCACATCCAAAATGAGGCTATGTTTTGGAAGCAGCGAACCAGTGTTGATAGGCTACACGATTCAGATATGGCAAGAGATGTGGATACCCGTAAGTCTACTTCGGGATATCTGATTACTCTCTCAGTAGGAGCTGTGGCATGGCAGTCTAGGTTGCAGAGATGTGTTGCACTTTCTACAACAGAGGCATAATTCATTGCAGTGACAGAGGCTTGCAAGGAATTGTTGTGGATGAAGACATTCGTCCAGGAAATGGGTTTTATGCAGGAGAAGTACATTTTGTACTGCGATAGCCAGAGTGCTATCTATCTTGGTAAGAATTCGACATTTCACTCGAGAGCTGTGGCATGGCAGTCTAGGTTGCAGAGATGTGTTGCACTTTCTACAACAGAGGCATAATTCATTCCAGTGACAGAGGCTTGCAAGGAATTGATGTGGATGAGACATTCGTCCAGGAAATGGGTTTTAAGCAGGAGAAGTACATTTTGTACTGCGATAGCCAGAGTGCTATCTATCTTGGTAAGAATTCGACATTTTACTCGAGGTCAAAACATATCGATGTGAGGTATCACTGGATACGGGACGTCTGAGCTCAAGGCTGTTAGAACTCAGTAAAATTCACACCGACGACAACAGTGCCGATATGTTCACGAAGGTTTTACCGAAGGAGAAGCTTGAAATATGTCGTGCCATAGCCGGGATGACAAAACTCTCCACATAGTTAGAGTGGGGAGATTCAGAGAACTATGATTGGCTTGATCCCAACTCAGGGTACGTAGACAGTCATACAGATGCAGCCAGTGGTGGATCCTTTGGAGGATCCGGTTTGGGTGATTGATGGTTGACTCAGATTTAGGGAAATCTTCACCGAGGTGGAGATTTGTTGATGCCAGCTTCATGCACCATGCAGTAAACTTCCAAAGCCAGCCGAAAGTTGATGAAGATGGGCGCCGAAAGTTGATGGCACATCATGCCAACTTGCTGCCAACTGTCAAGACGTGTGCTACAGTAGCACACGTCTTTAGCACTATAAATTGAGCCCTTGAGTCCATTGATAAGCATCCCAGTAATCCCAAGATCCAGAGAGTAAACACAGAGAGTTGATAGTGTATTTTGAGAGTTTTTTGTAAAGTTTAATGTAAGTTTTGTAATTCTTTATTTGTGATATAAAGAAGAGTTTTCTCTCATTTCTCCTTTATTATTGTGTGTTTAATCACAACAAATTCAAGGAACAAGAAAGATCCTTTTTTTTTTGGGGGGTAAATTTGGTGAGATCACCAAAAAAAAATTGCAACATTTTCCGGCACAGGTTTCACTGTAGCTCTGCCAGGTTTATTAGTTCAAGATCCAATTTTCGATCTCAATTTTAGTCAATTCTTTTCTTCTCCAGTGAATGCACATGCGTAAGAAGAATAAGCTAGTTTGTCTATAATAATCCATCATAATCAAGATTGCCAATGTTTGAAAGGGAGATTCGGTTGTGGATATATGATATTTGAATATATTTTTTTTTCTATTATGTATTAGTTTATAATAATCCTACATATGTTCACTTCTACTTTCTAAATGGGCCATGTTTCACTTTTATTAGGAGTTGTAAGTTCAACTAATTTCATATCAAAATTAAAGTTCCTAAACGGTTTCACCCAGGAATGACGACAAAAAAAATTATTTGAATTTTTTTAGATATCCGAAACTAAATCTGAAATTATTATCCAATAAACATTGAAATCTAACAAATATATCGATAATTTTTTCAATTGTATGGTGATAAAAAAATATTCGATCAGTTACCATCCATGTTTTCAAAAAATATTATCTATAGCAAAAGAACAAATGAAAATCTCAGTTATCGTCGATCAAGAATGTCGCTCATTAAAACTGACGTAATCCAGGAGGTTGAAGGCATATTCCGAGGACCTTTACGAAAGTCAAAACCCAGAAACCCACATAAATCATGCCAAACTGGTAGTTGCAACCAATAATTAATTCTCAAAAAGGGAAAAAAAAATAAAATAAAATCATTTATAATCTTTCAAAATTTAATGATAGATGTCGAAAGTTAAAAAATATTTAATAATATCAATTTATTCACAATTGAATTGCATTCATTATATTAACAATTCAAAATTTTGTATTAAGATTTTAAATCAAATATTTAAATTATAATAGACTGACATGTCATATATTAAGTAATTTTACTTTTTAACCATCATATAATAGTTTTATTGATAAAAACAGTGGCTCGAAAAAAATTAAATTTTTGAGAATGCAATTTGTGGCTCTGAATGACTCATATTTGATGCGGATACGAGAATCTTGTTTGGTCATTATTTTAGATATTGTGATAAATAAATAATAATATGTGAATCAAATCTCATCGTCATTACTCATGCCACAAACACAGGCGTGCCGAGCTCAAAATGATTTGAATTTCTTATGTGATGCAAGCTTAAGCATGCGCACGGTGCTGAGTGCAAAATGTATGAGAGAACCATTTGATTTGCAAAGTCAAATTTTGATTAAATAAAGCTAAATATTATTTGGTAAAAACATGAATGTGATATTCTAGAAGACATAGCTGACCACTTCTAGAATCATGAATCTAGAAGAAACAGTTTTTTTTTTTCTCAAGAAAATATAATGTCAAGGGACATTTCTTCATCCTCCATGACTACATTATTTCTCAATATTGAAAAAATAATAATATTTTTTTTAGGAAACTTTATAGTTATAGCATAATATTTTAGCTAATTTATAAAGATGAGCCGGCTTTTTTTTTTTATCTGTTTGATTTTGTTATGAAATTTAAATGATAACGCCTTCATATGTTAGCAAGCACTAGATATGTAAGAGGTTGAGACGCGTTGAGATTTATCAACTTGAGTTCTGTCATGATTATAGTTTTAAAATGAAAAATCACTCAAATATCGGATATAATTAATTGAAATCTCAAATTCCGATTCAATTTATTTTTTTACTTCAGACGAAAGATTATTTAGAGTTTCATACTAATAACCGTCAGCATTCAAATGCCTTTTTTCTTAAGGCTATTGTTGTTAAAACTACCTCTTTATATTTTCCTTACAAAAAATAAGGAAAATTGAAGTTGTTTCCATAAATTGATTATTATTTCGGGCGTTTCCTTTTATAAATTTGTCAATACAGGGACCTGAGAATTCTCATTTCTCAATATATGTGAATTTGGTTAGTACAAAATAAGATTCGAAGAATATTTTACTTGGGATACCAAAACTCCAAAAGCTTGTCGCCCAAGAAAACAAACAACTGAACAAAACAAAACAAGTCGAAACGTAGAAAAATCATGACCAAAGCACACCGTTTTGATTAAACCGGAGCAGCCCATTAACTAAATCAAATTAACCCAAACCTCGTCTATAAAAGCCCGCAACTACATTTCTCACTTTAAATCACACGGGACTTTTGTTGCGCACTCACTAATCTTCATCTCTCGTTCGAGATCTTTCTTCGATTTTAAAGCTTTCAGAAAATGGCAATTACCATCACCTCCGTCAAAGCCAGGCAGATCTTCGACAGCCGTGGAAATCCAACGGTCGAGGTTTGTCTCTTTACCAGATCTTCTGTCTTTCGATATTTTCTGTAACCGATCTAAGGATTTGCTAATAATTCCATAATTTTCAATTTTTATAGGTCGATGTGACAACATCAGATGGCAACGTGGCTAGAGCTGCTGTTCCAAGCGGTGCATCCACCGGTAAGTTTACTGCGTCAGTTCGTTGTAAGCATTCCGTTTTATTATTATCCCATTCATGCAGTGGCGGTGCCACTTGGAGACCAGGAGGGGCTTCAGCCCCTGCTGGCTTAAGAAAAAAATATATTTATTTTTTTTATAAATAAAATATTATTATTTGATTTAACATAAAAGACCCTTCTAAAATTTCAAAACTTTAAAATATAAAATCTTAAAGTAAAATATTTTTATTTTTTATTTTTTATTTTTGTTAATTTTCTTGACCACCACTTTAAATCAATCAACCAACTTCAATCAGAGGGGTCCTAAAATTTTACCCAAAATCTAAACATTTTATGTGTAATGACTTTTATACTTTTTATTGTTTATGAATAGGGGTCTCGTTTCAGAAACTCGCTTATGTCATCTCAAAATTTAGGAAAACTCATGAAGCCATTGAATTTAGCCATGTTGAAATTTGTTCTAAATTTGTGCTTTATTTTTGAATTTATTAATCAATCGGTTTATAGGAATTTATGAGGCTCTTGAACTGAGAGATGGAGGTGCTGATTACCTTGGAAAGGGTGTATCAAAGGTTTGTGTTATTTCCTTTGTGTTTTTGTTTCAATTGCAAATGATTTGTATTCGTATTGTACCTTGCGCTGATCCAGTTTCGTATACTTAGGCTGTTGCGAATGTTAACACCATCATCGGCCCTGCACTCATCGGCAAGGTTTATTGTGATTTCCTTTCATTTTTTATTCTATTAATGTGTAATTTGTTTTGGATATTTTATTTCTCCATCTGAACTTGCAACTTTTTGTATTGTTGTTTGTTTCACACAGGACCCAACTGAGCAGGTTGCTATTGACAACTACATGGTTCAACAACTTGATGGAACTGTAAATGAGTGGGGTTGGTGCAAACAGAAGGTATATTAATGACTGTTTCTTAACTTTCAATTGTGCGCATGCAGTTACTGGTGTGTGTATTTATTTATGCCGATCATTGCATTTTTTTTTATGTGGTGTTTTCAGCTTGGAGCAAATGCCATTTTGGCTGTCTCTCTTGCAATCTGCAAGGCTGGGGCTCATGTCAAGAAGACTCCTCTTTACAAGGTTTGTTATCCATTACTCTCAGTTGATACTTCCTTATTGACTTGTCTAAGTGATTAGAAAAATTGTTCTCTTACTGAGAGATAAAATGAGTGCATTAATATATTGCAAACCTATTTTTAATCCTGATTTTTCTTGGAGATGAACCTGGTAAATTTTTTTCATACAGCACATTGCCGATCTCGCTGGCAACAAGAAGTTGGTATTGCCAGTGCCAGCTTTCAATGTCATAAATGGTGGATCACATGCTGGAAACAAACTTGCCATGCAGGTGTTCCTAATATTTCCTTTGATTTATATTTCAAGGTTTCTTGTTCCGAGTTAGTTTCTGATCCATTTATGTCTGCAGGAGTTTATGATTCTTCCTGTAGGAGCTTCCTCCTTCAAGGAAGCCATGAAGATGGGTGTGGAAGTATACCACCATCTGAAGGTAGGTTACAACCTTTCTTTACTGGATTTCACTTTGGTGTTTTGCTAGATTGCGGTCTAGTGTTTATTTCCTTGGTTTTACTTGGTAATTGTTTTTCCTTGCATATTGGGAAAATTCAATAAATGCATATTTCTTAAATAATCTCAAAAAAATAATTATTGTCATAATGATGCTGGCCATAGAATTAATTATTGTCATAAATATGCTCACTGTACAATATTATTGTTTATAATTTGTCATAATAATGCTCACCATACAATATTATTGTGGTAATCAATTCCAAGCATAGTTTGAAAATACGAACTGAGGCAGTGCCTCGAGGCCCGTCTCACCTGCCTCGGTGTGCCTCAGGCCGAATGTTGAAAGAAGCTGCCTCGCTGGGAAGAGGCGGTCCATCTTTGTTCGATCTGAGTCGGGGCATCCAGAGGCGTTGCAAGGTGGACGCCCCGACTCAAAACACTTTGTTGATCTCACAGCTCCAAATGGAGGAGATCGGCGTTGGATCTCCGTTTCGGAGGAGATCATCGTCGATCTCCTCCAAGCTTTTTGAGTTCAGTGATATTTCTTCTTAACGTGAATGTACTATTATACCCTTGTTGCAAAATGTTTTGTTTGTTGACCTTGAGAGTAACAAATAAATAACTTTATATTTTTTATTTTAGGAGTTTTATTTTTTGTTTTAACTAGGACCTTACTTTTAATTTTTCCATTAATCAAAATAATAATTGTTTTTAAGAGTAAATTGTGTATTTATTATTTAAAATGCATATAATTTGTTTTTTAATTTTTCAGTTGAGGCTATTCGCCTTGCCTCTCTCGCATACCGAGTTTTCGTACCTTGATTCTAAGATTTAATAAGAAAGTTGATTAGACTCTCGCAACCACTTTTTGCTTTATCTGCTGGATCTTTGGTCATTGTAGAAAATACTTTATTCAAATGATTGTGTTGAGAGACTTTTTTCCATTCCAAATATAGCGTCACTTCCATTGCCTTTGAGAGAACTGGGCATGCCGTTTATTTTTCTGCTCATGTTTTGTTGCTGGCATATAGCAACTGTGATTCCTTCCTTGTCATCTCTGCAAGTGGATTTATTTTTCTCATACCTTTCAGTCAAGAATAAGGCCATATACACACCTTTCTTTTAGACACTACTAGTTTAATAGTTGGCATGCTGAATTATCCTTTATGGGCTGTTTTAGATCGATCCTAACCGAAAAATTAAGAATTTCTTCTGTTCTTAATCTTACTCTGACATTTGCTAAATACATTGCTTTTTCATCGACTTGTAGGCTGTGATTAAAAAGAAGTATGGCCAGGATGCTACAAATGTTGGTGATGAAGGTGGTTTCGCACCTAATATTCAGGTCAATCCTAGTTCAGCTGTCACTATTTTAACACTTTTTCCCCTTTTATGTTCTTATTTTGTTCATTTATTCAAAATTTCATGGTTCTGCAAGTTCAGGAGAACAAGGAAGGACTTGAATTGCTCAACACAGCTATTGCTAAAGCTGGTTACACAGGCAAAGTTAGTATTAACTTCAATCACTTATTTATTATTTTGAATTCTCATAATTGTTTTTATATAACTTGAATTCGCAATAGTTGACAAATTTTAATAAAATTTGCTTTGTTTTTTTAGGTTGTCATTGGAATGGATGTAGCTGCATCTGAATTTTATGGTTCAGATAAGACTTATGATCTGAACTTCAAGGAAGAGGTGAGTTTCTGTCACATAATAGCATTGGTTACCGGCAATTCTGGGTAGTTGGCATGAGCCACTTCTTCAGTTGAGCAGTCATGATTGGTTGTCAGAGTTGCTTAGGGTGTTTATTTTATTTACACAAAAGGTTGTTTATCTTGACATAACATGTTTGCTGGACTATTGTATTATAGTTATTTGAGGGTGTAGTTAGATCACCTTCCATAGGTTGTATCATTCAAAGCATTCAAACAAACTCTTTATGGGAAATTGGCGAATTTTTCTTTCACATATTATATCTGTTGCTACTTCTGTGACTCTACTGATTGCCATATCTGTAGTTCTGTTCTGATTAAATTTTTTCTTGTAAGAAATTTTAGTACTCGCGATTTGTGGATATATATATATATATATATTCCCATTTCCTTAATTTTTGTTGCTCGTTTTTGCAGAACAACAATGGCTCACAAAAAATCTCAGGAGATGCTCTCAAGGATCTCTACAAGTCATTCATTTCTGAGTATCCTATTGTTTCAATTGAAGATCCATTTGACCAAGACGACTGGGAGCACTATGCCAAGCTAACCAGTGAAGTTGGAGAGAAAGTACAAATTGTCGGAGATGATCTTTTGGTCACCAACCCCAAGGTTAATATGGACATTTAATTTTGTCTACTGGTATTTTTATGACGTTGTGCATGAATTTGCATAATCTTTTCCTTAATGAAGCATGAAAACCTGAATATTCGTTTTTTTTTTGTTTTCAAATGCTATCAACATCTATTGTTTGTGTTTGCAGCGAGTTGAAAAGGCTATCAAAGAGAACACCTGCAATGCCTTACTTCTCAAGGTACTGCTGTAGTCTTTTTTTGTTTTCTCTCTAGAAAATTGTAAATGTAATATTGTACCTTCTCTCTGTTTTGGTGAAAGGTTAATCAAATTGGATCCGTAACTGAGAGCATTGAGGCTGTAAGAATGTCCAAGCATGCTGGTTGGGGTGTGATGGCCAGCCACCGTAGTGGTGAGACTGAAGATACCTTCATTGCCGATCTCTCAGTGGGCTTGGCCACGGTAAAGATGCTTTTAATCTGAATGAGACCATTGCACAATAACAAGCCAAGTTTTTTTATCTGACTCTGTTTCTCATGATTACTTGTTTTTTTATCAGGGTCAAATCAAGACTGGAGCACCATGCAGGTCAGAGCGTCTTGCAAAGTATAACCAGGTTAGCGTAGTCTTCTTTTTTCTTCCTTGAAAGATCCTCTTTTGCTTTTGCCAAATTTTAACATTCGAGAATCAGTTGATCTTGACTATAATATTTTTGTTCATGTAGCTTCTGAGAATTGAGGAAGAGCTTGGTGCTGAAGCAGTTTATGCAGGTGCTAAGTTCCGTGCCCCTGTTGAACCTTACTAGAGTTTTGAGACGCTGATCTAGTGGTGATACTGGATTTTGAGTAATAATGGAGGTTTAATAAGTTTTTATGTAAACTGGGTTAAGTCGTATTACCCAATACATTTTCTCAATAATTTTGACCTTTTGAGAGTTTGAACATTGCTGTAATCAGGAATCATTTCTTAGCTGGAGCATGTTTTTTTTTTACTTCTTAAAACCAGTATCTAGAATCTAGTTGCTTTACTAAGTCGGATTTTTCATTATTAGCAGCACTTTTCGTTTTGTGTAGAATTGCAGTTTGAATATAGTTGGCACTATGAAATTTTAGCACGCTGGCTGGAATTCTCTCGAAGAATGACTAGAGAAGCTCAGAAGCATATTGTTAACATTCAAGTCCTTTTTAATTTTTCTCTAAAATGTTCATAGAATTCTCGTTAAAAAAATGTGGACACAAAATTCTTTTTTTTCATTAGTGGTAAAGTTTTTAATATTGATAAAAATAAAGATCGTTGAAGAGTATGGTCTAGTTTTAACTCAATTTTGGGTCGTCTGCTAGCCCCCAATCATAAAGATTGTTTTCTCATCTTCTAGCTCTCTCCTCCTGTTACTTGAGACTTTGACTTAATATTTTTGAGTTGAAGCTAAGCACAATTATTTAGACTAATCATTTTTTTATTTATCATAATCGAATATTTAAAAACGATATAAATAATAAACGTTTCATAGCGTTTTCTTTAATGACGAAATTAGTCTTGAATAAAAAAAATTCTTATTAAATCCAGTTTTTCAGTTTTTTTATTGGTTAATTTTCACCCTATGGTTCAAACCTTATATTAATGGATATGATCTACTTATTCACTGGCTTTTAGTTTGAAAAAAATATCTTCTCTATGTTTGAAAAAAATATCTCTCTATTTTTTCTCCTAGTTATATAAGAATTTAAAGATTTTCAACAAACTAAATACTTACAAGATTTTTTTTTTACAAGATTCCTTTATTTATATAAATTAACTTTTCTTACTTATCAACTGTTTTTTAGAAACAATAAAAAAGAAAATATTTAATTAAGTTTCATAACAAAAAAGAGGCTTTATCACATGTTGTTAAAATTTTAGTACTGTTTTGAATAATTTTTTAAGTTAATTTCAAGTGAGTTTCTAAATTTTTTACAAGTAGAATTATGCAAGTAACGATCAGCTAAGGAGTAACTTACTTACCCAAGAAAAAAGAATAATCGACTTTTACTTACATACTTACCTTTAAGTACTAAGTTTTAAATATAAACACACACGAGTACACGACCCTCAATTCATTATTATGCAACAGTTGTTATTGACTTCTTACCCTATCGACCTTGCAAATAGAACGACAGTAGAATTTGTGTGTCTATTTTAAGTTGCAAAATTAAATTAATATCGGTGTTGTGAAATTAACACATAGATTAATAATTTAATTAACTAGCACTTTACTATAACAATATATTGAATGTGATGCATCATATGAGATACAATTTTTATTTCCTAGTTATCAAAGAGTGATATATTTTAAATTTAAGGAATCTCCCTCATTAAATAATTTCAATAAGCAACCATTTGAAATTTTGTATGGATTTTTTAAATTTAGTTCTGTAGTAGATTGTTAATTTTCATTTACCTAGATTTAGTTATGTTGATGGTGTTTTCAGGCACTATGTTATTTAAGCAGCACGACAGGGGTAAAAAAAGGTAATTCACTTCTCAGTCAAGATTATTAATGCCGACCCGACCACTAAAGAGTGAACAGTAAGGGGCCAGTAACTTTACGGTTAGTGACCGAGCACTTGAGTTCAAGATGACCGGGCAATTATCAGGTCGACAGCAGCATTTTCAGTACAAAAGACTATTATGACCGACCACATGAAGACCGACCTCGTGAAAACCAAGCATATGGTAAGACATGTTCGGGAAGATAAAACATTCTATTCATACAAGATAAGATAATAAGTTATCCTATTTTCATAAAGAGAACTGATGAGTCAGTATCCTAAAAGGATAAAAGAAGTGAATGTAGTTTTAAAAGTAGGAATCCTGATAGGAAAATGAAATCATCTCCAACTGGGAATTCTTGTACAAATAGGAATCTGATTTCTTCACCATTATAAATAGGAGGGTAGAGTGAGTGTAGATGAGAATAAAAAAAAGGGAACCAATATCAACATCAGAATCAATATCAGAATCATTACCATCAGACTTGTAAAAAACCAGAAGCAGAGCGCGAGAAGCGTGTTTGAGTAATAAAAGTATCATCCTTTTTGTGCCCGTGGACGTAGGTCGGACCAAGATCCGCCGAACCACGTTAAATCTCCTTGTCGATTGGTGTATTATTTGTTTTTTGCTAAGTTTGCTTTTGGTCCCCCATAACCAAACAAATTCACTATTGAGAGAGGATTGTCTCGGGAGTAATATTCTCATATTGCCATGAGACCAAAATCAGCCGTCAACAAGTTATATAATAATTAGGTCATTTAGTAAACATGAGGCGTCTTAATGTTTGAATGTAAATTTTAGTTTTAATTGAGTGGCATCACATATTGGATAGTCAATGGAGTAATAAACAGATTTATTAATAAGAAAATTATCCTGTAATAAGTGTGTGTCATTTCGCCATTGAAACTCAAATAATTAAATTTATAAAATTATCCTTAGCTCAAAAAAAAATTGTGTAGAAAATAATAATATTAATTTTTTAATAAAAAAAGCAAAAATAAATTCGATAAATGCAGGCTGTGGGGTTCGAACCCACGCGCACTTATGTGCAGAAGATCTTAAGTCTTCCCCCTTAACCACTCGGGCAAACCTGCTCTTTTAGTTCTCTGTTTGAATTTTAAAATTTAATAAAAGTATATATTTTAGTGTATAAACTTTACAGCTCGGGGCCAGCTAAATATATAATGAAATTTGAGCGACTGTTTTATCTTCGAAACCCTAATCACACAAAATCAGAGAGAGAGAGAAAGCGCAAGTCATTGTTCCCATCGCAGCCGCAGCGAGAGAGCGAGCAAAGAGAGGGATATGGCGGAACACTTAGCTTCAATATTCGGAACCGAAAAGGACAGAGTGAACTGTCCGTTCTATTTCAAGATCGGAGCTTGCAGGCACGGCGATCGATGCTCTAGGCTTCACACGAAGCCCAGCATCAGCCCCACGCTCCTCCTCTCCAACATGTACCAACGTCCCGACATGATTACCCCCGGCGTTGACCCGCAGGGCCAGGCCCTTGACCCCCGCAAGATCCAAGACCATTTCGAGGATTTTTACGAGGATCTGTTTGAGGAATTGAGCAAGTATGGCGAGATTGAGAGCTTGAACATTTGTGACAACTTGGCCGATCACATGGTCGGTAACGTTTATGTTCAGTTTAGAGAAGAAGAACATGCTGCTAATGCTGTTCATAATCTCAATGGGAGGTTCTATGCAGGTTATTATATCTATACCTAATTATTATTACTTTTTTTTTTTGTTGTATATTATTGTATTAATAACAAGTCTAATCTTTTAATCGACTGTTACTGTGTGATACTTTGTAGTAGACTGCGTTGTCTTTTCAGTATTTTTTTTAGTGCCTTAATCAATCAAATCAATAATTAATATTAGTTTTGAAATTGTATATTTAATTTGTCAATGTGAGTGTAGTACTTGTGCGAAGTTGATCAAGTTTTGATATTATCAAGATAATTCAATATGTTAGGGCGCCCAATCATTGTTGACTTCTCTCCGGTTACGGATTTTCGGGAAGCCACTTGTAGGCAGTACGAGGAAAATGTGTGCAACCGAGGTGGTTACTGTAATTTTATGCATTTGAAGAAGATTAGCAGGTTGGTTTATACTTTTTTGTATTTTTCCTTTTTTAATAAGCATTTTTCTTCATGTGACTTGGTGGTTTATTCACTTTTTTTAATCAATTCAGGGAGCTGAGGAGGCAATTATTTGGCAGAAATAGGAAAAGACACAGCCGCAGTCGAAGCAGAAGCCGTAGTCCTCATAGACACCGTGGTGGTTATGAGGAGCGTTCACATGGGGGCCGTGGTTCCGGTAGAAGAGAGGATGAAAGGGATCATCGCTACCATGACAGAGGCAGGAGGCCCAGGAGCCGAAGTCCTGGACGTAAGGGGGGACGGAGTAGAAGCCCGGGAGCAAGGAGGAACAGGAGTCCAGTTAGAGAAAGTAGTGTTGAAAGAAGGGCTCGGATTGAGCAATGGAACAGGGAAAAGGAGGCGGTAGAATCAGGTAGTAAGGTTGATAACAGTAACTACAATGATGAGAGGAACGATGATGAAAGGGACAACAATGGCTTTGCACCAAGTGGAGGTGATTACAGTGATCCTCAGCAGCAGTAACAGAGTGGTGAATACAACAACTACTGGCTCAATTGGAATTTGTCTGGTTTGTTCCTATGCTTTGTTTTTGTTGATGCGAAGCTTAAATCTTTTTCATCCACGGGTGCAGTTTTTTTCTTGTCAGACATCCCCTTTAGAAAATATGGCTTATTGCCCATTTCCACTGTGCAGGTGGAGTACAGGTCCACTGTCGTGTTGTTGAAAGTAAAATTCTATATTTTCAAAGTAAACGGAAATTCTCCCCTACAATAATTTGAAGAGAGAAAATAGAATATAGTATTTAGGGAAAAAAAATCAACATTGTGAATTTATTAATCTATTATGATATTCCAAGTATTCCTTCGCCCCCAAAGCTCATTGTGACTGTTCTGTTTGTTAAAGAACCACCTACTGCTACTTGTCACTTGTTTTTTTAACAAATTGTCCCCGGCTACAAGATTTTATCCAACTATTATGAGATATCTTCAGATAGAAAGGTTGAAAGATTAAACTTTCAGTTTGAAACTAAGATTAGGCCATCAATTGAGGTTGTTTTGAAAGATTTTTTATTTTCTCTACTAAATTCTTCAAAACTGAATTTTCTTAGCCGCTTTATCTTTCTGAAATCTCTAGACATTGTCAGAGTATTTTTTTTCCAGCAAGAGACTTGGTTTGTAACTTTGTCGAAATGAAATGTTTTTCAATTTCCATAGTCCGTTTAAAAAAAGTGAAAATGATGAGTGGGGTAGTGTTATCTGCTCAGCATTGCCAGTGTCTTTGTATGATACAGTTGATAGACAGGCAGGCCTGGTTAATCAAATCTGGTAGGGATATGAGTAGTCTTTTGGTGATGTCAGTTTTTTTTTTTTTTTACCTTCAAAGGTTTTGATCTTACGTTTATTATAAGTTTTGCAGGTTCAGGTTTTCCTGCTTCCCAGGATCAGGCCTCAATTTTTTTCTGCAGCTTACCATGATATTTGTATACAGGTTGGTGTCGTTGTCTGCAGAGCATGTTTGTAGGATTGTATTGTTATGTCGGAGGAAGCTACCGGTTCTCCTTACAAGAACAAGTAAAGAAGTCAGTTGCTGTGGTTGGATCATGCGGTTGTTAAGAGAATTGATTTTACATGTAGGGAACTTGAGAGATGCCATCTTTGTGATTTTTTATTGCTTAAAAACAGTGTTAAAACTTTGTGGAACTGAGATTGTGTTCTGAATGTGTAGCATAAAGATTATAGCTATGACAATTTGAATGCAAGTTTTATCATTATAATATATCAAATCTCTATAGTTCAATTAGTCTATTTTGTGCCAGAGTGCTCCATCTTAATATCCTCTTGGTCGCATTTTTGCTAAATCTATTTGCTTGCTCAATCTAAATTATTTTTTAAATATGTGTTTATTCAATACTCTTCCAATTTGATTAGATGAAACAAAAAACTAATATTCAGCATATCATTATTTCACATAATCTTTCAACTTAACGCGCGCAATTCCATAAAACCAAAAAGGAGAATACGTTACTTAATCCTCTAGTACCACAAAATTAATATCAAATGCACTGTTTTATAGTTATATTTCTAAAAAACTGTTGACAATTCGGAAGGAAAATTATTTCCATAAAAGATTTTGTAAAACGGTCCCAAAGGGGACGAAAGATTATGAAAACATACCACATTATGAGACCTTAAACCCACCAAGGTAAAACAGACATTTGCATAGGCTAAGTACTGAACCTCACATTATATTTACATTGGTAATTAGATATGATCATTGATCAGGGTATCAACAAAAATAGAAATCCAGGAAAGAATCTGACCATCTCAATACAACGCAGGAAGTCGATAATAGATACTCGTATATATACTAAGATTAAAGTCCTAAAGTTAACTATCACATTCCAAATGTTTTTTTCGTAATTCATCCCAGATAAGCAGTAAGGCAACCAAAATGCAAAAGGTTGTATCAACACTATCTTTCATGCTGCATCACTGTGCTTGGCTTTTGTATGAGACTGCAAACCGCCTTCAGTGGTAAATGACCTAAAGATGAGAAGGCTAATGTAAGAAAATTTGTTGCTTCAAATGATATCAAATTACAATTTTCCTAATGAGACTCATTTACCTATTGCACGACTTGCAGGGAAATGCACTGCCTGATTTTTTAGGTTGCTGCTTTGTCCGGTCACTGTTAGCAGGTGTTTTCCCAGACTTCTTTGAAGGGTGTGGAGTTGCAGTGTGACTGACCCCTTTCCTCCCCTCTGCATGAAACAGTTGTAAACTTTTCAGGAATATAAACAACTAAATCCATCATTATCACTATAGAACATATCTAGTACTAAAGCTGGAGAACATTTAACCAACGAGTAACAGTGATCCTTAAGTAACATTTAGGGATTCAGTTACTCAAGAATTTCAGTCAAGCCAACTAAAAGAACAATTAATAGAAAGACAAGATAATTAATCAATCATGTGTCTAATAATCAGCAGGCGAGAGGTAATTAATTATCAACTTCAGACAATTTCACATTCCGCATTTTAATATATCAGGCTTTCATTTGACAACTGATGGTTAATACTATCATGAACACAGCCTTACCTTGTATTTTTAGAAAGAGGCTGTTTCCGATACTCGAACCTGTAACCTACAGGCTACAGGTCACAATGGAGTAACCTTACAAGGCTCATTCTCTTATTTCAACTTTCCAAAATAAAATATAATAACAATAAACAAACCAAACCAAACCAAAAATAACATAACATAACAAGTTGAAGTAACACTTGTAGAAAATCCAAAAAGGACACAAAAATTCACCAGTCTTTTCAGGTGTGATAAATTTTGCCTTTTTGTCAGGAACCAGGGCCTTTGTAGCAGATTCCGCAGGTCTCTTCTTGCTTGGTTCAGCCTTCAAAAGTAAGAAACCAAATACAATTAGAAGCTGTTTGAAGGATAACCATTATAGAACTGAAACCATATGAAGTACTTAGGTAAATGTAAAATGTCCCAGAGAAATATTGGAGTAATGCCCTCACCTTTTTTGGTGTCTCCTCATCTTCATCATCACTGTCACTCTCATCAGTGCCTTCATCATCATCGCTTTCATCAAGCTCTCCACTACTCTCATCACTACCACTCTTACGATTAAACTTATTCAGAGTCTGCCATGTCAACACTTCTTAGATATTGGACAAGATTCAATCACTTCTTAATAAGTTTAGAAGATATAAACTTCTTTTTTCCTATCGTAGTGAATTAAATATAAGCTTTTAAATTGGTCTGTATCTCAATTGATTAAACCCACCCTCTCAAACTTATTAAGCCAATTGAAATCTGGTTGGGTGTCGTCTTATATACTGGGTGAATAACATAGAGTTGTGAAAAAAAACTTGCTACAAGTGTTTCCTGTATTCTAACAAAATGTCAAAATTTCTTACTGAAAGTATCTATTGGAAAGTGGGAATATTGGTAAAATAAAGTAAAATACTGGAGAATCCAGCAAAGAAAGCAGCATAAAAATTAAATTTTCAAAAACAGTGGATTCCTTAAAACTCAAAATATAATTTGACAGTTAAAAAAAATATCATGTATCTGCATGGTAAAGTTAGATCATTTTATTACGTTTAGCCACAAAAAAAGGTCCGCCACTGCATATGTACATCAGTACATGCGCATGTAACTTCCTAATTGTAGAGATGCTCATCTCAGATTCAAGTCTACAATTCCAACATGATAAAGAATAAAGTGGAAGCCAAAAAAGAAATGAAAATTTCCTATCAGATCATCTACTATCAACATGAAACAGTAAAACTGATATTTAGCAGCTCGTGGATCAGAGAAGTTAAAACATGGTCACTGATAACAATTAACAAACATCCCAGGGGAAAAAGGCCTAAGCTTTACATTTCATTTCTTTTTTAAGGACAGGCAACTAAATAAATACTTGATCAGACATAGTGATAAAAGTTGTATCTGAAGATGAACCGTCAGAACTAATTATAAATAATTAAATATTTTGAGGTTCTTCCCAGGAGGATCCTTGGTTTCCGAGGACCACATGTTTACTTTTCATAAACCCCATACTGCTTTTAGTATAATTAAAAGTTTCATTTCTTATCCTGAGGTAATAGTAACAATCATAACATTGTCAACAGGAAATTCTCGGATAGTCCACATACTATGTAAATGCAATAGAATGCCTGCCAGATGTGGGCTGTGCATATAAATTATCATAACAAACCAATTTTAATTAGTTAAAATTACTAGTTCAAAGTCCTCTTAAATATTTCACAAGATTACTTCCCCAAAAGAATCCGTTGCCTAATTGATTTAAGAATATACATTTGCACTTAAGGTGCCATAAAATTAAAGTACCTCATCATCACCGGACTCATCATCATCAGAGGATGTAGCATCCAAATCACTGTCGTCAGAATCACTATCATCAGCCTTCTGATTGGGTTTAACATCCTTCATATTGGAAGCGCTGGGCTTTACAGCATTGGGATTTTCAAGAGAAGTTTTGGCCTGTAACTCAGGTTTTCCTACATAGTGAACAATGTAACAAAAGATTCAAAAATCAACATAATCTAGTTCTCAATAAGAAAAGATGCAAAGTTAAGATTATCATTACCATTACTAACAAGCTGAATCTCCTTTACATCTTTATCAGAGTCTGAAAATCACAAGATAAGAATGACGATATACTTTTGAGCAAAATTAAATACACATACATTTCAAAAATTAAAAAGAAGCACTTTGGCACTAACTCACCAGAATCATCATCATCAGTTGTGAGAACAAAACAAGAAGCAGTCAAGGAAGCCAAAAACACGAAAACCAATAATATTCCAGTAATTGAACCAATGAATGAAAAACATATAAACAAATTTCAAGGCTCGCCAAAGCTGAACAGAATGAGTAGAAAGGATATCCTTCCTCCATTCGAAGTTTATATCCAGTAAAGTAGACACTCTCATTTTTCCCATTATGAGACAGCTCAAAATCTTTTTCAATAACCAGATCAAAATTCAACTGAGGGAACTTCTGAGCAGAAAGAGTTCCAAGAACAAGCTTCTTATCGTCGACATTCAGATAGAGAAGTACAGATTCCCTTCCTTTATCCTTCTTAACCTCACCAAGAGAAGCCTGTGAGCAGAAATTTAAAAACCACAAACTGTCTTTAGTTAGCCCAAAAGAAGTTAAAACAGAAATTAAAGTAATAGAGAATGGATTACAACCTGTGAGAGATGAACAATTTTGTTATCACCAGGATTAATCTTTAGCGGTTGTCCACTTTTCACCTCAACACCTAGACGTAACAAACATTACAAGATATACAGTAAGTACAGGACCAGATCAAAGAGCAGTGAATAACAAGAGTCACAATTATACAAAACACTAATCTGCATAATAGCATATATCTGAAAGCCAGAGCCATAGTTGCAACAGCTAAGAGGTAAACAAAAATAACATTTTTCAATCTATTAAAATAATCAACTAAACAAACTTAAAAATCACTGAAGAAAAATATCAGCCAACACAATGCCATAATTTGAAAGTAACACTGTTAAAATCAAGGTTTCTACTTTCTAATCCTAAAATCATAACTTCGTTTACGATCCCACATTTTCTCGGCAACCAAACAGACAATTGAGTCGAAATTAAAACAAACACAATCAAGTGATCGTAGAATATTTACCCCAGAATTCCATGAGTCTTGACATGCCAGAGAGTGGAGAGTGTCTTGTTCTGTTCTTCTTCAAGAAACTACTAGAATATGTGATATGATATAAAATTATTTTCTCGGTAATTTATGGGATTGTTTTATGGGGTACATAGGGGTTTTCCGGTATTAAAAAAATAAAAGAGAAAAGAAAAGAAGAGTAAGAAATATGTAATTTTTTAGTATAATAAAATTATAATAATGTAATATCATCAATAAATTATTAAATAATATATATGATTTAATATTTATATTTTAAATTATTTTTTAATATTTTAATATACATAATAATAAATTATTAAATTATAAGAGTGAGTAACATTCTAATTTGATCTGACGTGTTGCAAATATTACACGTGTATGGATGGATAGTTTTTGCTGCTTCGTAGAGGAGAAAGTGTTGTACCTAACCTCAACCTGTACGCTATAGTATACGATTGCATTTATTGACGATAAGTCGCCAATATTTGAACTACATGTCGTCCGTTCAATTTCGGACTCGAGTTTGGACTTTGGATTTACCACTGTGACCCTTTTGTTTGTATAAGGCCTTTTCAGGGCCTTCACGTTATAGGCCCAATTTCGAAATAAAAATACATTTTTAAAATCAACAAAATGAAAAATCTTTAAGATAGATGTAATTTGGCTCAAAGATATATACTTTTAAGTGGACTTCAAGTATTATTGATCATGATTTTTATTTGTGACAAGAGTAGATAGAACTTTAACTACACTCTCCCTTTGCTGACATTAGACCCCAGATAGTTTGCTTTATGATAATCCAACTCGGAAAAGGGTTGAAGCCCCGGTGTATGTTAAAAGACATTATGGATGATTGGATTCAGATATTCAAAGTACAGCCTAACAATGCTGATCAGATGAGGTGCTCATAGAAATAAAATGGACGGACTAAAAAGTGATAGAATGATAATTAAAATTAATCACAAAATATCAGTGTATTCATTAATTTTAGTCACTCTTCTATTACACTTTAATATAACCATTATTCAATTCTGATTTTTAATGTTAATTTATTTGTAAATGTAATGATAACAATAAAAATTGAAAAAACTTAATTATTTCCGCCGCCCGAACAGGTGGGTCAACATTCTATTATAAAATGAGAATTTAGTAAAATTAATCAAAAAAAAACTTTGTCATTTGCCAAAATGAACCACAACATTTTAGTTTTGTCAAATTCACCGAAGTCTACCATGAATTTCTTTTTTTTTTTTTCAAAAATTTCGGATATCCGAAATAATAACTTCGAATCTCCGAAATTATTTACTTTTTTTGATATTTTTTTATAATATCAAAATTATATATATATATATATATATATTAGTTAATTATATAACAAAACAGTTAACTATATATAAAAATGAAAAAATTACTTATCAAAATCAATGTCAGCCAATACGTCATCAGGTTTATTTTTTTTTTTTTTAGCTGAAATCCTCTTCATAAGTTCTAACGCCTCATATTATGACCATTTCATTCATATGCTTTTGTCGATCATTCATCCTCGTCTGTCCCTCTTATATCGCAAATACGTGATCGTGTAATAAATTGACTAATAAATCACATGGAAGATGATAAGCGTGAGATGAGCCAGCGTGAGATGGGCTAGCGCGAGATGGACCAACGCCATCAGAGCCTTTTGGTAGATCATCAGCAATAGGATCAACATGTGACGGCTGGTTCTGTGTAGCATGACGACCTACCAAACAGATAAATACAAAAATTTAAATAATCGAATCACTATCAGTTTATCATATATATATATATATATATATATATATATATATATATATATATATATATATATATATATCATTTTTCGATACCTATCTTGAAAACATTGTTTGCTTCTGTACAGTAAAGGCTCATCTGTCGCATGAATCTCTAGTTAATGATAGTGGGATGCTTAAAGGAGACTACATCATCCAAATTCAGTTGAAAATATTGCATGAGCCGGGTGAATACGATGACAAAATATGACATGTAGTAAACAGTCTAGCAAAATGATTTATAAAATATTGACCTCATTATAGTGATCGATACGCGGCACGATGATCAACTGAATGACATCCTCTATCGACTGAATGCCTAGTTGGACGTGCATCTGCCTCAAAGCGTGCAATTGTCCACCATAAAACGAGGCGCGCTTATTCTCCGTAAGTCTCGGTCCCAGTACCCTACCAATATCAGCTCTCTGATCAAGCCATGTTTTGTACTGCCAGCCATAATGGGGGCCAAATTGTATACCCTCCACAACCGGACACCCCAATACCTCACATATAAAGTCAGAGGTAATATTCAACCTCATTCTGAACAACCAAGTAGAAAACTGAAAATGTGATTCTGAATTATATACGGATCGATATTACTGATGAACATCTGACATAATTGAGCATACACTAGGGGAATATTCAGTACATAGGTTGTCTCATCCCATCTCGCGCAATAGATCGATATGTATATCCTGTAATATATATTGTATATGCTCCAACAATAGGCCCCGCAATCCGACATTATGTATTGATTAAAATACTCATTGTCTTGAAAGTAATAAGGAACAACATTATCCATAACTTCGAAGACAAGCTCGGATTTTGGTGAAAATTCGAAGGAGATTTCGGATTTCTAAATAACTTCGGAGAAAAGTTCGGATTTTCTAAGATTTGATGGATAATTCAGATATATGAACGTGAACACTTTGGAGACTTCGACCTTTGTAGTTTTAAAATTTCGGAGTCCAAAGTCATAACTTCATATATCTGAAGTTTTAAATTAAAAAATAAAAATAAAAATGAAGTTCGGTATAGATTTCGGAGAATTTAGATTATCCGAATTCACTTCGGATAAAATAATCATTTTGATAAAATCCAAACAAATAGCTGATTTTGACAAATGATAAATTTTTTAATTTTTTTTTACTAGTTTTATCAAATTCCTTATAAAATTGAACCCAGCAAAAAATCAACAATTTGCGTAGTTGTATTTGCTGCATACAGCAGTCAGAAAGCAGAGCTGATAAAAATGGATCTGTGTTTTCTTGTACTCTCTTCGATTCCTTCATTAAACTCTGTGAGTACTTTTTCCATCTCATCAAGCTATTCATTTTTATGTGAATCCCCATTTGCTCTCACACTTGATGGTTTTCATATATCAGGCTGCTATATTGATCACATTTTTAACGTACTTGGCAATTGCTGGATCTCTTTTACCCGGTAAAGTTGTTCCTGGAGTTGTATTACATGACGGCAGCCGACTTCATTACCGATGCAATGGTCTGTTTTCTTAGACATTTAAACTCTTTACAGAATTATGTTTTGTATTTTTGAGGTTTGTTAATTGATTTTCTCCCTTAATAGGCTTGTTTGCTCTTACACTTTTGGTTGCGCTTCTTGGAATTGGTGTCCATATGAATTTCGTATCGCCCACTGTGTGTATTCTTTACTTATCATCAGTTATTTTACTTCTTTGTTGATAATGCATAGCTTTAATTAACATACTCATGATTTACTTTTGCAAAGTGGTTTTGATTTTCTCAAATTTCGTTTTGTTCAATGAATTTAGTATTAACCCGAAATTCTTAATCGAAAGTTGAAGGGAGCGATAGTTACATCTTTGATTATTGACATTGGTTGATTTGGAGTGTTTTTATCTTGTGAATGCACGTGTTCTGATATTACGATGTTTGTAGGTGACATCAGATAGAGGACTTGAGCTGCTATCGACAACTTTTTTATTCAGTGTTCTTGTAAGTTTTATCCTATTTGATGTTATTCTACTTGATTTTTATTTTTTTTTTATTTTTTAATTTTTTTTCGCATATGGTTGTCTGTTTGGCTGTAGTTGAATGAACTAGTTACTTACAAGACTAGATGAAAAACTGTTTCCACAAATATATTCAAAATTAAAATTTTCATTTTCGTGCTCATCCGCTTTGTTCTTGATAACAAAGCAGTGTTGTTAAAGACGTAAGGATCACTAAGGCATAAAGGGTCCTAGGGCCTAAAGGGTCCTAGGGCCTAGGTGCACGCCTGATGAAGATGAGACACAAATTGCAAAATAGTAATAATAACTTAGTCAACTAAAATAAAGGGATATCCTTGAAAACATATCAAAAACAGTTATAATAATATAAATAATGTGTTTGTTGATGTTTAAAATCCACCCTAAAATATATTTTAATTTATTAAAGAAATGTTATACAACTTGATTTTAAGTTGGGTCGGTCAATTCGGGTATGATTTTTCTCACCTATTTTGTGAGGTGCACCTAGGTGCATATTGGAGGCACACACCTCCCGCAAAAGGCACGTTCCTGATGAAAGCCGACTCGCCTGACCTTTCATGAGACACAATGAGCTTGAGCCTGAGCTTGAGGCACACCTTTGACAACTATGTCACAAAGAGTCAAACGTTTTTGACTTACCAAACTATCTAGTGCAATATATAATTATGATTTTTTGCTAACCTTAATGCTCATTTCTGCTTTCATTATCCGGGTTTTTTTCATTTTTTGGGTATGCTCTGGTGCTAAAAGGTTTCCCAATTCATAGTTCAGTGAGAAATCAATATTTGTAGTCACAGGCAAAGCTGTACTAATATCATTGTTTACTACCGTAGTTGTTACACTAATTTATTCTTGGCGTATTAAGTCACAAATTTCTTTCTGATCTGCTCTTCCTTATTCTTTTTCGTGCCAGGTAACATCGGCACTTTATGTTGCTGGTTGCAGGTCACGCAATCAGGGTTCTTCATTGAAGCCTCATGTCACAGGAAACCTAGTACATGACTGGTGCATCCAAAAAATTCCTAATGCACATTAGTTGTTTTCTTAAACCATTTCTACTGACTAGTTTAATATAGAACTAACCTTTGAATTTATTTTCACAGAAGAACACTTCTTGTACTGAATTTCAAATTTGTTGTTTTTGAAAATGGAAATTCAGCCTAGATGTTGTTCTCTTCCTTTTCATTTTGTTCAGTTTTAACATACTTTGGTCAAATTATCTTGATATTTCTATCTATCTTGTGTATGATCATTAGGTGGTTTGGAATACAGTTGAATCCTCAATTTATGGGCATTGATCTCAAGTATGTAAGACTGTCTTTAATTTTCTGGAGTGTTTTTCTAATAGTTATATGAATAAATATGTTATTGTATAGCCTTACATTTGAATAATTATTTGATAACATTCTCTTTTTGAATGCCTGAATAATCTTTCTCAATTTTAAATTGGATGGTTATGTTTTTCGTGCAGTGCAGGGATTGCTTTTGATTGCTTGCATAGATGAAATATTTCATAGTATCTAATCATAATTATGGTTTAAATTATTTGGTCTTCCTATCAGTATTGGTCATCATTCGTATCTTTGAATTTATTTAATTGACAAGGGTAAAGATTTGCTGCCAATTCTAATGATGATGATTTATCTCCGGTAGGTTTTTCTTTGTTAGAGCTGGAATGATGGGATGGCTACTTATCAACTTATCAGTTCTGGCAAAAAATATTCAAGATGGCGTTTTAAGCCGATCAATGATCCTCTACCAGCTTTTTTGTGCGGTAATCTGTTTAAGCCAAGTCATTTGCTATTCATTTTCAATAATCTTAATGCCATTTGCAATTAGTTTTTTTCTGACTATATTCACTTTTATCAAGGTATACATCCTGGATTATTTTGTTTATGAGGAGTATATGACCTCCACGTAAGTGCACTACTTGTTTCTCCTTTTGTAATCATTTGGATATTCAGAACTGTAGTTTCATGTCTATGAAGAAGAAATTTTGGCTACTATATTCATCATTGAGTGCTTCTCTTTCTTCTTCTGAATATTACTTTATGCTATACATGAACTTAATAATTTACAGTAAGCAAAAACAGGTAAATGGGGAGCGCATAATCAATCAAAAACATGGCTGAAATATGTTATAATTTAAAATCTGTGAACAAGACTCGGAAGTCTGTTGTTGACAGTAAAGATGAACAAAGCTTGCCTGTATGACAATTCACATTACATTTTAAACAAAATATTTATTCTGTCTAAAATAGGTCATTATTTCAAAGGTTATTCTTTTTGGAAAACAAGTTAGTATAAGCTCAACCTACTTGGAGAAACCCAACTTATATTCAATTTTAATGTCTGAACTCATGTTGAAGCTCTAGCATGTAAATGTTTGGCTTGTTTGTCCGTATCACTGGTTTAAAATTTTGAAAAACTTTTTGTATCTGATCAAGAAATGAGATTTAGCCAGCATACCCTTTAAACCAATGGTTCATATCCTGTTTGGATTAGCGTTCACTTTTACCCAGCATGGCATTTATTTAACTAAATGTACCCATAATTTTGTAAATAAAATATCTACAACTATGACACAATATGCACTCTCTTGCTATAATCTTGGCTCATTTGTTCTTTTGGATGATTTGGAAATTGTTAATTTGGTCATTTTACGCATGCTCTGAATACAACCCTGACTCGTTATATGTTGTTGCCTTTAACAGTTGGGACATAATTGCTGAGAGATTAGGCTTCATGTTGGTATTTGGAGATCTAGTTTGGATTCCTTTCACTTTCAGCATCCAGGCATGTTACCATGAACTGGATGAATGACTTATTGCCTTTTTCCCCTGCTATTATTGATATTTCTTAATTTGTAAATAGTAATCATCTTGGTGTCCAATATAGGGTTGGTGGCTTTTGCATAACAAGGTGGAGCTACCAAGTGCAACTGTTATAGCAAATTGCATAATTTTTCTGATTGGGTAAACGTTAATTGATGCATAGTTTATAAGTTGTTGCTTCATACTGACTTGTTTTGAGAAATTATGCTAATTTTGAAGTTTTATACTTAAACTTGGTAGATATATGGTATTCAGAGGAGCTAATAAGCAAAAGCACGTGTTCAAAAAGAATCCAAAAGCACTTATATGGGGGAAGCCTCCAAAGATTATTGGGGGCAAGTTGCTTGCTTCTGGTTATTGGTAAGGTTACTGTCATATTCATTATAATTCCCTTTTCATATAATTACTGCGTAAATTTGTGATATTAGGTTATTCTATAGTCAAATATTTGGAGAAATAGTCTGTTGGTAGTGATAAAATGGTAAATTTTAAATTGACAAGGTCTAGACAGAAATTAGAAATGTGACCTGTGTAATACAAAAAGCGAGAAAGAAAAAACAAAAGGAGTGATGTGAGTGGAATTCGTGATATAATGATACTTATTTTAATGATTTCTCAACCATTGTTCCTTATGAGCATCTGGTGAATAACTCAGCTGTGAAACAACGCCTCTTTATCATATTATCCTTACTGGTCAATTTTCTTTCTCTGTTGACTGAAGCAGCAATCCTTCTCTCTGATAATTACAGATTTAGTATCATATGCATGATTGATGTATATGTCAATGTTGTGCCACTTAGTAATCGATAGCTTCTTCAGTAGCATCACAATTAATGATACAATTGACTAATATTGAATTCCCTCCCCACGTTTCCACTTCTTTCTTCAAATATTGGAGATGGATCTTTATTGTGAACTTGTTCATTTATGTTAGGTTTCTTTGAAGATTCTAGGGTGTTCCTGGTCCCAGCTGCCCGCCTTGTCTCTGAATGAGTGGCATAATTCTAATAGTTCGCTCGAACTTGGCCATCTTTAATGCTTTGTCCTCTCTTTTTCCTATGCTTCCTAGCTTGGTTGCCTTTATCTAATGGATTGTAACTCCCATCTGCTCCTACTTAGATCACAATGCTCGGTTTATATTTCCTTTAACATGGAAAATCAATCTCTCTTGGATATGTTAGTAGAGTCCATGTTCTTGATGTGTCATCTCAAGCAAGTTCATGATATTGTGATTATTGTGTTGAAGGGGAATGGCAAGGCACTGTAATTACCTTGGGGACTTATTGCTAGCACTCTCTTTCAGTTTACCTTGCGGGATAAGGTAATTTTTTTCAACATCCTTACTATTAAACATTTAAAACATATCCATTCTGGATGGGAACAACTTCCATGACGAGAGTAAACTCTTTTTGCAGTTCGCCAGTTCCATACTTTTATCCGATTTATCTTCTAATTCTGCTAATATGGAGAGAAAGAAGAGATGAAGCTCGCTGTGCAGCCAAGTATAGAGAAGTCTGGGCAGAATACTGTAGACAAGTGCCATGGAGAATATTACCATACTTTTACTAGCTCAGAGATTCTGCAGTAGCTACTGCGGACCTCAGTACCTCATGGTCTTTGTATACTTTATGTATTTTCTGTTTTGAGTGCTTCCCATTTCGTCTTAGCGGATAGTTTTGTAACTTAATTTACCTTGTATCTTAAACATAATTTAAGAATTATATTTTTTCAGCTCAAATCGGGAAAAACACAATAATAATATTAATTTAAAGTGTTTTTTTAAAACCTGACATATTTGTCCACCGTATTGAGAACACCATCTACCATCTACAAGATATTATGGACTTGTAAGAGGCATGACTTGATAGTGTAGGATTCAGGATCTCATATTGAGGTCTTGGATTCTAATACATGTAGTGTGTTTATTGTAAGAGCCTAGATAGTCGGGGGTTTTACCTGCTCCGTTTAAGCCCGTAAATTGTGGTTTGACGGCGGGTTTCCAACGATTCCAAAAAAATATATACATATATTATGGACTCAATTTTTTTTATTTTTTTTATTTTTTTTTGTAGTGTTTGACTTTCTTAAGAAAACTTGTATAATTGAGGCTACTTATACCAAAGACAACATCCCATACTCATACAAATCTCAGTGGAAATCAAGAAAATTAAAAAGAGAAGTTAAAATACAAAACTAGAAACGAGCCCCAAGTAAATAAATTAAATGCTAGTTCATTGAAGAATTTGAGTATGTGGCTAAGTGTTGGTTCGGTAGGGGGTTAAAGTAATAGCTAGACTTCTTCATCCCAATTCTCTCAGTCTAGTGTTCAACGTCACATTTGATTGGATGTGGTTGAATAATGTTTCTATTTGAAACAAAAAAGTTGTGACTCGTGTCTTTTTGTAATTAGCTTTCAACCATCGCGCAAATTTCAAGCGGCCTTACTTTGTGGGTTTTCGGGGAGGGTGGGATGAAAATCATGAATCTTCATGAAAAAAATTTGTTAGGGATTTTATCTGATTTTTTTATTTTATGAGTTGGAATTTGAGATAATTTTATCATGAAAGTTTCAATTTATTATTTACAAATTTTGAATTTTTGAATATAATTCTTACCCTTAAATACTTATGGGGAATGGTTGTAAACTTACGGAAATTAAAATATAACTACACTATTTAAAATAAGTCTTATAATACACTCTTAAGTTTAATCTAGTTCAACACTATTAATTTAAGCAATAATTAAAGTGTTAAAAAGTAAACAATGCAATAAACAAAATCAACGCACAAATTTATTGACGAAGTGGAAAACTATTGACGGATAAAAACAACTTCGGGTATAAGTTCATGAATTCACTATTTATAGAAAACTTACATTGATAGTTATAAGACATATGATAACAACTTTTGCCGACTCAAATACATATAATGTAATAACTAAGGAAACTCTTTGAACTCATACCAAGTAGTTTTCTCCATAACCTCTTAAATCTGTGAATGAATAAAATATGCGAACTCGTCGGAACTCCAACTATCAGTCTCCGCTTTTGAACTCTAAAGGTTTAGAGTATTGACTAAATTTGTATATGTGTTGATGGTTATTAATGGAGAAACTCACCAAAAGAAATAAGACATGAGATTAGTTAAATATTCAAGGTGAACCCTCAATAAGAAAGAAATATCGAATATAAAGGCTTTGAGGCTTAAATAAGTGGTTAAGGCTTTCTTTGTATAGGTAGGGTTTCCAAGTGTCACACTAGTCCTTCTAAGTAGGGTAGAGGTGACACAAAATCGAGAAACTGACATAATTTCTCTTATAAAATAGGCTAATTACCTTAATACGATGCTAATACATGATTTGTAACATCATCATCACCATCAAATATATATAGGATATCCATAATTCACCTCAAAAGAATCATCAATGATATTATATATATATATATATATCAATGTATCAAAATTAAATTATGTGCATAAATCAAATAATAAACCTACTTAGGAAAAACATAATTAGATCTTTCATCTCAAAAACATATCAAAAGACACTTTAATGTTGGCACAATATGATAAATAAATGACGGATGATAAAATATATGATATATTAATTTTCCGAACTTGTAAAATAAAGAAATGAGTAAGCTCACGCTAAGTGCAATGGATCACAACTTAGTGTCATAGATAAACATATAACAAATTGGATCGAACAAGTTTTTAATAATATAAAAAAATACATAAATCTATAAATTGACATATAAAATATTTCATGAAATTCATAAATCCCATTCCTTATAAATTTCATTTATACAAAAGAATACTATGTATAAACTAAAAACAATTAATTCATCTATATACACACTCATAGCATAACGATAAAACTGACAACTTGAGATTTTCTCACGGTAATAACTGACATCCGGAGCAAAACTAGCAACATGAGATCTTATCTTACGACAAATAAATATATTTAAGAAATCATTTTATGCATAAAATAAAATGTAATGTAGGGATATATATAAATTTTTAAAGTTCCCCAAATATATTTATTGAGAAAAAAAAAAAACAAAAATTCCATGATATTTGATAAAACTAAATAAAAATCTTTATATTTAATAAATTATAAATATTTTTAATTTTATTATAAAATATAATAGAAAAATTTATTTAATTTCAATAAATATTAAAGAATTTTGTTAGTTTTTCCATGAATTTTTAAATCCAACATTCGAATTGTAGTTTGTCGTATACTTTTTACAAATTTCAGTAACAGAGAATGACAGTCCAATAGACAATAGTTATTATAATCAATTATGCAAAATCTTAAATGATTACAGGCTAAAATTCAAAACTCAACAGTGTTTGAATACTACGTCGCATCAACAATTAAATACATAAGATTGCTAATCCATTTAGCCTATTTTGAGTCATAATAGTCCGCAAGGAAGATTTTAATAATTTCAATTTTGAAAAACTTCTTTCAATTTTGGTGCTCCCTTAATTTTTGGGCATTAGACAGTAGCCCTTGTGGCACTGTGTCAGGGCCGACCCTGGTCGTAGGCTCTTACAAAGAAATACGTCCCTTGAACTCAAACTTGGGATATAACAACCATATCCTAAGTTTTGGAGTTTTGGGCGATGGGGCACAGCGGAAGCGCGGGTTCGGGCGAAATCGTATTTAATTTTTTTTTTCAAAATACTAAATAAATTATTCAATATCTAATATGAATAATTTATTCATATTTCACCTAAACTTATTTATTTAATATCAAATATTAACATAAATATAGTTAAAACTTCGCGAAACTTTTACGAAAATCGATTTTCCGTAAAATGACATAAAATACGTTTTTGACCGAATCGACTACCCGACACTTATGGAAACTGCCCAGGTCAGCTCCAATAGTGTCGGGGCAGTTCATGGGCTGCCCAAACAGTGACAGATTCACTGTTTGGACAGCCGTCACCCGGTTGGCTCAAAATCCACCCGATAACACCGTTTTTGGCCGTTTTCGCTTATTTCAAGTCGGAAACACTTTCCGACAATTGTGCCAACTCCCAAAACACATCCAAAATATTCAAAAGACCACATTTTCATAACCAAAACAGAATAATTTCCAGGTCTGAACAGTAAAGAAAAACAGTCCACAAAACATGCCTTAAATCCGATTTTATCACAAATTAATCTCACATCAATCCAAAGTCACCTTAAATGAAGAACTCTATAACAATTATAGGCATGATAAGAGTAACTATCATACTCCAGAATGTCAGCAAAAATTATCCAACAACAAATTTGAACAAATTGGAATATAATTACAATAATTATTTCCAATTAACTTCACACATACTTCAAACACTTCCCATCCAACCACCAAACCACAAAGCCCTAAATTTTAAAGAAAAAGGAAATCGTATAATCATACTAAGTCATCAAGAAAACAAGAAACATACTTTCAAGATTAAAGAGATATTGAATTACCTTTAATTCCACAATTCCTTCAAGCTTTTCTTGATCTTTCTTCCTTTTTCTTTGTGGTTTCATCAAACCATATTTAGGGTTGTATTTTTCTTTGTGTTCGGCAGCCATGGTGTGTTATTGAAGATGAAGAAACAAAAATTCTTATTTATTTCCTCTATGGCCGAATAAATGGGTTCTAAGGGCATTTTTGTCCTTTCAATTTTTTTAATCAAATTAAAACCAATTTCACTTTATATTAACCAATCATAATTGGATCTACAAATTGTAATTAATTTCATGCCATGTGTAACCAATTAGGAATCACCATTAGTCATAGCAATTATGATAAAATAGGATAGGGCTTTAATTCTTAATTATTTTATTATTTAACTATTAAATAATTAATTTACACACATATATGTATTTTTATTTACATTAAATAACAAATACATATATTTATGGCATGTGTCAAAATCTCATTTGACGAATAATTAATGTGTATGTAATCGTATTATGTATCAAATACAAATACACAATAATTATTAGCGGACAAAATCCCCTAATGCATGTGTTATCGTTTAACCGATTAAACGATCCAGATTAACTCATTTAATCCGATGAAGTATTATGAATAATCATTATTATTCATTTCGCGTTGCCCAAGTTCTAAACGAGTGCACTTCATATTGTGGAACTCTCTAAGTTTAGGTTTATCCGTCACGAAATCTAATTTCGTGTCCATAATCCACCCACTCATGGATTATGACGACCATAGATAATCTCGCTAAACTATGCAAGTCAATGTCATAACATACGTATAATCTCTCCGTCACAGGCCATCCGTATTATACCTGGGATATAGATCAGAACGTCAAATTCGTTCGGTATAATACAATCGACTTTCATTTTACGATCTTTAAATAACACTCGGAATTGGTTTACTACGTTATACCATGGCCATGGATTTACTAGATCGTAAATGCGTGCTGGATGTCTATGCCCTGTACACAGGACTGATGGATCATATCTTGAAACACACATGATATCATGAGCATCAGTCCACACCCAACGAACAGACGGAGGTCTGATCATGACTATATCGTTGACGTGACTGCCATCAAAGTGTAGAGGATAACTCATATATCCACAGTGGTATCTCAAGACGAAGGATCACTATGCTCGCTCAACTCGAGAAGGTTCCTATTGACGTTCGTGTACCATATATTAGGAAACCTTCACTGAGTCGTTCAGTGTCTTATCAAATAAACACTTACATGTTTATACGAGTCTCTCGATACTCATGGTTCACTAGGATAAACCATCAGACCAAGTCACGATATATGACATGTACTGGTCTCAGCGGATTTTACTAACCGACCCGTGTTAGTAAATCTTGACCATGAACTTTATTTAAGGATATACAACTAATAGTGCGCTTCCCAATGTCAATTACAAACTACGTTGTAACTGCGCACTATACTGTAAATCCTAGGGTCTTTGTCTAATATACACATATCACTGAATCAGATTCAGTTTCGATCTAATCATACTCAGATATCTAATCGTGATTAGATTGAATAAATGTATAAAGACGAGGGTGCTACCATTAAAATTAGTAATTTAATGGAAAATTGAACCGCTCGTATTTATGAATCGGACATAAATACGATCTAAATTTGCACTCCGAACACCAACCCTAACACTAAGCTATTTATCACCATTCAAAATGAACAAATGTAATAAATTTTCTTTGGTAGAGTTAAATTTTTTGATATGATCAAGCTGGAAATGCTAATGCAGTTAAAGGTTGTTGAGTCCGTATTATTGTTTATTCATCATGTTTTCGATTCATTCAAATATTTTGAAATTCGTTATGCAATTTGCTTTATCAGTAATTTCCCATATAAAATATTTTCAATTGAGACATCAATTTTTTATATTTATGTGTAATGAGTTTTGGTAATGGTTAAAAATGTATTGTTACGTAGAATTCTAGATGTAAATTGGTGAAAATATGATTTATAATGAAATGACTGTATCCTAATAGTAATATGAGTAAATGGGTGCCAATAGTAATATATAGAATTCATTTATAAAAGAATGCCATTTACAACAAATTTAATTATGAGTATTTTAGTAATATAAAATTTCAATAAAATATGAGTGTTTAAAATATTTTTTTATAATGGGAAATGCTAACGAGTAACCTTATGACACTCCTTAAGGATTCATTTTATGAAAGTTTTCATGGGAAAAAAGAAAAATTAATTACTGTTTTGATAATGTTTTGTGTTTTCTATAAAAGTGATGTGAAAATTTTTCAAAAATTGATTGTTAATGAGTGCCCTTATGGTATTCAACCCTTTTATAATATGTAAATGTAGCATCATTATAAAATTATTAGAGCATAACTACCAAATTCTAACATTTATCGTTGGTTTGCTCCAATCCTTAACCATATCAGCAATAGTAATTTCAATAAACACGCTAATTGAGATTATACGTGCAAAATAGATATATATATATATATATATTTAAGTCACACCATCAACATTACTAACAACTATTTATCCATTAAAAATAATATAATTATATAGATAACTCAATTAAAATAATTAAAATATATTTTTATTTGAAGAAGTGAACTTATTTTTCAATTTTTAATTATCACATAAATAATTAAATAAGTATTTTAAAGAGTAAACTTAAAAGAGTCTAGAGTGTTTTAGGACCCAGGTCATACACTTGTTTCATGGTAATTGTCTGATATACACAATTTTCAAGATCCGACAAAAAGATCAACAGTTGTATCTCATATATGTAAATAACAACCTTAATTCGACCTCATATATTTTTTCAAAGGGAAATATTCGTTAATAATCCATTTTAGGAAAGTTTTTATGGAAAAATAGAAAAAATAATTAATATTTTGACAATTTTTTATATTTTTACATAAAAATTAATGTGAAAAGTTTCCAAAAATGAATCCTTAACGAGTGCCCTCAGGGAGGGCACTCGTTAGCATTACCCTTTTTCAAATTGTCTTTTCCTTTTCTCACTGAATAAATTTAAAAAAAATGAAAAATGAAATCAAATACTATAATTACCCGGCAATTTTTATTTTTAATCCATTTTTATCTTTTTATGTGTTTTATCATGGATAAATTGCAGCGTTTTGGGGGAGAGTCCAAAAATTAGAATGAGCAGGAAAGCTATGTGCCAGATATTGACCAATGAGAGAAGAGCAACAAAAAGCTGATCTCACGCGTGTGAACAGTGAATTGATTAACCAAACAACATAAAATAGTGTTGTAAATTCTTCAATTTTCAGAGGGTATATTTGTCTTTTGTGATATGGGGTAGTTACAATCCTTGTAGGGTTGCAACCCCACCCCAAGGGGTGCCCTTCTTTGGCACCCCTCCTTGCCTTATAAAAGGTTTTTCCCTCCATTTTTGTTAGGAAGTTGTTGGAAAAATTGGGGAAGAAAAAAGGCAACAAGACAAAAAAAAAGGCAACAAGACAATACCATTTCAGACTTTGTTTTCTTGGTTTTGAGAAGAGATCCACCATTTGTTCTAGTTCATAAACTTGTGAAGGAGTGCTCCTTGTACAAGTAGCATCCAAGTTATCCTGGGAGAACGTTGGCAATTCGGAACCGTAGAGCACCTGTGACGGGCCAATAAGTTCTTAAGGACAGAGACTTTCTCGACTTGGAATTTCAGTAACTTCTGATTTTTCTTATGTGTTCTTTTATTGGTTTTTTGTATAGGGTTTTGCATATAGATTTTTTTGGGAATTGATCTGTTGGTTTTGCATGTTAAATTACTGTTTGATAACACTAAATTGGACCACAATCTTAAGAACTTATTGATATCGTGTTATTAGATAGTAATTTGCATGTTAGGGTTTGAATATTTTCTGGAAAATACGAACTGTGCATGAAAAACCCGTAGGGCGTTCGAACGCCCGACGCACGCGAAGGCTAAAAATTTGAATTCTCATAGAACGTTCGAACGCGTAATAAACGCAACTCGAACGCACGCCTTCTGCCTAAGAACGTTCGAACGCGTTATAGAACGCTACACGAACGTGAACTCACTGGAATCACTCCGTTCGAACGCGTTATCAAACGCAACTCGAACGCGAACTCTCTGGAATTATTGTTCGAACGCGTTCTCGAACGCAACACGAACGCTCACACACTGGACAGTCTCGTTCGAACGAAGATACGAACGCGGCACTAACGAAATAGTCCTGTGATATTTATAAACTTGGCGATAAATAATATTAACTTGGTTAATCATATACTGTACACACATTAATCTTGGTAGTATAGATTTAAGTTATTACTAAGGTGTTCAATTATCACAAGCATACACATAGTGATAAAGTTGAATTGATTGCATAATTGGTTGAGAATTTAAAGTGTAATCTTACACAAGAAATTCCATCCAATCTTGATTGACATATATATATATTTTGTATCAGTTGTGCTATTGAATAAGTGTAAATCTGGGTTTGAATTGCTAAAAGATCCTTGTGGGAAAAAGTGTTTGAAGAATATTCGTTCATTCAATTTTCCTAAAGTATCTTTAGTTGAGATTCAAGGACTTGTGTTTATTGGAATTTTGTCCAATAGAACAACAAGTGACTACCTAGTATATCACTTAGAACAAGATCATTCGTTGATCTCTAAACAATTTGTCTTTCGTAGACTAAAGATCATTCGTTGATCTCTGAGTAATTTGTCTTTCGTAGACTAATTGACCCTGTTGATTTTCCAGTTACAAATGGCTAGCGGAAATATCATGGTACCGGTCTCTCACGGAGAAAAGCCGGAGAAATTTGGTGGGGCAAATTTCAAGCAGTGGCAGAGCAAAATGCTGTTCTACCTGACAACTCTCCAGTTGGCTAAATTCCTCAAAGATCCTCCGGGTCCTGTGGAGGGTGAATCTGAATTGGCCAAGGAAGAGCGAGAACAGACTTGGATGTCTGGAGACTTCTTGTGCAAGAACTACCTTTTGGGTGGTCTTGACAATACCCTGTACAATGTGTACCAAGGCATGACTTCTGCGAAGATTCTCTGGGAATCTCTCGAGAAGAAGTATAAAACTGAAGATGCCGGACAAAAGAAATTTGTCGTGGGTAGGTTCCTGGACTACAAGATGGTAGTTTCAAGGACAGTGATGTCTCAGTTGGGTGAACAACAATAGATCATTCATGAAATACTGGATGAAGGAATGAAACTTTGTGAGACGTTTCAAGTTGCCATCATAATTGAAAAGTTGCCTCCATCATGGAAGGATTTCAGGAGCTATCTGCAACACAGAAAGAAGCAGATGAGCCTTGAAGACCTTGGAGTTCGATTGAGAATCGAACAGGACAACATGATGTCCGGAAAGGCCAGCTACAAGACTATGGAGTCTAAGGCCAACATCTTTGAGGATGTAAATGGTAGCAAGAAAAGAAAGAACAGTGAAGCTGATTCTTCCCAGCGAACAAGAAGTTCAATGGGAAGTGCTACAACTGTGAAAAGAGCGGTCATATGACAAAGGACTGTAGAAACAAGATATCTCAGGACAATGGCAGGATATATGAGGCTTATGTCACTGAAGATGAGCAGTTAACTGGTGAGATTTCAGAAATGAATCTCTCAACAATGGTAACTGAGGCCAACTTGGTTGGGAATCCGAGAGAATGATGGGTAGACTCTGGGGCTACTCGTCATATCTGTGCTGATAGCAAGATGTTTTCCTCGTATCAGAAAGGTCGATGGCGGCGATCATCTGACAATGGGAAACTCGTCTACCTCTAGAGTGGTTGGACAAGGCACAGTAGTTCTGAAAATGATATCCGGAACGGAGCTTACATATAATAATGTTTGCATGTTCCAGATATTCGGAAGAACTCGGTCTCGGGTTTGTATTTGTTTCTGACAAGATTGTATTGACCAGAAATGATGTCTATGTAGGAAAATGATACCTCGCTGAGGGTCTTTTCAATGACTGTCAATTGTGCTATTAATAAAGCTGAAACTTCTGCTTATATTATTGAGTCACAAAATGTATGGCATGGGAGGTTAGGACATATTAATTATGATACATTAATTAACATGGACCTTATACCTAAATTTGCATTGATAGCCAACATGAGTGTGAGGCATGTGTTGAAGCAAAAATACATAGAACATCATAGAACGAAGTTCTGAACCCTTGGAACTTGTACACATTGACGTATGTGACATGAGTTTTGTGCAAACAAGAGGCGGTAAAAAGTACTTTGTCACTTTTATCGATGAAAGCACAAGATTCAGTTAAGTGTATTTGCTGAGGAGCATAGCTGAAGCTATTGAGAGCTTTATACACTGAGAACGAAGTTGCAAATCAACTTGGCAAGGAAATCAAAAGAATCAGGAGTGATAGAAGTGGTGAATACGTTTCATCATTCGGTGAATATTGTTCTGTGCACGGAATTATTCACGAAACCATTGCTCCGTATTCTCCTCAACAAAATGGGATTGCTGAGTGCAAAGACCGAACGTTGAAGGAAATGATGAATGCCATGTTGACTAGTTCTGGTTTACCTCAGAACTTGTGGGGGAAGCCCTGCTTTCCGCGAACTACGTTCTGAACAAGCTTCCTCACAGAAGATCGGACAAGACACCATATGAGTTGTGGAAATGTTATGTACCTTCCTACACAAATATCTGAAAATGTGGGGGTGTCTTGCCAATTGCCAAGGCTCCTAAACCTAAGAAGGTGGAATATGACCCAAAACTGTTGACTGTATATTCTTCGGATATGCTTGCAACAGTAGTGCGTATCGATTCTTGGTACACAAGTATGAGATTCCTGACATCAATCTGAATGTGATGATTGAGTCAAAGAATGCAATATTTTTGAAGAGACATTTCCTTGTAAGGAAAGACAAAGAAGAGAGTCTCTCAAAAAGAGCTGTTGATACTGTCAAGGACAGTGATCATGTTGACCAAGAGTCAGATCCGATTTTCTGACATATTTGTTAGAAAATGAGCCTCGAAGCTATAAAGAAGCAATGTCTTCTTTGGAGGCACCTCTGTGGAAAGAGGCGATTATCAGTGAGATTGATTCAATCCTACAGAACCATACTTGGGAGTTGGTTGATCTTCCTCCAGGTTGTAAGCCACTGGGCTACAATTGGAAAGATGAAAATGGATGGATCAATAGATAAGTACAAGGCGAGGTTTGTCATAAAAGATTATAGACAAAGAGAAGGCTTTGTTTACTTTGACACCTATCCACCAGTGATTCGTATCACATCAGTAGAATGCTTATAGCTATAGCAGCTATATTTGGTCTTGAAATACATCAAAAGGATGTAAAGACGTCATTCTTGAATGGTGAATTGGATGAAGAGACTTACATGGAACAACCAGAAGGGTTTGATGTTCCTGGATAAGAACAGAAGGTGTGCAAACTTGTAAAATCCTTGTACGGATTAAAACAAGCACCTAGACAATGACATGAGAACATTGACAAAGAGATGTTATCAAGTGGTTTAAAACCAATGAGTGTGATAAGTGTGTGTACACCAAGTCAACTCAAAAAGGATATGTCATTGTATGTCTCTATGTAGACGATATGCTGATAATTGGTAATAATCATGTGTTGATTCAGTTTACCAAGAAAGTGTTAACCAGCAAATTTGATATGAAAGATTTGGGAGTAGCTAACCTAACTCTTCCTCTATCAAATAATACTGGCTTAAGCATATCGCAATTAGAGTATTCAAGGATCATCAGAAGTCTGATGTATCTCACGAATTGCACACGAACTGATATCGCTCAAGCTGTGAATAGGCTTAGCAGATATACTAGCAATCCAGGACATAACCACTGGAAAGTCATAGTAAGTGTTTTGAGGTATAAGAAACTTCAAAATGTGGGCTACATTACGAGAGATATCCTGTTGTTCTAGAGGGATACAGCGATGCTGGATATCTGATATAGTGGATTCCAAATCTACGGTTGGATTTGTTTTCACACTTGGTAATGCAGCCGTGTCATGGAAATCCTCGAGGCAAACATGTATTGCCCGGTCTACTATAGAATCAGAGTTCATAGCATTAGACAAAACAGCGGAAGAAGCAGAATAGCTTAGAAACTTCCTGGAGGATATTCCTGGTTGGCCCAAACCGGTGCCAGCGATTAGCATACATTGTGATAGCCAATCGGCAATTGGGAGAGCCCAAAATACAATGTATAATGGTAAGTCTCGACACATATGTCGGAGACAATACCATAGGTCAACTGCTCTCAAGTAGCATAATATCGATCGATTATGTTAAGTCGAAGGAAAACCTAGCGGATCCACTAACTAAAGGTTTACCTCGAGAGCAAGTTGAGAAGTCATCGAGGGGAATGGGCTTGAAGCCTATATTCTAAGAATTGTCACTGTGGAAACCCAACCTAGTTGACTGGAGATCCCAAGATCTAGGTTCAAAAGGGACAACAGAAACTTTGTGCAATTCAAAACAAGCACTGAAGAGTTTCGTACTCTTTCCCATTCCGATACTGACGCTGAGTGCTGTCTGTCATTGGTTAGGTTAAGCTAAGGCTTTTAATGATCACTATATTAGGACTACTCTTAACTAGATCATATATATATATCTCTATAGATATATACTATAAGGGCTGAGGCCAGGCTCCTAGGTGAAGTGACCCTATGGAACCTTTAAAGGCGGGTTACCCTAAAGTGCTTGATGAATCAGGACCGTTGTTCAGGGCCAAAATGAACACAACCGTAGAACGGGAAAATGGTCGAATCAAAGCTGTGTGTTGGCAATTGTCTTGGTTTACACCAACGGCAGAACAGTTCAAGACTATGGGTCACTGGTTTGCCAAGTAAATCCGATTGTCATTCACTAGGAAAGGTTCAAGGCGAAAGCTACCTATTTCGATGCAGCTTTGGCTCATGGTATCTCTCTCACGTGTCTGACTGTATAATTGAAGAATTGTGGGGGATTGTTGTAAATTCTTCAATTTTCAGAGGGTATATTTGTCTTTTGTGATATGGGGGTAGTTACAATCCTTGTAGGGTTGCAACCCCACCCCAAGGGGTGCCCTTCTTTGGCACCCCTCCTTGCCTTATAAATGGTTTTTCCCTCCATTTTTGTTAGGAAGTTGTTGGAAAAATTGGGGAAGAAAAAAGGCAACAAGACAAATAGAAAAAAGGCAACAAGACAAATACATTTCAGACTTTGTTTTCTTGGTTTTGAGAAGAGATCCACCATTTGTTCTAGTTCATAAACTTGTGAAGGAGTGCTCCTTGTACAAGTAGCATCCAAGTTATCCTGGGAGAACGTTGGCAATTCGGAACCGTAGAGCACCTGTGACGGGCCAATAAGTTCTTAAGGACAGAGACTTTCTCGACTTGGAATTTCAGTAACTTCTGATTTTTCTTATGTGTTCTTTTATTGGTTTTTTGTATAGGGTTTTGCATATAGATTTTTTTGGGAATTGATCTGTTGGTTTTGCATGTTAAATTACTGTTTGATAACACTAAATTGGACCACAAATAGTGATTACGAGCCCGGTGACTGAATGATTGCTCTGAAACAGAACAGAGAGAAAAAGCCAGAGCGATAAGATTCCACTAAACTCGTGAGTCACGTGATCAGTACAGACTACGGTCAAATCCAAAGGAGATGAAATAAGGCCGCGTTTGGATTCACGTATTTAGGTGCGTGTTGTCGTGTTGAACTCCTCAATGTTGGCTCGAGACGCGCTTGGATTGGATGTGGTGTTGGCTTGCTGCAGCTACACATTGGGCTGGGCAGACTCCAATACTGAGGATTGATTCTTGTTCAATATATTATCATAAAACTCATTTCAGTTGGAATGCTCCAGGCCATCCACTTTGATCTTTCTTTCATTTTTAGTTCCACGCAGCAAACGTAGCAGGAACCATGAAATCGTTTTTATTTGAAAATAACTGACTTAACTAACTCCAATTTCAGATTATGACGGCGGTAAACTTCATTTTGAATATAAAAGTAAAAATTAGATAAGGTTTTGATCCTATATACAAGAGAATAAGTGTAATCTTATTGAATTAAAAATTTACTTTATATAAGACAAGTCTAAGTTATAATTTTCATGATTAAAACATACACAATTAAATCTAATTAACTTTGTCGACTCAAAGACCTCTACTATAAAAATTTTGCCAAACTTTTCAAGCCCGCACCAAACAGCATTCTTCCGAACCTATGAAGTCTATGAGTGAATCGAATTCGCGAATTTGCGATGGTAAAAATCCGACTAGCAATCTCCATCTTAAAACTCTAAAGGTTTAGGGTATTGACTAGAGTTGTGTTTGTATTGATGGTTATCAATTGAGAAACTCACCAAAAGAAAGAAGACATGTGATTAATTAAGTCTTCAAGATGAATTATTCAGAAGGAGGAAGCAAATGATATTGAGCCTTTAAATATCATGTTTCCAACCATAGGCAAATTGACTAAGACAATCTTTATATAGGTAGGGTTTCAAACAACCTTCAAAATGCATATAGAAAAAGCACAATACGCATTAGCATTCAAACGCAATGTCAAACGTGGAATAAAATCTCATTTACGTTCAAACGATATGATGAACGTGATATGAATGTGAGCTTACTGGAAGATTCCGTTCAAACGCTGTGATGAATGTGAGCTTATTGGAAGGTTTTGTTCGAACGCTGTGATTAACTGATACGAAAGTGAGCTTACTGGAAGGTTTCGTTTAAATATTGTGATGAACGTGACTAGGGGTGTTCGCGGTACGATTCGGGTCGGTTTTTTCGTTTTTCACTTCAAACCGTGCGGGTTGGCGGTTTGGGAAATTAGAAACCGAAACTGCAAATTTGATAAGGAAAATCGTGGCGGTTCGGGTTGGCGGTTTAGCGATTTGGGCGGTTCGGGTCGGCGGTTTGGATTATAAATTTTTTAAAGGAAATTTTGTGTGTTTTTACATAATAACTAAAGAGAAAAAAATTACCTAATTTTCATTTATACATTACATATTGTCATATGATCATTAAATATCTTAAATTTCATGTTTAAAAAAGAAGAAAAATATAAAATAATATCTAATTTGAACGTGGATCGGCGGTTCGGGTCGCGGTTGGGTCAAAACCGCAAACCGACCTGAAATTTACGGTTCGATTCCGATTGACCCAAAATCATTTTTATTTTTTTTCAAACCGCGTTGTACGGTTCGGGTTGGTGTGGTTCGGGTCGGATTGCAGTTTGACCTGAAACCGTTATCACCCCTAAACGTGACAGGAACGTGAGCTCTGAAATATTCATCCAATATCTTTCAAATACTTGTCCAATTATTTTGAGACCTTCAAAACTCATTTGTAACACCCCGGTCATTCCGATGTAATCCCGACAATCATTTTTTTATATGTGAAGCGTATTAAGTATCATAAAATCATGTATGAGTGTATTAGTATCCATGAAATTATTTTTCGAAAACATAACCAATTATTTACAGTAACGGTACGCGATTATTTTTCTATCACGTAACATATATCTCTAATATTTTGGCCATAATTTTAGTTACCAATGTCCATTTTCATGTTAAATATTTTCTCAAATTTCGACCAAAACTAGGTGATAGAAACCTGCCTGGAACAAAGCCAAGCAAACATCTCCACGTGTTCTAAGCCCCAAGAACCGCGAATCTTGATTTTGTAAGAACAAAATCCTTCCAAGATCAAGTCCAACCCTTAAGAAACATTGCCCTTAAAAACTTTCTTTATTTCTTTGGAGAATCCTGAACAGCGATACAGCGCCACAACGCTTGCCACACGTTGATAAGCTTTTGTTCCGTAAAACCAAGGAAGAATCCACTCCCTCAAGATGACACAAGTCAATTTGTTTTGTAAAAAGATATATTATTGGTTAATTATCCATTACAATGAATAATGCCCCTTTAAATAGGTGGCTAACCCTAATTCTACCAAAATATAATAAAACCCTAATAAAATACTTGAAAATTTCGTCCATGGGCTTTTTAATTTAATTAATGTTCAGCCCAACACTTAAACAACACATAACTTAAAAAAATATAAAATATAAAAACTATAGGGATACATTGCGTCCTCATTTAGACCATGAAGGAATCCGAACTGGACTTTGATGAAAACTTAAAAGTTGTAGAACTACGAGTTCTCTTTTCAATGCAACTTGAATCACCAAAATCGGATATCGGACGAGAAAGTTACGTCCAAAATACGAAGACTGCGTAAATCCCGCCACAGCAAATGCACCATTCGGAAATAAAGCCCAAAATCAATCAAGGCAGCTCATGCACGTCCTAGACCCATTCCAATATTTCTTTAGACTTAATAAAGCCTTCACATAATGTCCCATACATGGACCAAACTCCAGAACCCAAGGAATCTTCCAAATCCACCAAAATGTCACAAATACACCAATTTGACGAAGCCATGCAATCAGCCACAACTTCAAGTTAACTTGGCCCAACAAACAGAGCTCATTCTGGATCACATCACTAGGTAAAATGATACAAGTATTGTGGGATGAACAATGTAATTACGAGAATGGTCTAGAAAAATGATACGTGACTAATTTAAATTATTATTTTAATCAACAAAAATCAGCCCCACTATATAAACACTTCACTATTCATATTCTCTCTTTCCTCACCACAATTCTCACGAGTTTTCTTTAAAAAAGACAAACACAAGCTTTACTTATTTGCTTCTCATGATCACAATGACCAATTTGGAGCTCCCGCAAGCTAAGTTACAAGTAAGTAATCACATTTATACATCATCTCCTTTTTATTTCTCAAAATTATTCATGCTTTCCTCTTATGCTATTTTCGAACTCATGAAAGACTTAAGATTTAATGGCATTATTTGGCATGATTTAGCAAGATAAGAAGATGCTTATGGATGCTTTTAGTGTGAATACAACATAGATTAAACCCTAATTTTGGCAAAAGATCTTAAGTTCTAAAATGAGTTTGGTTATAGACGAGATTCATGGTTGATAGGAAGTTAGTATTTTGTTTTTTGTGATGATATAAACATGAGATTAGTGATTAATAATATATTTTACAGTAGTGTTACATGGATTGTGCATAAATGTGGTTTGAATTAACAAACTCGAGGATAAGTGCATGGTGGCTGAATCTAGGTTGTATAAGAAGTTAATTTTTTTTTTTGATAATGTGTAACCATGAATTTGTGTATATTGTAATTATAATAAGGGTGATTATTGAAATTATGGAAATTGATTGACTAAGGCAATGGCTGAAAGTTAAGGGGAAAATAAAGCTTGAGTTTGTGTGTTGAGAAGTTAAAATCATGACATGAGATTTTATATTATGTATTGGTGTTGGACAAGTTTGATTGGTTGAAATATTATTGTTGGCAAGGTGGCAAACACAAAGTAAATAAAGGGTGCCCAAAGTAAAAATTTATATGCAGTGTTAAAAATGCACAATGTCATATGTTGGCTAAATGTGTATGTGAGTATAAACTTGTTGTATTGTTATGTCAAACCATTTATATTATAAGCCATGAAAACAAGCTAGGTTTTGATGTTGTAAATGTGGTAATGGTAAACATGCATATATGTGTATATTATAGCCGAAAGTGGCATTGATGACAATGATATTAATGTTGTATTTTATAATTTGGTTGTTGATGATGACTATATGAGATGAATGATGTATGAACATTTAGATAATGTATGGTGGATGATTAAACATATGTTGGTTGTTGTTATGCATTATAAATAAGTTATGAAATCAAGATTATGATTATGGTTATGTTTAAATTTGAAATCAATCCTGACAAAATGATTTATGTTTATGTTTTAAGTACATGTCTTATAATCATGTTTTATAAATATATTTAAGTATGTAAACATAAGTATAAGATATATGTATATGTTCTACAATCATGAATCATTTGTATGTTTCATTTTATGATTTGCAGATACGTTTTAAGTTGTGATGTCTACATGTTGTGAATTTATAAATCAAGTTGTAAGTCTTAAGTATATAAATTACATTAATGTATTTTAATTTATGTTGATTATATATGAAATACATCATGATTTAAGCCTATGTTTTCAAGTTTATGGGTTTAACCTACGTCTTAGTTTATGTTAAAGTTCACGAACAATTTCAATTTATAGTTTTTTCATGTCTTTCAGTTTACTTTCACATCACGATTTCAAGCTTATGCGTTACATACTCATAATCACATTTAGCTAATTAGATGATAATATGACTCATGAATAGATTAGTTTAGATCCAAGCCACCACGAGTTTGGGTTGGTTATAGCCACGGACTTGGGGTGGCAATCTGGGTCAGGATTCAGTTATTCGTTCGATTCGATTCTCTTTAAAGCGAATACGGGTTTGAAAAAATGGATTCGTTTAATAAATTGATCAATTCGATTCTAATCGTTTATTAAACAAATCGAATACGAATTTAAGCTCATGGATTCGTTTATTCGTTTATGATTCATTTTATTATTTTATTTTACTAGTTACTGTTATTTTTCAATTAAGATTCGAGAAATTATGGCTAATTACTATAGAAAAAATAATATTTTTGATATTTGGTGATGTATTTTTAATAAATATATTATATATATATATATATATATATTTATGAAGAATTAATGTAAATCAATTATGGTAAATTATGATATTAAATAATATCATGATTAAACGAATATTCGTAAACGAATCGAATACGAATCCATCATATTTTGATTTTATTCGTTTATGATTCGATACAAATTCAATTCGTTGATTCGTTTTGCCACCCCTAGTGGTGTGAAATAATAATGCGTAAACTTTCATGTTATATATATATATACACACACACGCGCACGCGCGTATATATACACATGTACATTAAGTATGATCATGTTCTTAACAATTTTCTAATAGGCCCCAAGTATATCTCGTTCCTCATGTTTTACACAATGTTAATGTTTTACACCATATTTTCGTGTCGTAGTTCATGCTACACTTTCAAGTTACATCTTTATGCTTGTTTGACATGTTTCATTTAGTCCATGCTTACATGTTCAAGATCACATCACATTCCTTATGATATAGTTGTATTTGATTGGTTAAGCCATGTTATTAAGATTTTAGACCAGTACGTATGTTCACTCGCAGATTTCGATTTATGTTTGCATGTTACAGTTATCGCCTTGAATTTTTAGACTTCAAGATAAATATATGGTTTTCTAGTCCACGTTATTAGTTTACATCATTATATTCATACCTACATTTTCATGTCTATGTTCGTTGTAACATCCCGCCTAGGCCAGGATGCTACCGGGAGGAGACAGGAGAACCCATCTCCATAAGCCTCTGATTCTAACGAAATTTCGGCATGATGTATTCGTAACATCATGCAACCTGGCCTGTAGCCAGCATCCACACAACAAGAACCAAACATCTCGGCCTCCGGCCGATATATCAACATCAAGGCCTCAGGCCTGAACTCAATGAACAAAATATAAAACTTGGCCTCCGGCCAGAACTCGAAAATAAACTATGCTATTACAACTTTTACACATGAAATACAATTGTAAGAATAACACAAGGGCCGTGAGGACCCATAACTTGACCCAGGACTCAAAAACTCTCTCGACTGCAATTGAGGCGATCCACTGTCTTCAAAGTCTTCACCAAAATCCTTCTGGCTCAGCAAATCTGTTACTGACCTGCAAAACTAACAAACTGAAATAGTGTGAGTCATAATGACTCAGTAAGTAATCATGCAATCATCAACCAATCTAATTTAACTTAATAACTTATATCCGTTTATTCCCGTGTTACTTGTTATTAATCTTTTCATCTGAACATACACCTATATATGTTAACTTCTATTTAACACGTCAAATACTACTTCACAAGCTATAAGATCTATTTCACTTCTTCTGTGCTATTCTGATTCTTCTTTTTACCTTTTTCTGTATACACTGAGCTAATTCTAGATCTGACAATCATGGTAGCTTTCTTTCTTTTATTATCTTGAAATATCATCAAGTCGGATAATTAAAAGTTATTTTTGTTAACTATCTAATCCACTACCACTATCCATGGTTACATGCATATGTTACCTTTTCATTATGAACTAGCATCCTTACAGTATGTTTTTCTTACGTAAGCAAGCAACTTAAACAATCATCCTTGATATACATGCATTAAAATAAAATCATGCTACTCTGTACTCGTATCATACAAAATGCGGACTCTATATGAAATATGCGATACACAAAGTTAACCATATACTCACGAATATGAATTCATATAATCATGCATTAATACCATGTATATGTATTTCAAATGACCTCTCGGAGGTGTGATCTATATGCTTATCTTGTGAAATATACATTACTCAATATGCCATACACTTTTATAACTATAACTTTTAAGCCTTTCTCTGAAAAACTCACATATGAAAGTACTAATGCTTTCATGCATGGTATCAACTATATGCATCACAGATGGAATTACTTGAATACATGAGGTATATGCACGACTTGTAAACTTTACTACACTTAACATACTAAGTCTTTAGAAAATACTTTCTGAAAGCTCTTTGCTGAAAACTTTATCTCACTTTTTCTTTCTGAAAAAGCTCTTTCGGTAAACTGTAACTGGAAACTGAAAACGGTGTTTGAAACTGTAATCTGTATTTGAAAACTGAAACTGTATCTCAAAACTGTAAACTACATCTGAAAACTGTAACTGAAACTTTCTCTGAGTTCTGTATCTCTGAAAACTATTTTCTGAAAAATCTGATATTTCAAAATTTCTTTCTGAAAACTGGTATCTGAGTGTCTGTAGAAAAACCGACGCATTGAGGCGTTACGTCTCGCCGTCCCCCCATACGCCCTAGAGTCAGATATGCAAACCCATGACATTGGGGCGTTACGTATCGCCGTCCCCCAAAGCATGCCATACCTGCCCTGAAACTAGTGGTCTTGGGGCGTTACGTCTCGCCGTCCCCCAAGCCACAATCTGGAGCTGGGGTGCGGATCTATGCTACCACCCAAGCTCAAACTGGGGTCTAGGGGCGTTACGTATCGCCGTCCCCCTAGCCCATCTGGAGGATCTGAGAGCGTCCCCTCAGTCCTCAAAATGTGCACATGTTTCTGAATCCGTCAACTCCACAGTATCCGTCAATTCCGAACTGTATCTCTGTAATAGTTACATACTGGGGTGAGTTTTTACCTCATGCCCCGAAAACCATAAAACCATATACTGTATCTCAAAACTGAAAGAAAGCTTTTTCTGAAATATATTGTCTTTCAAAACATCTGAAACTTTTCTTTGAAATCTTTGAAATTTTTTTTTTATCTTTGCTCGACTACTGAAAACTTTAACACACACACATGCAGATGCTTTCTCATGATCCTTTCTACCTTAACCATGTTTAACTATATGCTTATTCCATACTATCACATATGTTCATGCACCGTGTTTATGCATATATGCAAGTAATGAATTATGTATTCTATTCCTTATATGCTTACATTTTGAATCATCTCACATTTAATATGTTTATACTATTCTCAGTATACTTACACATTTATATCATCATAACTAGGCTTACCTCTATAACTTACCTTGCTGGTGGCTCACAAACAACATAAATCATAATTTATTTTTTCATACACACGCGATCGAAACTCTTCTACTATATCAGACTTCAAACATATATGAGTTTTCAAGTTCTTAGTTCTTAAACTTATGTACCATTTCCTGACTATCAACTTGTGCTCAAGAGTCTCATATCATAAACTTACATATATTCACATGCCATGTATATACTACTCATGCATACTAGTATTCTTATATAATGCTTAAATTACAAACTTTCATTCATGTCACTGGTCCCATTCCCTAGGGTGTAGTTTTCTACATCCCCCAAACCCAAGTATAATTAAATTATATTCATGATATTATTCATATGCTCCTATCTAAGTATACATACTAGTTTATACCTACATATGCATCTCTATATTTCTAAGTACTCATGCTTATCTCTTGCTCATACATATGCTTATAATTACTTATTCTTATCTATATATGTATCTAGTTACACTTGCTTCCTTCTTTCACACTCATCTTTATATATAACTATATACTTGTTTCATGCATATACTATACACAATTCTAGTACATAATTAATTCTGAACACTACTAACTCGTTTAAGTATTAGAAGCATGAGTTACTTACCTGGCTAAGCGAATGCCCGCGATCCGGGTCCGATCTGTCAAACAAGTAATAACGCAAGGTTAGTACCGCTATTTGCGGAACTTCCAACTTATCTAAAACAACTACGGGCTTCCCCGGAACACCCGAATCATCTCTGATACTACGGTCTAAGCTTCATTACTCTAATACATGCTTGCTTGCTATTCTAAATTAGCTAAATGGGTCTTATTCTCATTTTACGCGTTTGCGGCAAAACGTGCGGAAAAGTTTCCGCAAACGCTACGGAAGGGTCTCGAAGCCTCCGAACTAGTCCAGAATTACATAATTACCCTCGCAATGTCATACTTACACTATTTTCATGATTACGGTCAACTACGCTCGGTCGCGCAAGAAACTCCGTTTTACCGGAAACTCGCTAATTCTACCGGATCGATCAAATCTAATCCGTTTCTCCCCAGATTCTACCACATTAATCGTTTTAATATATTAAAACACATTCAATTCAGTTCATGCAAATTCGTTACACTACGGAATTACTAGAAGCATCCGAATATAAATCGATACACTTGAAAATAACAAAATCTAAACGGAGAGTCGTACCGAAATTCCGAGGCCATATTCAGACTCCCCTCGGCCATACGAACCCGCTGGTGCGATCGGAATTCCGATCGGAGTTACTGTTCACGTCGGGTTACTATTCATCCGTCGCTTTCTTCCTCGTTTTGCGTGATTCCGGCCGCTTTTCGGCGAAATCTATATTCCGCACACTCGTAGCACTCGTCGAGTGCTTCGATTTGGTAGGTGGCTCGGGCCGTGAAACGAACCGACGAACCGGATCCACGAAACCCATTTCACGCCCCAACTCTCCTCGCCGTCGCCGTTTCCGGCGCTTTCCCGGCCGTCGCCTGCCACCATCTGGCTCGAAGTCGCTGGGGGGTCGTATCTGAAACGGTGCGCCGGCCTTAGGTGGCCGGATTTTCCGCCGGCGAGAGGTTTTTACCATGGGCGATTTGGGGGTGCGGGTGAGATGGGTGGAAAAGGTTGCCATTTTTGCTATTTAGAGAAACCTTGAGGATTTTTATACTATTCTGGAAAATATCAAATAAGCCCCTACGAAAATTACAAATCAGCCCCTATTTTGGAACCTTCTGAAATATCACAATTTCGGAGCCCTTCTGATGCGATTCTCAAAAAGTGTTCAACACGAAAGTTGTTCGTCTCGGCAAAACGAGTCCAATGGTTCAAGAACCAACTCGATCGGAGTTTTTTTGAAAATTATGTGGCCAAAACTGTACACTTTATGCGTTTTACGAAAATCGCGTAACCGACTTTTGATCCCACGGGTTTTCCGACGCGGCGAAAATTCATAATATAATATTCAAACTCATATAACATCACTTAAACTCTTATTCTTCATCATCATCATGCTCCGAGACTAAAACATCCGTCCGAGAATCTTCTAGAACAATCCCGAAAATCTGGGATGTTACATTTGTAGTTTAAGTTTTCATGTTTTAACCTTATAGCTCTGTTTTAAGTTACAATCCATGTTTTCAATTCATATAAACATATGCTCATATGTTTTCATTTGCAGTCAGCATGTTTTTTCCAAGCGTCATGCCATGTTTTATGTTTTCATGTAAACGTATTTCTAGTACCTATCTCTTATATATATATATCATTTAAGTTTTTAGTAAATATTTTATAAAAACATGAAAAATAAAATATTTTCATACCACCAGTATCGAGTAGTTCCCTCATGTTTAGCGAGTCTATGATCGCTCACGTTACCTCATGGGACACTGATCAACTCATAGGCTTTTCATGTTCATGTGCACGTTACCATACTTATGTGGTGTCAAGTAATACTAAGTAGGTTTCACGGCCATAGGTCACGATACTGATGTGGATTTTCATGTTTAAAACATGTGTAAGCGTACGCGGGGGCAACAGCTTAATCTCGATACGTATGGCGATGCATGGGGGATGTCACAATCCCGATTGCTGCATATGTATTTTCTACTCATGTTTACGATTTTTATGAGATTAAGTTTTAAAGATATGTATACAATTTTCAAAGCATGATCATGTTTCATACTCCAGTGATGATTGCAAGCTCATGTTCAAGTTTTACTATTTACAAATATAATTTTCATGCTCATAGCATTGCGAACACGTTTTCAGCATTTAGCTATGTTTCCAGATTCAGATTATGATTTTCACATACATGTTTTCAGCTCATGATGTGGAGGCCAGACACGCATTTCACTTACGTTTTACAATTGTCATGTCCTATTACGATTTTTAAATCATGATTTCAGAGATTCGATATGTTTTTCCGCTGTAGGTTATTTGCATTATCATACTGCACTTTTCAGTTATGTTACATGTTCTGACTTGTAATTACAGTCACAAGCATTATGTCCGTATGATTCATAATACAAGTTTGACATAAAATCTACTAATTACACAACTACATACATACATACATACATACATACATACATACATACATACATACATACATACATATATCCGCTTTCAACGATTATGTTTCGTAAGATTCGAACCCAGGTTTTAAATTCAAAAAGTTTAAGGGTGTGTTATATTCAAATTTGCTCTCATGATCTATCATAGAAAAATGAAATATTTTCATATCTTTCATTTAAATACAGTTATTGTTAAAAGCTTGAAACGACGGTCGATGGGTACTCAAATCCCAAACAAGCTCCCAATTTCGACATAGATACTCAATTCTTGATCGGGTGTCTAATTTTTGACCCCATCCCGAACAATTCAAGATAGTTTGGGAAGCAGGTACCTGTTCGGAACGTATTAGGAACATTCTCAATAATTGAATTTATCAAGTCCCGATAAAAAATTCTTGAGCATAGCTTGAACTCGATGTTGCCTATCCTACCCGCATAATTTATAAGTTGTGCATCATTTCCCCTCTAAAACTTTTAATCAAATTTAATCACAAATCACTCCAAAAGTAATTTGAGATTAATCAGAAATTAAATGGGAAGTGTAAAACCAATATTTCGCATGAGTGAAAAAAATAATTCTTTATATATATATATATAATATACACCATTAATGTATTTATTAAAAAATAATCCACCAAAAGTAAATAATATTATTTTCTCTGTAGTTAATTGAAAAATAATAAAAACTAGCAAAATGATAATAATAAACAAATCGATGAGTTTAAATTCGTATTCGATTAATTTAATAAACGAATTGAATCGAATTTATTCATTTACTAAACAAATAAATTTGTCAAATTCATATATTTTTAAGTGAGAATCAAATGCAATGAATAAATGAAGTCAGAGCACCCAATTTGTCAGTTCCAACGGTGATGAAGTAAGGCTGCGTTTGGAATCACAATTTTTAGATACGTGTTGAACTCTTCAACGTTAGTTCAAACTATTGCACGAGACTCGCTTGAGTGTGTTGTTGGCTTGTTGCAGTTACACATTGGGCGTGCTGATTGTTGAATATTTAATATAAATATAATTCATTTCACTTGCAACGCGTGGGTCATCTACCATTCTACCTTATCTCTTTCTTTCGTTTTCATTCAATTACAAACAAAGCAACGTCAATGTACAGAAAGCGTTTTTATTTGAAACAAACGAATTTAACTAACAGCTCAGAATATTTTGGCGGGATATTTATCTGTTAAGGTAAGATTCTCTTTTTATCTGAATTTTTATTAAGAAATTATAAATATAATTAATTGCAGAAATAAAGTCACACAAATCATATACATAAGCAATTGAGCATATATCTTAAAACTTAAAAATATTAAATTAAAAACATATATATTTTAATATTTTAATATTATTTTTCACAAATATTTGCATATATAATAGTAATTACACTTTATAATTTTCTCAATAACTTTATCATACGACACAAAATTAACAATAAAATTACTACTATAACACAATTTTTATTATAATCTTGCTTTCGAAAGTCAATCTTACGTACGGAATGAAATGGTTGTGTAACTGTAAAGTCAGATTTCTCATTCTTTTCAAAAAAGAGATCATTTCGCTCGCTTAGATATGGATAAATTTTAAATTTAAGATAAAAAAGTGGATAAAATATAAATTTAATTTTTTATTCCTCTATCCAAATGTTATATTCAAAAAGTTCAAGTCTGGGCAAGTGTTACATTCAAAATTTGTTCTCAATATCATACAAAATTGAAATATTTTCACATCTTTCACTTAAATATTCAGTTATTGTTAAAAACTTTAATAATATTTTTTTTCTCCTAAATTTCACGAAAATACATGAAAACCATAAATTCCTGCCAAAAATTCTCGTAAATATCACCAACCCGAAAATGGTAAATTATGCATTATTGAACCACTAACGGCGTTACTGCTAATAAAACTTGTAACTAATGACAAGTGAAAACAAATAAACAGAGGCAAGACAAGTGCTCTCGGAATCACCCCGCTTAATCACGTACCTGACGGCGTCAAACTAACCCCAAAATTGACTTTTGACACGCTCTCACGTGCCAAGTGTCCAGCTCGTATCGCCATGTAAGCTACTTTTATTTGCAGTTCGTTCGCGTGTTTGGGTCCTGCCTCGACGCTTCAGACGCCATGGTTATTGACAACCATGATTGGACAATTTTGCCCCCCAAGTAAACTAGCAAATTCCAATTAACGTTACTCATAATTTAACAAATCTTACGTAATATATAAGTTAAATATTCTACAGAAGACAAAAAATTTTTTTACCATCATTGTAAATATTAATATTGGAGATGGCAAAGATAATGAAAAATATTTAGATATAAAGCTAACTTCTTTTACCGGGAAAAGGAGCTATCATTTCAAAGAGGTCTTTAGTCTTTGTTTGGCTTCTTTTTCTTTTTTGCTTAAATCAAATTTCTCACTTCAGATAGCTACCTTGTTTCACTTCAATCTACCTTTCGAGTAACAGAACAGATCTCCGGCATTGACTCTGGTCCACGGTAAGGTGGCTTAAGGATTAATACTTTTTAATTGTTATTTAAGGAATTTATAATTTTCTGTTATTGTGTTGCAAGTTGCAACAACATAAGAGAATAAAGAAGTGTTGTGATTAAACACACAATAATAGAGGTGATTGGAGAGAAAACTCTTCTTTTATATTACTCACAAAAGAATTACAAAGCTTCCAAATAAAGCTTTACAAAACTCTCACACCACTTTACTCTCTATCTTTACTCACACATTTGGGATGGATGAAAATGAACTCAGAAGCTCCTTTTTATAATGCCAAACCGCGTGCTACAGTAACACCGGTTTGGGGAGCTGTCACAAATGGCAAGGTCACCATCTCAACTTTCGGTGCCTTCCAATTGCTTGCTGTCTTCCTTTGCTGATTTGCAACTTTCGGTGCTTGCTGGACACCATGACTTTGTTGCTGCCTTGCTGGTTTGTGTTGCCAACTTGCAAGCTGTTTCCAACAAATCTCCCCCTCGGTGAAGATTTCCCAAAATCTGAGCCGATCATCAATCATCCAAATCCGGATCCTCCAAAAGGATCCTCCCCTGGCTGCATCTGTATGACTGCCTACGTACCCTGAGTTGGGATCAAGCCAATCGTAGTTCTCTGTATCTCCCCACTCTGACTATGTGGAGAGTTTTGTCATCCCGGCTATGGCACGACAGATTTCAAGCTTCTCCTTCGGTAAAACCTTCGTGAACATATCGGCACCGTTGTCGTCGGTGTGAATCTTCCTGAGTTCTAACAGCCTTGAGCTCAGGACGTCCCGTATCCAGTGATACCTTACATCGATATGTTTTGACCTCGAATGAAATGTGGAATTTTTACCGAGATAGATAGCGCTCTGGCTATCGCAGTACAAAATGTACTTCTCCTGCTTGAAACCCAATTCCTGGACGAATGTCTTCATCCACAGCAATTCCTTGCAAGCCTCTGTCACTGCAATGAATTCTGCCTCTGTTGTAGAAAGTGCAACACACCTCTGCAACCTTGACTGCCATGCCACAGCTCCTCCTGAGAGAGTAATCAGATACCCGAAGTAGACTTTCGGGTATCCACATCTCCTGCCATATCTGAATCGGTGTAGCCCATCAACACTGGTTGTCGCTGCTTCCAAAACATAACCTCATCTTGGTTGTGCCTCGTAGATACCGCATGATCCATTTGATAGCATTCCAGTGTTCCCGTCCTGGTTTTGACATAAACCGGCTGACCAACCCAACTGCGTGTGCTAAGTCTGGCCTCGTGCACACCATGGCATACATTAGACTTCCCACTGCTGAGGTGTATGGAACCTGTTTCATTTCCTCCTTCTCTGACTCAGTAGAGGGACTCTGTTGTGTACTCAATCTAAAGTGGGTAGCAAGAGGAGTGCTAACCGCTTTAGCCTTGTCCATCTGGAATCTCTGAAGTACCTTCTCGATGTACTCCTCCTGTGACAAGTATAATTTCTTGGCTTTCCGATCACGACCGATCCTGATGCCAAGAATCTGCTTAGCTGGCCCCAAGTCTTTCATCTCAAAAGACTTACTCAGTTGCTGCTTCAAATTATCAATCCTCGATTGATTCCTGCCAACTATCAACATATCATCTACATATAACAGTAAGATGATAAAGTCATCGTCAGAAAATTTCTGAACGAAAACACAATGGTCTGAAGTAGTCTTCTTGTATCCCTGCTCCCCCATAACTGACTCGAACTTCACGTACCACTGTCTCGGTGCCTGTTTCAAACCGTAGAGGCTTTTCCTGAGTCTGCACACATAGTCCTCTTTCCCGCTGACTCTGAAGCCATCTGGTTGCTCCATGTAAATTTCTTCTTCCAGATCCCCGTGAAGAAATGCGGTCTTGACATCCATCTGCTCAACTTCCAGGTCGAGGCTTGCTGCTAAGCTGAGTACCACTCTGATGGATGACATCTTCACAACTGGAGAGAAGATTTCATCGAAGTCAATGCCTTTCCTTTGATTGAATCCCTTGACAACTAGTCTGGCTTTGTACCGGGGTTGTGAAGTATGCTCCTGTTGCTTCACCCTGTATACCCATTTGTTCTTCAAAGCCCTTTTGCCTCTTGGCAATTTCACCAACTCAAAAGTGTGATTGTCATGCAAAGATTTCATCTCATCTTGCATGGCTTCCTCCCACTTTTCTCTGTCTTCTGTTTCCACAGCCTCCTGATAGCTCTCGGGTTCTCCCCCGTCAGTAAGCAGCACATACTCATATACAGAGTATTTGGTTGAAGGTCGCCTCTCTCTGTTAGACCTTCTCTGTGGAACTGTTGGTGGAACTTCTGGTACTGGTGGTTGATCATGATCATCGTCTCTGGGAGCTTCATCACCTGTACCCTCCTGTCTGGGAACCTCATCTTCAACTCGTACTGGCACCGGTGTATGAGGTTCTGGATTCACATTTCTGTATTGCTGGGGCATTGTCTTCATATCCTTTCGGATATCTTCTATGGTCTGGTCTTCAACAAAGACAACATCACGGCTCCTGACGATCTTTTTCTCCACTGGATCATACAGTTTGTAGCCGAAATCATCCTGACCATAGCCAATAAAGACACATTGTCGCGTCTTTGCATCAAGCTTGGATCTCTCGTCCTTGGGATGTGTACAAAAGCTTTGCACCCAAAGACATGCAAGTGTTCGTATGACACTTCTTTACCTGTCCAAGCTTGGTTAGGAACATTACCTTTCAGTGCGATCGCTGGGGACATGTTCAAAACATGTACTGCTGTGATGAGTGCCTCCCCCCAAAATGTCTTCGGCAACTTGGCTTGTGATAGCAAGCTTCTGATCCTCTCGCACAAGGTTCTGTTCATCCTCTCAGCTAGGCCATTCAGCTGAGGTGTCTTCGGAGGTGTCGTTTGATGTCTGATTCCTTGCATCTTGCAGTACTGATCAAACGGACCTCTGTATTCTCCACCATTGTCTGTTCTGATGCACTTCAGTTTCTTGCCGGTTTCTCTCTCCACCAAAGCATGAAACTCCTTGAACACTCCCAGCACTTGATCTTTTCTCTTCAAGGTGTATGCCCATATCTCCTTGAATGATCATCAATGAATGTCACAAAATACAGTGACCCTCCGAGTGTTCGTGTCTGCATCGGACCGCATACATCTGAATGTATGAGATCTAGTACCTCCGGTTTCCGTTGAGGCGGGGAGCTCTGGAAGGATACTCTGTTCTGCTTTCCAGCCATGCAGTGTTCACACTTCCGTAAGTGTGAGTTCTTCAATTCCGGAAGAACATTCCGCCTGCGTAGTATCTCCATCCCTGTTTGGCTCATGTGACCGAGCTTTTTATGCCATAACTCGGCTGCCTCATTGCTGTTAACTGTATTTATGCTACTATTTGAAAGCTTAGCATGCATCAAATACAAAGTTGAATCTTTCTTACCTCGTGCCACGACCATTGATCCTTTAGTGAGCTTCCAACATCCGTCACTAAAGGTGCTGCAGAAACCTTCATCATCCAGCTTGCCTGTTGAGATCAGGTTTAACCGGATATCTGGGATGTGCTTGACTCCCTTCAACACTAGCCTTGTCCCGTTCTCTGTTTCAAGGCAGATGTCTCCAATACCGACGGCTTTGGACTGTCCGTCATTCCCCATCCTTACAGCACCGTAGTCCCCTGGTGTGTAAGATGAAAAGAAGTCTCTGCGAGATGTGGCGTGTATGGAGGCGCCACTATCTATCACCCAACTGGTCTCGTGGCTGGCAAGATTCACAACAGCTTCTTCATACATTATGCAAAATTCTTTGGAGGTTTTCTCGGTGGTAGTAGCAACTCTTTCTTGATTAGAGTCGCCATCTCTCCTGGACTGCTCGTTCTTCAGTTTGTAGCAATCCCGCTTCATATGGCCTTTCTTCTTACAGTGATAGCACTCAATATCCCTCGTTCTTGATTTCCCTCGGTTCTTGTCTGATCTCCCTGGGCCTCGGCTTTTACTCCTCCCCCTTCTGGTGTTCTTTTCTGTCACTAGAGCTTCTGAGGTTGAGGCTGATGCTGACTCCTGCATTCTCGTCCTCTTTTCTTCCTCAAGATCCTGGTCTTTGCCATCTCCATAGTGACTTTCCCATCTGCGGCTGAATTGATCACCGTAGATCTGAACGTTTCCCAAGATTCTGGTAACGTATTAAGGAGTATTAAGCCATTTACCTCATCTCCGAAGTCTATGCCCAATCCAGACAATTCCTTCATGGTTCCGAGGAAATCGTTGATATGGTCCGCCACAGCTGTACCTTCCTGGTATTTCAAACCCATCATCTTCTTGATGTAGTACAGCTTGTTGTTGCCAGTCTTTGCTCGGAAAAGCTCCTCCAGCTTTCTCCATAAAACACGTGCATTTATTTCTTCACTAACATGGTTGACGATACTGTCGTCGATCCACTGACGAATAGTACTGCATGTTTTCTGGTGAAGATTAGCCCACTTTCCATCGGTCATTCCTTCTGGTTTCTGCTCCAGAAACACCGATCCATCATAGTCCTTCACATACAGAAGGTCTTTCATCCTTCCTCTCCATGTGAAATAGTTTGTACTGGTTAACAAAATCATTTTTCCGTTGCTCCCCTCCATCATAACAATTCTAAGCAGAATTTCAAAAAACGAACCTCACCGTTGCGTCCGGAATGGTCGAAAATGGTGGAAATGACACTTCGTTTGTCAAAATCCGACACAGGGACCAAATTGCAAATTCCAGAAATTACAGGGGTCAAAGTGCAATTTCCAAAAGTTCAGGGGCAAAAGTGCAATTACGGAAAACAAGGGACTAATATTGCAATTTCCAAAAGTTCAGGGACTGAATTGAAAATTTCTGAAAGTATAGGGGCTAAATAGTAATTTCCAGAAAGTTCAGGGACCTATCTGAAATTTACCAGGCACGCTGACGTGGCACTGCTGACGTGGCAACTGAGCTGACGTGGCTGCTGACTGGCTGCTGACGTGGCTGCTGACGTGGCTGCTGACTGGATGCTGACTGGGCGCTGACGTGGCGCTGACTGGGCTGCTGACTGGCGCTGACGTGGCGCTGACTCAGCGTCTTCAACCTTCGGCTGGAGCGTGTAACGCGTGGATGCGACTGGGGCGCGTGACGAACCTTCTGTCCGGCGCGTGTGGCGCGTGCGTCTTCACCGGAGCTCCGTTCGATCGCCGAAAAATACCACCGTGCTCGTCTCGCCGTGAAACGTCTGATGGTATGCTCAAAATCGATTTTCGACAACTTTTGTCGGAACCGACTTTCCGAACCGAACCTCTGTTTCTGAGTTTCGGGATCCCTCCGAGTAACCTTAGCTCTGATACCACTTGTTGTGATTAAACACACAATAATAGAGGTGATTGGAGAGAAAACTCTTCTTTTATATTACTCACAAAAGAATTACAAAGCTTCCAAATACAAGCTTTACAAAAAACTCTCACACCACTTTACTCTCTATCTTTACTCACACATTTGGGATGGATGAAAATGAACTCAGAAGCTCCTTTTTATAATGCCAAACCGCGTGCTACAGTAACACGCGGTTTGGGGAGCTGTCAACAAATTGGCAAGGTCACCATCTCAACTTTCGGTGCCTTCCAATTGCTTGCTGTCTTCCTTTGCTGATTTGCAACTTTCGGTTGCTTGCTGGACACCATGACTTTGTTGCTGCCTTGCTGGTTTGTGTTGCAACTGCAAGCTGTTTCCAACAAGAAGCATTATTATATAAGGAGATTACTTAAGACTCAGAGAATCTGCAGGGATTTTCTTGTATTCTGTTGTGCTATCTTTTACTAGCAGTAGCAAGGACATATTTAATTGAAGTGAAATAAATAAATTTATATACCTAAAGCAAATCTATAATCTTTTTTATTTTCAAAATTAAATATAAAAAACAGATTTCTGTAATTGCAGTTAAACAGAGTTCATCATAGGGTCTGGGTGAGAGGGGTGAGAGAGATATGTGTGATATTAAAGAGCAATTTTGGAGTATTTTACGGAATTATGTAAAACTTGTTTTCGAGGTTTCAGCTAAACAGAGAACTGTCATCTGACTGCTTTTGCTGCATTTTCAGCAGGATGCTTGTGTAGAATGCGATTCGCAAAGAAATTTCGCCAGCTATTTGGCAATTCACGAGCAATGTAAAGGCAGTTTCTGATAGAAAGAAGCAGACCAGCAAGAAAGACAACTTCATAATTTTATAAAGCCAAGCAATGAATAGTGGCACACCTGACCGAAAGGAGTGTGACAGTTGGGGCTCATGGACTCCAGCAACCCCATTTAGGCCAAATCTGCCAAAACCTATGCCAATCTACGTAAACGGGCAAGCCAACCTGCCGGACCAACCAAACTGCCAGGGATCAGATTGCTTTTCTTCAGTTTGTAACCAAGATTCTCAATCCAATAAAGCGGTTATTTATGTCAAATCAGCCAATTGCGATAGTATGAACAGATGTGTTAATAATGCAGATGCTGCAAAAATGGGCGTTACCTGTGACAATAATGAAGCATGCCTAGATTTTGACATCAACCCCTTGGCTAAATATAAAGATGTGCCTTTTGCAAGTCTCTTGGCTCTTGCTAATGCAGCCTTGCAAGGAAATGATGACACCCCAACAGGTTCTTTCGTTTCCATTTATGATTCTGAAATTGACTTTGACCAACAAGAAACTGGAAATTGGCATTATGTTTGCTTTAGACAGCTCCTTTTCTATTTTTTTTTTTTTAATTCCAAAAAAAAATATCAAGAGTTTTTCATGTAGACAGACACCTGCGCGCACATAGGGAGGAAGAGATTTCAATTGAAGTAACCATATTTTTAGGTTTAAAATGTTGACAAGATTCCATAACATATGTGTCAGAACCCTTGTTTTTCACACATGTAAGAAGCAGTATTGTTATTTAAATACCGTCTTGTAGGCCAGAAGGTGTGACAATGAGGATACACGAGAATCGGCAACAAATTCGGAGTTAAATTTCCCCATGCACCATATCCCACTAAGTGACCTCTCAATCGTCATCTAATTGCTGTATCCACTGTATTTCATGTCTCCCAAAAGTTTTGGCATCATTTGTTAGAGCTTCGACCAACCATTTATCTGAATGTTCCTAGAAAATGATATTTTTTCATATATCCCGAAAAACAATCACACACTCATCAATAACAATTTTTTCGTATTGCCTTGACTTCAAATATTTTTGTAGCTTTCCATTAATCTGACATGCTGAAAAATCTCTCTCTATAGATGAGGTTTCCATTTCTCACCAGCATACCTTCAATCTTAATTTCCATCCTGGAACAACGCCAAATGGAGCCTCTCCCCAGATTATCTCTGAGTTTGCTCCCATTACACCATATAAAGCCATGCAAGTCAAAAGCAAACGGGTTTCTGAACTAGTAAATTTATGCTCCGATGACAGAACAAGTCAGGAAAGAGATGAACAGAATAATGACATTGCTGCTGAAAGAGTTGTCTCCAATGAAATCCAGAACAATAAACAACTCGTAGAGACTGTTTCAGATGCATCGGTTTCAGCTGTTTCCACACAGATAAAGGAGAATGAGAATCCTGAAAAAGGAGTTGTTGACCTGAACAAAACGCCTTGGCAGAAACCGAGGAGGAAAAAGCACAGGCCGAAGGTGGCCAAAGAAGGAAAACCTCGGACTCCAAAAAAATCTAAAGATAATCCAACCGATAAGCAGAAGTATGTGCACAAGGCGCTCAACTACGGCCCAACGTCTGCCCCAGTAGAAGCGGCTGGAGAATCCATTAACCTGAAAACACCTGAGCCGTCCATGAAGTCATGCAGAAAAAGCTTAAAATTTGACGTAGGGTTGACTGAAGATGAAAACTCCGCTTGCAAGTCAACATTTGATTCAGTTTCAGTGTCACAGGCAAAGGACTTCTGTCAGTCAAAATCTACTGTACAGCTTTATGAAGTAACTGAAGTGATGACTCCAAAGCCTGCTGGTTCTAAACAAAATCCAACAGATAAGAGGAAGTATGTGCGAAAAAAGGAAATCGGCACAGAGAAGTCTACCCCACAAGAAGCAGCAACAGCAACCATTGACACGAAGATGCTTGAGCCTACAAAGGAATTCTGCACGACCTTTGATTTTGGCATGCAAGAACAGCCTAGAGATGAAAACTCCACATGCAAGTCGACTTTTGGTTTAATTCCAGAGTCACAGGCAAAGGAACTTTTTATGTCGACAGTACAACTTGGAAATGGAGATGCAGTGACGACTCCAAAGCCAGTGACCCCACTGCCTAACCATTCTAAAGAACATCAAATAGGAAAAAGGAAGTATGTGCAAAATCAGGGACTCAACAAAGACTCAACATCTACCCCAGCAGAAGTACCTGGAGTATCCAATGATCTGGAAAAATCAGAACCTGCCAAGAAGTCGTGTAGAAGGACCTTAAACTTCGACATAGAAGGACCACCTAGAAATGAAAACTCTACAAACAAGTCAAATCTTGATTTACACTCGGGAAAATACTCATTTAGAAGAGTTATTCAATCACAATCAATTGTGCAACTTGGTGAAGGAATTGAAGTGATTGTAGAAAATACACAAGTAGGCAGTGCCTATGATCTCACTCGTTCAGTCAATCGACTGATAAAAGATGACATGTCATCACCTGAAGGGCAGAAACAGACAGTTGATTCCAGAAATAAGAACATTACAGAAGGCACGGGTCAAGAGACTGCTGATAACAGGGAGAGAAACACAAAACAAGTGATTTTGCAAATTGACAGTCAATCATCACCAGATTCACCACGAAGCTCAAATGATTCCAAATGCGGCACCTGCGCAATCTCAATTGACCAAAGACAAGCATGGGAACCAAAGAGAGAGAATTCTAAAGCAAACAAACAAGCAGATACCGGCAGCTCAAATATGACCAGTGTTCACTACCTTACTTTACAAGCATACCAGATGCCTGAACCACATTTTCCAAATTACAAGAAAAGAACTGAGAAGGGGCAAAGTTCAACTACATCTAGCACATCATCTTGCATGACTGCCGCAAAAAATATCTCACTGGAAACATGCTCTGAAGGAGATGTTAGAGCAGATTCTACTACATCAGATCAAGAAAAACAGAAAACTCTTGAGGATACCCTGGCTTTAAGTCCAGTAAAGAGACTGAAAAGAAAGAGATCTAGAGGCTCTACTCGAGTTCGGGATTTGGCTTCGCTGACCAGAATAGTACAGTGCACAATGCAACAAACTTACCCTGGCAGCCGAGGACCATTGGATAGTGATAAGCAACATGTTGGAAATTCACAGAGACCTCAGACATGCATAGAAGCACTAGTAGCAGAGATGCATAAGACATTGGCTCGAAAGAAGCGCACGAAGAGAAACACTCTTGTCAGTTCAATATACTCCAACAGTAAAGAAGCACAAAAGCACCCAAAGATCATCTTAAACAATCATCACCAGTTCACTTCCAACTTATTGGGTACGTAATGCAAGAATTAACTTTATTTTCCAGGCAAAGAAGAAAATGATTTTTGGCCAACTAACAATAACTATATAAATACATAATTGATAGTCTTATCCATTTTGCCAAACTGCACGTCGTAATTCATAGAAGCCATTTAGTGCAGGTACTCTTCCAGAATTAACATGGAAACAACTGTTTTCTACTGATGCAATCACTGAGCGAATAAAGCATCTAGACATCAATAAGGAAAGTAGATTCAACGAATATCAAGAGCAGAAAGCACTTGTCCCTTACTATAGGAGTCAAGAGCAGAACACACTTGTTTTTTATAGCAGAGATGGCAAACTTGTACCATTTCATGGTTCATTTGATCTTGTCAAAAAGCGGCACCCACGGCCAAAGGTAGAGTTGGATGTAGAAACTAACAGAGTATGGAAGCTTCTAATGCAAGATATCAACAGTGAAGGTATTTATGGAACAGATGAAGAGAATGCAAGATGGTGGGAAGAAGAACGGAGAGTGTTTCATGGTCGTGTTGACTCGTTTATAGCGCGCATGCATCTTGTGCAAGGTAGCAATTCTCTTCTTTGACATCTACTTGTGTTAGACTTAAGAGTCCTAAGGGTCCCAATGCTTATTCAGGAATGTGGATTACATAGCTTGCTAGGATTTTTTTACTGTAAAACCATCCATAAACAATCAAAGAAGACTAATCTTAAAAACTATAAAACTATGGCATCACCCATGGAAGAGAGAGTGAATGATAAATATTTTGATCCTTTTTGTTATTTCAAAAAGATCACACCAAACCACATTCTCAATCTACTAATTGTTAAAGCCAATAAGGTATTCATCTTCTACAGATTCAAAACAACTCTATAATAAAAGCAGATGGCAGTCAAACCATTTACATTTTCTAAGTTTCAAACATAAGTATCACAATGGGAAGTGCATATATTCTCGTGTACCTACAATTATAACTTGAAGGACAGAGTAAAACAAACATATTTACAAAAAACAGACACCAAAACCAAACATCTATAGCAATTCAAGAACTTCAGGAAACTTTAATCCTCAGATTTCTAGAGATTTCAATTGCCTTTTCTACTTTGAGAAAGATCTGCTCTCTCAAATTCATTTATGCCAGTAAAATTCTACTTTCGCAGGGGACAGACGCTTCTCTATGTGGAAGGGATCAATTGTGGACTCGGTGGTTGGAGTATTTCTTACCCAGAATGTTTCAGATCATCTTTCCAGGTGCACTATAGTTTCTATGATATTTATTAGTCTCAGAGAACCTTATGAAATTAGAGGAAGTGCAGATAGGAAACCTATTACTTTGTTTATTTGACTGTCGCAGTTCTGCATTCATGTCACTTGCTGCAAATTTTCCCCTCAAATCCAAGGACCACAGACCACGCCATGGAAAAGAGACTGCCTCGGTGATTGAAGAACCAGTGGTGTATGATCAGGATGCAGAAGACACTATAGAATGGAATGAAAAGATGTTACATCAACCTGCTTGTGATCAGAGCTCCATGACTATCCATTGTACTGAGCAAAGGGAAGATAGAGAGGTTGTCAGTTGCAATCATTCCTTGGAAAGCAGTACCAGTGTTGTCAGCTCAATGACTGCGTTACAATGCAAGTTGATGAATCCTTGTGAAAATGTCTCAGAAACATACAATGATGTACTTTCATTTCAAAATTCCATGGACTCTTCTATTGTCCAAGTTGTTGATGGGACCAGATCCAGCTCCAATAGCAACTCGGATGCAGGGGACTTGAGTAATGGAATCACACTCAACAGCTTTAATGGCACAAAATCTTTTGTGGAGCTCTTACAAAAGGTAGGATCAACCACTCCTCATGGAAATTACAATCACGGAAATGGCAATATGTCAGGTATTCCACCCAGCAGTTTCCATCCATGTCTTGCCCAAGATTTATCAGTGGAAGTAGAATTCCATGAGATGCTCAGAGAAGAAACAAGATCTTCTGGTATTTCTGAGAAGACTGTCAACAATGTGACAGACCAAATTACTTTAACACCAGAATTTGAAACTCAAACTAATGATGCAACTAAGCTTACTGCGTCTAGCCCAGAAGCACCAAAGTATGTAAATAAGCAATCAAGGAATAGCATGCAAGCCATTAAGAATAAAATTTCACAGCACCATAGTGAATTATTTGGAGAAAGCTACAATCCATTATTAAACCAAGAAAACAATCAGGAAAAAACATCAGTATCAGACTGGAATAAGTATGATAACGCATTCAGCATGGAACTTAGTGGTATCAATGATGCAACATCAAAACCCCAAGGTAGAAGGGTCGGAAAGGAGAAACAAAATGACTATGACTGGGATAGCTTAAGGAGACAGGTGGAAGCAAATGGAAGGAAAAAAGAAAGACCAGAACACACCAAAGACTCAATGGATTGGGAAGCAGTAAGATGTGCTGACATTAACAAGATTGCCAACACCATCAAGGAACGGGGTATGAACAACATACTTGCTGAACGAATAAAGGTACAAGTATAAAGATCCACTAAAAATATCTCAAATAAGTTTATGTACTAACCAGAGGTAGAAAAACTTCTCAGATAAGCGATTTTAATGAAAAAAAATCTGCGCAGGATTTCCTTAACCGACTGGTTAGAGACCATGGAAGCACAGATCTTGAATGGCTGAGGGATGTTCCACCAGACAAAGCAAAGTAAGTCTAGGAACAAATTCTAACTCCTCAAAATTACAGGATTAAATGAATTTGCTTCACTATTGGTAATACATATCATACCAATATGCCAAAATGTGTTTTACCGAATACATAAAGCCTACAACACTTATGTTAAGAAAAAAATTACAAACTACTAAATACAACTTGTTCTTGTAGAGAGTATCTACTAAGCTTTCGGGGACTAGGCTTGAAAAGTGTGGAGTGTGTGCGACTTCTAACACTTCACCATCTTGCTTTTCCAGTAAGTAAACTGCAGTTACATCTAGAATATAGAATAGATAGAACAGGTCTCATTTTTTATGATTTAATGTTAGGTTGACACAAATGTTGGACGCATAGCTGTAAGACTCGGATGGGTACCACTCCAGCCGCTGCCCGAGTCGCTACAGTTGCATCTTCTAGAACTGTGAGTATCAAGTATAAACAGAATTATTATGCAAACTATCAATGATAACAAAACCACTGATACTATTTTTTGCCCCTGCACAGGTATCCAGTCTTGGAATCCATTCAAAAATATCTATGGCCTCGACTGTGCAAACTTGACCAAAGAACATTGTAAAGACAATTTAACTATGTACTTACTATCATGAGTCCGAGATTTGTTTATCTCAAGATCTGTTTAATACAATTAGCCAAGGAAAATAAAGAATAAACAGTATTCTTTGTATTAAGTGCCACTAATATGTTTAAATATTTAATCATAGGTATGAGCTGCATTACCAGATGATAACATTTGGAAAGGTGCGTTGTATATGTAAGCATTAAATTCGAAGTTGTTCTCCTTAGTGACCAACAACCAATGGCTAAGAGAACAATGTTGTTCGATACTTATGCAGGTTTTCTGTACAAAAAACAAACCAAACTGCAATGCATGTCCAATGAGAGGAGAATGCAGACATTTTGCAAGTGCATTTGCAAGGTTAGCACACTCCTTTCAATTTCCTAGCTTTAGAACCCCATGTTATTTCCATCTGTAGTGCTGATAAAGCATCAATCACATTCATGTGTTTAACACTGCACAGTACCCTCTTACTTCATTCAGGTAATCTGTAGGCAGTTAATTGTCATGTTTATTTACCAATATTTTAGCTAACTCAGAAAATCAGTTCATAGATAAGGTTATCAAACTTGTTACTTCCATATTATAGAGGTGAACTGAAAACCTACATGGCATACAAATAGTAAAATTTGAGATGTTGACTCCAACACATTTCGAATACAGCTCAAGGCTTGCCCTGCCAGGGCTTGAGGAAAAAGCAATAGTGGGTGCAAAGGAAGACAGAACAACAGACCAAAATCCTGCCATGATGATCAATCAATTACCTCTTCATCTACCTCAAGCAACCAAACTCTCAGTTGGAAAAGCAGAAACTGCTGCCACTAACTGTGAACCCATTATTGAAGAGCCAGCAACACCAGAACCAGAGTGCATACAAGCAACAGAAAATGATATCGAAGATGCATTTTGTGAGGATCCAGAAGAATTCCCTACTATCAAGCTTAATGTGGATGAGTTTACTCAGACCTTACAGAATTATATGCAAGAGAATTTGGAACTTCAAGAAGGGGATATGTCCAAGACTTTAGTTGCTTTAACAGCAGAAGATGCATCTATTCCCATACCCAAGCTTAAGAATGTGAGTCGCCTACGAACAGAGCACCAAGTGTAAGTACAAAATAATCCTAGAGCTCTAAATAAACTGAATGATTCTGACAGATGTGATAGATTATGTCCAGTGGATTCGTCACAAAGTATTGAACTTTAAAAAACTACACATCAACAGTCAATGGGAAGTAATCCCTGAAGATTTTAAGAAATTATTAATCGTCAAGCATAGCTATGAAATCCAGTGCTGCTGCGCTAAACAAAAAAAATTGAGGTGGAATATTAGGTCAACCATTGAGTTCCAAAAAAACAAGTAGTCCAACTAAACTCATACTAATATACCAAGAGAAGGCAAAAATCTTTGATTCGCTACTCTTCTTTCTTAATTATCCTGCAGGTACGAACTTCCAGATTCACACCCTCTTTTGGAAGGGGTAAGTTATTTTTACACCTGGTAAACAAGAATATTTTGTTTCAATGTATTTCTACTAATTTCGCTTTGCTCAAAGTACAGTTGGATAAACGAGAACCTGATGACCCAGGAAGATATCTTCTTGCCATATGGACACCAGGTGAAGAAACAATTTATAAATAACAAATTGCTTCTGGCCAGATTAACATAAGATGATTTTGTAAAATTGAAACATATTTCAAGAGGGCCAATGAATTGATTTGTTTTGAAGCCAAGATTAGAATTTTGCTAACTTGTTCCACGAATGCATAACAATACCCACTTTAGGTGAAATGGCAAACTCCATTCAAACACCTGAAAGTAGTTGCAGTTCTCAAGAACACGGCAAATTGTGCGACGAGAAGACATGTTTTTCATGCAACAGTGTTCGGGAATCGGAGTTCCAAATTGTTCGAGGGACCATTTTGGTGAGCATGTGCATTTAATAGCTATGTTCAACTATTCTGAAGAATTGCGCATATCAAATGCGACCTGATTCTGGCAACCTTTTTATGAACAGATACCATGTCGAACAGCAATGAGAGGGAGCTTTCCCCTCAATGGAACATATTTCCAAGTCAATGAGGTAAATTAAATCCAAGACTATTTCAATTTCTTTTCCAACTCAATTTTTATCATGTATATCATTTCAACCTAGGTATTTGCCGACCATGATTCTAGCTTGAAGCCCATTAATGTTCCCAGGGAGTGGATATGGAACCTACCTAGGCGGACTGTGTATTTTGGGACCTCTATACCTTCAATATTTAAAGGTAAATATTGTTAAAGTGGATGGAATAATTGCTTTAATCAGACAATGTCATTCAACCTCTATTTTTTGTCTGTCAGGTTTAACGACAGAAGGTATTCAGCACTGCTTCTGGAGAGGTACGTGATAAAGTTCTTAGCTTTGTCATTCTAAGTTTTCTTATTAAAAAGTTAGCACCATTAACCTAGTTGTTACCATAGGTACTCTACAAACATCATATCTTATATATATATACACGCGCGTGCACACACATACCTAAAGCCTGCATAACAATGCTGCTTTTCGAATGCTGAGAGAGGATAAAAGAATGTTAAAAAAACTAGGGGTGAAAATTTGGATTTGGATTAGGTCGTTTATTCGATTCGCATTAGAGAGGATATAGATTTGAAAAAATTGATTCGTTTATTATATAGATCGATTCGATTCGTTTATTAAATGAATCGAAAACCAAATATGTTTACGGATTCATTTATTGTTTTCTTTTTGCTAGTTATTAATATTATTTTTAATTAAGATTCAAAAATTTGTTGCCGATTACTACAATAATAATGTTTTTTAGGAAAACGGAAAAATAAACCCCTACCAAGATCTACAGAGAAAACAAAATCAACTCCAGTAGAAAAAAGTTGAAATTATGGAGATATGAGGATAAACAACTGCAACATAAAAGTAATCTCCCATAATAAATCCTCATAAAAAATTATGATTGTACTCATACTATCTCGACTGTTTGGATATTGTTCGGGACAGTACGGATCAGAGTTGTTAAAGACGTAAGCTGCACTAAGGCGCAAGGCGTGCACTTGATGAAGGTGAGACGCAAATTAAAAAAAAAAAAGTATACACTCAACTAAAACAAAGAGAGATCCTTGAAAATATATTAACAGATATTATAACAATATAAATATTGATAATACAAATTATGTGTTCCCATTCCAAAATCTAACTTAATATATTAAAGAAATGTTATACAACTTGATTTCAGTTTGGGTCGATCAATTCGACTAGGGTTTTCTCATTCATTTTTATGAGGCGTGCCTAAACGCAAAAGGCACACGACTAATGAAAGTCATCACATTTGACCTTCCATGAGACCCAGTGGTCTAAACCTAAACGTGAGACTAAGATGTGCCTTTAACAACTATGGTATAGGTAATATCTCACTTGTCTGCATGTTAATCACATGCGGACATCCACCCTAGAGAATGACTATATATATATATATAAAATAAGGATGTCCTGATAAAAGACAAAAAAACGTGGAATTTAATGCACTACTAGGCAAAAAAAATAGATTTCAATGCGATTTTTTTTCTTTTAGCAGGTATCCTCCTTTATAAAATTATGATACCCTCATTTGAGAATAATTATAAAATTATATATACACACATACAATGAATTCAAGAAATTAGAACTGACTACATTTCTCCATCCCATGTCTGATTTCTCCCGCCAAGTCTTTCTAGAAACAATCAACCAAGGAAGTTCCTCCCAAACAAAAGACATTTCCATCTTCAGTTTTAAATATGATTTCTAGCCTGACCTTAGAAGAAATAATGGAAGCAAAGTGAGATTTTAGCGATGACAACTCTAGAAATAGCAATAAGGCCTTATAATGCTCGTTGGATTAGCAATAAAAATTAGGTAAAGGACACTCGACAACCAAGGTTTGCCTCAATAGACAACTAGATTCCTATCATTCCATAAATTGAAAGCTAAACCCCCACCGTTTCAGAAATAGACATTCATACCCTTTTTTGTTAGTAAATTTTGTCTATTTGGATTGATATAAGAACATTACTGCCCAATATTGTCCACCAAATTATTGTACTATAATGTCGGTTAAGATAAATGTATCACAATAATATCCTTATCTTCATCCAAGTATATAGAATTCAATAAAGGAATAGGAAGTAAATGTCCAATTATGAAACAATGGGGTATGTCAAGTTACCCATTTATGAAACAATAAGGGTCTGACTGTCCATTAGATCAAACCTTATGGATCTGGGTGTCTTTTCATAACAAATTGTGGCAAGTCATTATGAGTTTACATGACAATTGCAACATATTATTTAATCTCTCCAAATTCCGATTGGTTTTCCCAAAAGACGGTGACAGCTAAGATGATACATCCTCTAACTTTTGAAGAATGCACCAACACTTCATCTTTCATTTCCTCATCATCAACATCAAAACAACATGCTAATTTCCAAGGTGACTAACAAGAACACGCCAATATAGACTCCTAACTCTATAGTCCTTTGATACCACTAGAAAGACATGAATATTCTACAAACTTAACCTTTTGGTGATCCTTTAGTTGCATCACATCTCCCAAAGCATAGAAAGCCTTATCCTAACACTAAACCAGAAGGCCCGATGACATGCTCTTGGTTTCTAGAGGGATTTGGGAACTAGAGGATTTTACTTCTGTTTCCTTGAGCATAATGTGTTCACTCATGTTAGTGATCTTGTTTTATAGTAATGATGTGGTTGCAACTATAGATGGATCCTCTACATATAGTTTGTTATCCTTTAATATCTTAATCAACTTGTCATCAAAACTTTTTTGTTTATTTGTAAATGTAATTTTTTTCCTGTTTTATAATTATAACATCTATTTGTTTATTTGTAAATGTAATTTTTTTCCTGTTTTATAACATCTATTCTATGTCTCTAATATGTGAGTGAAGGAAATAGTGAGAACACAATCCCATCTTGATTAAGGAGATAATCAGATAAATCATACCCCAAGGGGCAAGGACCCCTAGGTTGGGGTAAATTGATATGATTTTGAATGCACATTTCCCACCATCAGAGATAAGTTCCTTCAAACAAGACCAAGTGGTACATATAGATCTTGGTCCAAAAACAAACTTCTACCGTTCTACGTGCTTGCCTGATTCTTCATTCTAACCCAGATGCTTTTACCACATATTGAAGTACACAGAGATTTTGGTTAAAAGTGTGTTTTACTGTAGGATGAAGTGTTGAATCTGAACCTAATACCTAAATACTAGAAACATATATGTAAATGCTCAAACCTGATATAGAATTTTGTTCCTTTTTCTCTTCTAGGTTATAAACAAAACATACAAATGCTCTCAGACAGATTTTTTAATGGACCTTATGTCCTAATATCATCTACCTGTTGAAACTTGGCTGAAAATAATTTGCAGGATATGTTTGTGTGAGGGGATTTGACCATAAAACACGGGCACCCCGTCCTCTGATGGCTAGACTGCACTTCCCAGCAAGCAAGTTGAACAAAACACCAGGTAAAGTAGAAGCAGATAATTAGTTGATGTCAATTCATTCTCTAATGAATGGGACCAGATCCAGAATGCCAAGGTTACTATGTATGAAGAGAAAGACAAACAGCTAGTGGCTCACCATTAAAACTTGTTAAATTTTCTCACCCAATGATGCTTGTAGCAGTGTACTTGGATTAAAAGTCTGTAGTTACCTAAAGCCGTGCTCAAATTTGAGAAATTCTTCTAATTTTAGGCAACATTCATGATGTTGTCATGAACAACTAGATAGCTATAACTTTTTCACACATCAACACGGAAGAGTATGTAATGTAACGAAATCAAAACAGTTAGCTCATGAGCATCTACTTCGAAGTACTATAATCATCGTTTCATATTCATAATCATGTATATATTTAGAAGTATGAAAGAGCATTCAATAATTGTAAAGACAAAGCAGACATGGGAGAAAAAAAAACATACTGATAATATTTGTGATGTGAACAAGATTTAACCGATTCTTTTCAGCTTCGTTGGAATTGTGTTATCCGGAGCTTGGCTGCAATTCAGATTTAGCTGTTAAATCTTCGATGAAGAGATCTTTTTTTCCAAAAATAATAATAATCCAATTCAGGATTTGCAGCTTGCCGCCAATTTTTTCGTGAAGTTTCCCTCGTAATTTCTAAAAGAAGTGGGAAGGTCTATTGGTGTTTCAAAGACGCGCGGTACGTGGCGAGTGATGGTCTCTGTGTGGAAACTGACGCGGTGGATTCGTGTATCACAAACCGCAACTTCGAAGAAATTTTGGTAACGTGTGGTGTATATGGAAAAACCTCTGCCTCAGTGACCCTGAGTTAGGGCGAATATTCAAAATTTGCTTAATATTTTTAAAATTATTAATTTTCCATACAATACAACGTTATTAAAAGTGTGTGATTTTTCATCAAAATTATAAAATAAAAATGTATCATTTTCACCTTAAATTTTATAAACAAATTATTTAAGTTTCTATTTTATAAATATGAAAATTGATATACTCTTAAAATTTCAGCCGGAAAATTAAAAATTAAAAAATTTAATAATGATGCAATTAAATGATAAAAATATACTTAATTTACTAATAAGATTTTAATGAGTTTCATCAACTCATTAAGTTAATGATCACATTAAAAGAGAACAAATATATTTTATCATATTAAATAACAAATAACATTACATTAAAATGTGTTTTTGAAAACAAAAATTAAGATGTACTTAGTACTTACTATATGGTAAATTATAATATAATATAAGTTATATACTTATCACTCGATTATCAGGAATTTATCAAATTGCCATGTATATTAAAGGCCTAAACGTTAATCCCAATCACTACTGAACCCTTTATTCCCAAATTTTTAAAAAAACCCCAAAATCTTCAAACTAATTCAACTTCTCGACCTTTCTAATTACTGTTGGAGACATCTTGTATTTATTGGTCTTATGGTGTGTAAATTTCAGCAGGATTTTAAGTAGTTGCATTTGTTCCCGTTGGAAATTTGGCTGATTTTATGACCTGGTGAAATTCTAATTTTCAACTGTTGAGTATTGACTCTTGCTGCATTGGGTTCTTTGATGTGGCTTCGCAAGAACAAACCAAAGACGCTGATTCCTATAATATATGCATGTGCAGGGATTGTGGCAGCCACGCCGTCAATTACAAGGTGTGTTTTTCACTTTCATCACAAATTCATTTATTCATTAACATGTTTGTGAGATTTGGCGTGGTGTGTGGCTTGATGATAAATGACTTATAATTTAATTATCAGGTAACGAATTTAAGTGCATGAATACATTTATTGTAAAAGTCTGGATTTTGTGGTTTAGCGGCACAGTCAACATTTCAAAAAAAAAAAAAAAGTGAGCTTTGAGAGATATTTTTATTCATTGACACATGTATTTTATACTTGTAAAAAGAAAGCGAAGCATTTGAAGGGGATGTGGAACGCAAAAAGCTCATTTACAGGCAAATGGGAATTGTAAGTGAATCATCGTAACTCGGCACTCCCTGGTAGCCCATGATTGGATTATTCAGGCACACCCGGTCAAGATTCCGGTTCCGAACCGTAACCAAATCGGTTGGAATCGGACGGTTCCGGTTCCAACCGGTTTCGGTTCCGGAACCGAAATATAAAATTTTATCGATTTGGTTAGGATTCTTACCCCAACCAAACCGGTAGGAACCGCTTGAATCGAACGGTTCCAACAGTTCCTACGATTCCAACCGGAACCATTTGGTTCCGGTTGGAACCCTAGGGTTTCAACTCCCCAACGGCTAGTAGCCGTTGTTCCCTGCCCCATTATTAAAATAATAATAATTTGGGGATTTCCCAAATTACCGCTAATAACATTAATAAAAACGACTAATTTTAGGGGCATTTTAGGTATCACAAAAATATTATAAAAATGTATAAATAGTGGTTATTTTTCATTATTTCAACACACAAATTTATCAATTATCAATTCCTACAATTCTCTCATTCTCAATTCTCTCATCTACAATTACAATTTATCATTATCAATTCTCTAATTATTTAAAATTTCATAAACAACGAATGGCAAGCTCATATAAGAACACAATGTCAAATGTGTCAACCCAATAGGGCGTTCCTAGTATCGGTTCACGGAGAAGAGAAGTTAAGTCTCGTTGCTCGGATGTTTTCAAAATTCATTTCCAGTTAATCGATACTGCAAATGAAGGTCCAAGAGCAGTATGCAACCATTGTGGGGTTTTTTACAAATTTACTGGTGAATACGGCAATATGATCAAGCATCTGGAAAGACATCATGTCGTTGAGCTTGGACTTGATACGACGCAAACTCAAATGGTCAGATACGCATCATCTAGTTGAGGTACGAGTTATTTGGATTTATTTAAATATTCCGATGCTAAAAATATATAATAATTTGCTAAATTAACTTGTATGACACATTTTTTTTTTAAGTTTTGGTGAAAAACTTGCTTTTACTAATTACGTTCAAAATGCTTTAAATCATGCTACTTGTAGAATGACTCGAAATACAACAAAACGTCAAAATTTTAAATTATACAAAGATGGTAAAATTATTTTAAATGAAACATTTAGAGATATCAAAGGTTGTCTTTCTATTTGCTCTGATATTTGAAGTGATCATTGGCGAATACACTCATATATGGGTGTGACTTGTCATTGAATTGATGCATCATGAAACATGTAAAAACGACTTATTGCATTTAGAGTTTTTGATGAACAACATACTGCACAAAATATTTATAGAATGATGAAAGTAATTTTTTATGAATATGATTTATTATGTAAAATTTTAACCATTGGATTTTATAATGCATCTGCAAATACTGCATCAATCACTGATTTAATAGAAATATGCGAACCAAATTTAGGGGGTCGATTTTTTCATGTTCGTTGCATATGTCATGTCCTTAATTTATGTGTTCAAGATGGTCTGTAAAAATTATCACCTTTCATTGATCATATTAATATTGCACTTAATTGTATTTGGTCATATTCTCAAGTTAGGAGATAATAGGCAAATTTGTGTAAATTAAATGGTATTATTAAACCGATAAAATTTTCACGAGATGTTACAACACGTTGGAATTCAACTTATTTTCTTTGATGTCAAGCTTTGCAATACAAAGATGCATTATGTAGTTTTTTTCTCAACTTGTTCAACATATCACACGTTTTCATAGTCAGTGGGAAATTTATGATAAAATCTTAGATATTTTAATTTTAATGATACTACAAATATTTTTAGGGGATTTTATTATCCTACAACACATTTATTTAATCTTGAAATTTTGAATATTGTTGGTACTCTCGATGAACATGTTAAAAGTCTTGATCTTAATGATATTATTTTGTTTGAAGCTACTAATATTATGAAACGAAAATGGTTGCATTATTTTAAAGACATTATTTTACTTTATTTGATCGTTGCTGTTTTTCATCATATATTTAAATTAGAAGATTTGAATAATGCTTTACGAGCTTACTATGGATATTTAGAAATATTATATGAAATTGATATTACAAAAATAATAGCTAAAATAAAATTGATTTAATAGAGTTATTTAATGATTATATTAGAAGATATAACTTGCAATCAGTGAGACAATCGATCGTTGATTACTACAACGAAATAAATAATATAGGGATAACACGACTAATAACCCGGAATTAGATAATTATTTATTTTGAGTTTTTAACTGAAAGTTTAGTTATTAAAAATTTTCAAATCCTTAAATGGTGGAACCGACATCAAAATGTATATCATGTATTATCAATTATTGCTAAAGAGATATTAGTAGCACATTTTCCACCGTTGCGGTTGAGCAAGCCTTCAGCATGAGAGGCAATATATTGGAAGTTAGACGGTCTTCATTACATTCAAACACTCTAAAAGCAACAACATATGGGGATGATTGGACCCGAGCTGATCCGAAGATGTCCCCGATAAATTTGAAGACTTGTTCGATAATGCATCTGCAAGTGCAAGCGGAACTGAAGCTGAAGGATCAACAAACACTGATAATGATGATTGATAATTAAAGAATTGTAAAATTACAATAGAGAAATATCTTAAAATTATAATGGAACTACGTGAGCTTTGATTTCTCTCACCCCTGGATGATACGTAAGCAATTTAAGTTTTTAAAAATTCAAGTTCAAGCTCTTTAATTTAATAATTTTATTTTTAATTTTTTTAGACAATAATTTTATTCGTAATTTAATGTAAGTTTATTATATAAATTCAAATTCATAATTTTAAATTAAAATTTCAATCTCAAATTTTTATTTAAAAAATAAAAGAACCAAATGGAACCGAAATCGGAACCGAACGGTTCGGTTCCGATTCCGATTCCACTTAAGTGTGGAACCAGAATCGGACAGATTAAACCGGCCGATTCGATTCCGGTTCGGAACCGAATCGAACCGGTGACCGGTTCTATCTTCAAGTAACTTAGTTGTACTGTACCTATCAACTAGAAAGAAGGATCCTATTTGTATGCAGTTGAGAATATACACGACAATGATACTGGTGATAAGACAGCCTAAAATCGGTATCCTTCTTTCCAGCAAAAAAAAAAAACAAAAAACATGAGGATAAAGCATTGAATTATTGTAAAATGAATATATTATAAGGAATGCAGTAGTTTAAAGCTTTCCATTGATGCTTGAGTGTTTTTTCCTTTGAGTTTGTTATGGTGGTATAAAAGTTGGATGCAATTTTGAGCAACATGAAATGCGGATCCTGCAAATATTCGATCATTCCCATATATATTTTTGTCCAGATAAGTTAAAGGTTTTGTCTTGTTTAATCCGCTATCCAACTCAGTGACTTGAAATTATGTCTAATTTTAGAATTATGTTGTTTGTGTTACGTATATTTATTACAAAAACATATATTAATCATGAAATTTACAACACATAATTGATATATTAAACATTGTTCACTTCAAATTTAATATTGGTATATTTACATAAAAAAAAAAAAAACTATTGACTATAACTTTTAAATGACATTTAATAATTTTATAACAATAGCATTACATGGATAATTGTCATCGGTTAATTATATAATTCTATAAAGATTAATTTTCATCAGCGTTTTCCCACGATCATAAATTAACCAACAACGATATTACCTGAATAAACGAAATGCATTAAATCAAAAATATTATTGGCTGGTTATGTCTAAATGTCCAAACCCTAATTCAACGTATTTTGTATCGAATTGATTGATGGACTTAGTCACAACTTGATATCATCCCAATGAACGTGATTTGGTGGTGTAAGGTTTATAATCTCATTTTGAGGTATTGGATTCGAATCCAGGAAGTGCATTTATTGTAAGAGTCTATGACAACTATAATTTTAACTGCTCCGCTTAAGTCCGGAAGGGATGATTTGGTGGCGGAATTTCCAATGATTCAAAAAAAAATTCTTTACATATAATAATTTTGTTATTACCTAAACCGTTTTTAAATCAATCTATTCTATATAATTTTGTTATAAAATCATAAAATAATAATAATAATAATAATCAAATAAATTTGAGAACGATACTTTAATTAGTTAATAAGCCTAAAAATATTTGCTAGAGTAACTATGTGTCAGTACCTGTGTTTTAAAAAACGGTGAGAAGCGTCGTCTCGAGGCGCCGTGTTGCTGCCTTGCGGTGTCGGCGCGTCGAGGCGGCCGTATCTTCTCAGTGGCTTTTTTTATTTTATTTTTTTGCCTCCAAAACGTCCTCATTTTGGGTTAAATTTAAAAAAAAAAAAAAAAAAACTGATAAAACGTCGTCTCTCTCATCTTCGTCACCTCTCCCTCCCGTCTCCTCTCTCATCTTCATCGCCTCTCTCCCTCGAGTCTCAGTCTCCCTCGTGTCTCGTCTCCCTCGAGCCTCTCTGATCGTCGGCTGGGAAAATGAATGTTGTAAATTCCTCAAATTCATTAAATAGGATATGTATATGTATAGGTAGATCATTGGAATTTTCAAGGGGTGTATGAGAGGTTGCAATCCTTGGAGGGTTGCAACCCACCCCAAGGGGTGCCCTATTGGCACCCCTCCATGCCTTATAAAAGAAGGCCTTTATTCCAAATGAAATATAGAGAACATATACAGAATATCTAACTAAAAAGAAGGCATTGTGTTTTCCTTACTTTTGAGAGAGATCCACCATTGAATCCGAGTTCGCATACTCGTTAAGGAGTGCTCCTTGAACAAGAAGTATCCAAGTTATCCTGGGAGAACGTTGGCAATTTGAATCCGTAGAGCACCTGTGACGGGGCCAATAAGTTCTTAAGGACAGAGAGATCTCGACTTGGATTGAATCTGTAAACTTGATTTCCAGGTTTGTCTTGAAGTTTTTCTGGTATCAGGGTTTTTGCATCTAGATCTACTTTTGGTTGTTGATCTGTTTGATTTGCATGTTATATTACTGTTTAATGACACAATACTTACAACAATATTAAGAACTTATTGCTCTAGTGTTATTAGGTAGTAATTCGCATGTTAGGGTTTATATATTTTCTGTAAAATACGAACTGTGCATGAAAAAACCGTAGGGCGTTCGAACGCCCGACGCACGCGAAGGTAAAAATCTGAAAATTCATAAGAACGTTCGAACGCCTCTTCAAACGTAACTCGAACGCAAGTCTTCTGCCTTAGAACGTTCGAACGCGTCCTGAACGCTATACGAACGTGAACTCTCTGGAATCATTCTGTTCGAACGCGTTCTCGAACGCTATACGAACGTGAACTCTCTGGAAACATTACGTTCGAACGTGTTATCAAACGCTACACGAACGTGAACTCTCTGGAAACACTTCATTCGAAAGCGTTATCAAACGCAACACGAACGCACACACTAGACAGTCTCGTTCGAACGTAGATACGAACGTGACACTAACGATCTTGTCCTGGAAGTATCATAAATTGCAAACTTTAATTAATATTAACTTGGTTAGTCATATTGTAGGCATTGTATTTTTGCATATAAAACCCGATAATGAGTCTCATTTGGAGGCACTACCTTTTGAGTCACCGCGGGAAACAGATATCGGAAGGGGAAATTCAGAATAAACAAGGTTCACTGTTTTCGTTCGTGCTGCGTTCGTGTATGCGTTCGAAAGGTAAACAGATTGCGGGCGTTCGTGTTGCATTCGAGGAAGCGTTCGAACGGTGTCGGTAATTCTGGTTTTGCTGCTAGCCTCAACCCAAGCCCAATTAGCCCACCAAGCCCATAAGACACATCATAATTAAATCAAATATTAATTAAATTGAAAGTCAATTAAATAAAATATTTAAACCATTTACCAATTAAATAAAACATAAAATATAATCATACATAATCTAAACCAATCAAATATAATCATACCAAGTTAAAATCAATCAACCAATATATTATTCCCAAACTTAAAATATTGTATGCCTAATCAACATAAACTAAATATTCAACCTTCCCTATCTAGCCAAGATTTGTCCCCCATCAATCTTTGACTTCCCTTATCCAACACCAAATCAAATCCCTTTTTAATTAGCCAAATCCATTTCCTTGTCAAGCCTAACCCTTTGCCTATAAAAAGAACCCTTCACCAACCTTCTCAACCCTAGCTAGCTCATACACATAAGATACACACAACTCACACAAATCAGAAGAGAAAAGAAAATAACCACAAGCCTTCACATTAAAAGCACCATCATAACACACCAAGAGCCCTAGCCACTCAAGAAAATAACAAGAAAGAGTTATCTTCATCCTCACTCTCCCATTGCCGAAATCATACCTTAATATAGCAGCCCCTTTAACACTAAAACAGTAGCCAAATCACGCCCAAACCACCCCCTATACAGCAGCAAAATACACTTAAAACATCTCATAAAAACCTTAAAAAAAGTAACATAAAATTGCATTCATAATCCTTAAAAGACTCACACAAGACTACACTAAAAAACCCACACAAAAACTTGGAACAGTCCGTTGAAATGTCAAAACATGTGACCTGAACAGCGAGCAGCAAAACAGAGGCCGAACAGTAGCAAATTGGAGTCAAAAGCAGCAGCAAAAGACGGAGAACGACGACTCCAAACAGTGAGACAATGAATGAGAACAGTGAACCGAAAGAGTTGCGGAGCATCCACCATTCCGACGACCGTGTGCCGTACATCCGAGAGGTGATTTAAAAGGTTAGACCTGAGGGTACTTTTCACACTCATCTTTATTTGATTTTTGTTATTTATTTTGATCGTATTTTACTTATTTGTTAAATCTCGTTTGTGTATGATGTGTGTTGTGGGTATTGGATGAATGAGAGATGTGTCAACTCTCGCGGTATATCGGATGGAAACCCGGACATAAATTTCATAGCCGATTCCGAATGGACGGTAATATGATCTGTACTCGGGACACAACTCCACGTACCGCTTGAGTAAACGGCACCCTCTTTGTTTTGTGTTGCTTTTGTTTATTTAGTTTTCGTCACTTGAATTCTGTATGTTGTTTTTTTATGCATGGTTCAATCAAGCGCATAGGCTTAGTAAGTGGAATGAAATATCCCTTATGGGGAGGGGTTAAAACCCTTTACCACGATGCTTTGCCACGCCGGTTGATGTATGTTCGGATTGGATGTAAGATGTGTTCAATCGGGCATACTTGGTTTTGATATAATTTGCTTTATTTTGTATGTATGATGCGATCAAGCGCATGGGCTTATTGAGTTAGTCCAAAGGTCCTCTATTTGAGAGACGAAGAGCCTAAAAGGCCACCTTTGTGACACTACTTTGCCGCGCTGGACGAAGTGTGTTTGGGTTGAATGTACGTTCAATTGGGCATACGAAGTCCTACACTTTTATTGTCTTTATTTCATGTGTTGTGATGTGACGCGCATGGGCTTATTATGTTGGTCTAAAGGTCCTCTCTTTGAGAGACCAAGAGCCCCAAAAGGCCACCTTTACGGCAGTACTTCGCCGCGCCCCTTTATTTTGTTGTTTATGTATCGCGTCCCATTTCATGCATCGGGTCTGTTCCCGTTCGAACGCGTTTACGAACGCAACTCGAACGCGTATGCATTTTGCCTTATCATGCATCAGGTCTCATTTCTGTTCGAACGCGTTAACAAACGCCATACGAACGTGAGCATTCTGTTTCATTTCCGTTCGAACGCGTTATCAAACGCCATACGAACGCGAACCTTCTGTTTACCGTTCGAACGCGTTTACGAACGCTACACGAACGCGAACACACTGAACTGAGACATATTCATCACATGCCATGTATAATTGTTTCTTAGGTGATTTTTTATGGAACCACACATAGTCATTCTTATCTTTGTGCACATAATAATGAAAAGCATGTTTATTCCATTAGTTGCGTCATTTGCCTTAGTCTTGATTTAACGCATTACGATTCATATATCTATGCCATTATGACTTTGGAGCATTATTTCTTGTGATATATCGGATGGAAACCCGGACATAAATTCCGTAGCCGATTCCGAATGGACGGTAATGCGGTCTGTACTTGGGATACAATTCCACGTATCACTTGGAAAAGTGCTCACATGTATGTTTGTGCGGTTATTATGTATGCTTGTGTTTTTCATGAATATGATATGCTGAATGAAGTTGTATGTTCGTTGTTACTTTGAGGTATTTTCAGGCATGTGTTATTAGATGTGAGATATATGTGAAATGTATGTATAGGTTTTATTTTGTACCTGTGAATTTAGAAGCATGATACTCTTGGAAATAAGTGCTACTTAAGTCTGATTAAATTATTACATAAATCCTGTCATTACAAGTGGCATAAGTAAGGGACCATTCTGAACCCAACGGTTTGAGGTCTTCCCTTGCGAGGGGTGAGTGCGGCCTTAAATCTCATTTTCCCGGTTCACACCGGGTGGCGACTCCATTATTCTCCGGTTTAGTCCCCCGTGGCTACTCCGTACTCCCGACCGGGCCGCGAGCCCGGGACAGCATGCGTCGCCCAGATTTCTGTGTCCCCACACATATACTGTAAACACATTAATCTTGGTAGTATAGATTTAAGTTATTATTAAGTTGTTCAATTATCACAAGCATACACATAGTGATAAAGTTGAAATTAATTGGTTGTTGCATAATTGGTTGAGAATTTAAAGTGTAATTTTGCACAAGTAATTCCATCCAATCTTGATTGACATATATATCTACACTTATCGTATTAATTGTGCTATTGGAAGAGTGTAAATCTGGGTTTTGAATTGCTAAAAGATTCTATTGGAAAAAGTGTTTGAATAATATTCGTTCATTCAATTTTCCCTAAGTATCGTTAGTTGAAATTCAATGACTTGTGTTTATTGGAACTTTTGTCCATTAGAACAACAAGTGACTACCTAGTATATCACTTTGAACTAGATCATTCGTTGATCGTGGTGTAATTTGTCTTTCGTAGACTGATTGAACCCTGTGGCATAGCAAAATGCTGTTCTACCTGACAACTCTCCAGTTGGCTAAATTCCTCAAAGATCCTCTGGGTCCTGTGGAGGGTGAATCTGAATTGGCCAAGGAAGAGCGAGAACAGACTTGGATGTCTGGAGACTTCTTATGCAAGAACTACCTTTTGGGTGGTCTTGACAATACCCTGTACAATGTGTACCAAGGCATGACTTCTGCGAAGGTTCTCTAGGAATCTCTCGAGAAGAAGTACAAAACCGAAGATGCCGGACAAAAGAAATTTGTCGTGGGTAGGATCTTGGACTACAAGATGGTAGTTTCAAGGACGGTGATGTCTCAGTTGGGTGAACAACAATAGATCATTCATGAAATACTGAATGAAGGAATGAAACTCTGTGAGACGTTTCAAGTTGCCACCATAATTGAAAAGTTGCCTCCATCATGGAAGGACTTCAGGAGCTATCTGTAACACAGAAAGAAGCAGATGAGCCTTGAAGACCTTGGAGTTCAATTGAGAATCGAACAGAACAACATGATGTCCGAGAAGGCCAGCTACAAGACTATGGAGTCTAAGGCCAACATCTTTGAGGATGTAAAGGGTAGCAAGAAAAGAAAGAACAGTGAAGCTGATTCTTCCCAAGCGAACAATAAGTTCAATGGGAAGTGCTACAACTGTGATAAGAGCGGTCATATGACAAAGGACTGCAGAAACAAGATATCTCAGGACAATGGCAGGAAAAATGAGGCCTATGTCGCTGAAGATGAGCAGTTAACTAATGAGATTTCAGAAATGAATCTCTCAGCAGTGGTAACTGAAGCCAACTTAGTTGGGAATCTGAGAGAATGATGTGTAGACACTAGGGCTACTCGTCATATCTGTGCTGATAGCAAGATGTTCTCCTCGTATCAGAAAGGTCGATGGCGGCGATCATCTGACAATGGGAAACTCGTCTACCTCTAGAGTGGTTGGACAAGGCACAGTAGTTCTGAAAATGATATCTGGAACAGAGCTTACATATAAGAATGTTCGCATGTTCCAGATATTCGGAAGAACTCGGTCTCGGATTTGTATTTGTTTCTGACAAGATTGTATTGACAAAAAATGATGTCTATGTAGGAAAATGATACCTCGCTGAGGGCCTTTTCAATGACTGTCAATTGTGCTATTAATAAAGCTGAAACTTCTGTTTATATTATTTAGTCACAAAATGTATGGCATGAGAGGTTAAGACATGTTAATTATGATACACTGCGTACATTAATTAACATGAACCTTATACCTAAATTTGCATTGATAGCCAACATGAGTGTGAGGCATGTGTTGAAGCAAAAATACATAGAACATCATAGAACGAAGTTCTGAACCCTTGGAACTTGTACACACTGACGTGTGTGACATGAATATTGTGCAAATAAGAGGCGGTAAAAAGTACTTTGTCACTTTTATCGATGAAAGCATAAGATTCTGTTAAGTGTATTTGCTGAGGAGCAAAGCTGAAGCTATTGAGAGCTTTATACACTGAGAACGAAGTTGTAAATCAACCTGACAAGTAAATCAAAAGAATCAGAAGTGATAGTGGTGGTGAATATGTTTCATCATTCGGTGAATATTGTTCTGTGCACGGAATTATTCACGAAACCACTGCTCCTTATTCTCCTCAATGGGATTGCTGAGTGCAAAAACCGAACGTTGAAGGAATTGATGAATGCCATGTTGACTAGTTCTGGCTTACCTCAGAACGTGTGGGGGGAAAGCCCTGCTTTCCGCGAACTACGTTCTGAACAAGCTTCATCACATGAGATTAGACAAGACACCATATGAGTTGTGGAAAGGTTATGTACCATCGTACAAATATCTGAAAATGTGGGGGTGTCTTGCTAATTGCCAATGTGATGGTTCCTAAACCTAAGAAGGTGGAATAGGACCCAAAACTGTTGACTCCTGACATCAATCCAAATGTGATGATTGAGTCAATGAATGCAATATTTTTGAAGAGACATTTCCTTGTAAGGAAAGACAAAGAAGAGAGTCTCTCAAAAAGATCTGTTGATACTGTCAAGGACAGTGATCAAGTTGACCAAGAGTCAGATCCGATTTTCTGTCATATTTGTTAGAAAATGAGCCTCAAAGCAATAAAAAAGCAATGTCTTCTTTGGAGGCACCTCTGTGGAAAGAGGCGATTATCAGTGAGATTGATTCAATCCTACAGAACCATACTTGGGAGTTGGTTGATCTTCCTCCAGGTTGTAAGCCACTGGGCTACAAATGGAAAGATGAAAATGGATGGATCAATATATAAGTACAAGGCGAGGTTTGTCATAAAAGATTATAGACAGCAAGAAGGCCTTGTTTACTTTGACACTTATCCACCAATGATTCGTATCACATCAGTAGAATGCTTAAAGCCATAACAACTATATTTGGTCTTGAAATACATCAAAAGGATGTAAAGACGTTATTCTTGAATGGTGAATTGGATGAAGAGACTTACATGGAACAACCAGAAGGGTTTAATGTTCCTGGATAAGAACAGAAGGTGTGCAAACTTGTAAAATCCTTGTACGGATTAAAACAAGCACCTAGACAATGACATGAGAACATTGACAAAGAGATGTTGTCAAGTAGGTTTAAAACCGATGAGTGTGATAAGTGTATATACGCCAAATCAACTCAATAATGATATGTCGTTGAATGTCTCTATGTAGACGATATGCTGATAATTGGTAATAATCATGAGTTGATTCAGTTTACCAAGAAAGTGTTAACCAGCAAATTTGATATGAAAGATTTGGGAGTAGCTAACCTAACTCTTCCTCTATCAAAGAATACTGGCTTAAGCATATCGCAATTAGAGTATTCAATGATCATCGGAAGTCTGATGTATCTTACGAATTGCACACGAACTGACATCGCTCAAGCTGTGAATAGGCTTAGCAGATATACTAGCAATCCAGGACATAACCACTGGAAAAGCCATAGTAAGTGTTTTGAGGTATAAGAAACTTCAAAATATGGGCTACATTACGAGAGATATCCTGATGTTCAGAGGGATACAGCGATGCTGGATATCTGATATAGTGGATTCCAAATCTACGGTTGGATTTGTTTTCACACTTGGTAATGCAGCCGTGTCATGGAAATCCTTGAAGCAAACATGTGTTGCCCATTCTACTATGGAATCTGAGTTCATAGCATTAGACAAAACAGCGGAAGAAGCAGAATGGCTTAGAAACTTCCTGGAGGATATTCCTAGTTGGGCCAAACCGGTGCCAACAGTTAGCATACATTGTGAAAGCCAATCGGCTATTGGGAGAGCCCAAAATACAATGTATAATGGTAAGTCTCGACACATACGTCGGAGACATAATACCATACGTCAACTGCTCTCAAGTGGCATAATAACGATCGATTATGTCAGGTCGAAGGAAAACCTAGCGGATCCACTAACTAAAGGTTTACCTCGAGAGCAAGTTGAGAAGTCATCGAGGGGAATGGCTTGAAGCCTATAATCTAAGAATTGTCACTGTGGAAACCCAACCTAGCTGACTGGAGATCCCAAGATCTAGGTTCAAAAGGGACAACAGAAACTTTGTGCAATTCAAAACAAGCACTGAAGAGTTTTGTACTCTTTCCCATTCCGATAATGACGCTGAGTGCTGTCTGTCATTGGTTAGGATAAGCTAAGGCTTTTAATGATCATTAAATTAGGAGATGAGTCCTAATGGGGGTAAAGACAAATTACCTCTTTATAGTAGATCACCTATTTCAAGTAAGAAGTGAGGCCGCTTCCATGGGAACCTTTAAAGGCGGGTTACCCTAAAGTGCTTGATGAATCCGGGATCGTTGTTCAGGGCCGAAATGAACACAACCGTAGAACGAGAAAATGGTCGAATTAAAGCTGTGTGTTGGCAGTTGTCTTGGTTTACACCAACGGCAGAACAGTTCAAGACTATGGGTCACTGGTTTGCCAAGTAAATCCGATTGTCATTCACTAGGAAAGGTTCAAGGCGAAAGCTACCTATTTCGATGCAGTTTTAGCTCACGGTATCTCTCTCACGTGCCTGAATGAATATTTGAAGAATTGTGGGGGATTGTTGTAAATTCATCAAATTCATTAAATAGGATATGTATATGTATAGGTAGATCATTGGGATTTTCAAGGGGTGTATGAGAGGTTGCAATCCTTGGAGGGTTGCAACCCACCCCAAGGGGTGCCCTATTGGCACCCCTCCATGCCTTATAAAAGAAGACCTTTATTCCAAATGAAATATAGAGAACATATACAGAATATCTAACTAAAAAGAAGGCATTGTGTTTTCCTTGCTTTTGAGAGAGATCCACCATTGAATCCGAGTTCGCATACTTGTTAAGGAGTGCTCATTGAACAAGAAGTATCCAAGTTATCCTGGGAGAACGTTGGCAATTTGAATCCGTAGAGCACCTGTGACGAGGCCAATAAGTTCTTAAGGACAGAGAGATCTCGACTTGGATTGAATCTGTAAACTTGATTTCCAGGTTTGTCTTGAAGTTTTTCTAGTATCAGGGTTTTGCATCTAGATCTACTTTTGGTTGTTGATCTGTTTGATTTGCATGTTATATTACTGTTTAATGACACAATACTTACAACAATGAACATAAAGTTTATGGAAATTTCCGAGAAAATTTGTAAAGTTTTTTCTGGCCCGTAGTTTTAGCTAGCTGCTGATGATGATGTTATGTTATATATTGTAGTTAAAGACTGTTGCTTTATTCACTTTCGTTTTACTCGACATTGTTGCTCCACATGTCCTTTCAAGTCATTTTCTCTTATAATTGTTTTATTTTTTTATAATTAAAAAATAAAAAAATCTAATGGAATTTGAATCGAATCAAACTAACAATTCAAAATAATTAAAAAATTTAATATAAAAAAATCATTAAAAACCGAATAATTATAATTATAATTACAATTATTTTTTAATTTATATAATACAAATTAAAAAATAATACGATTTTATTTTATTTGTTAGGGAAAGGAAAAACTCAACAATAAGTGGATGAAGTACAAGTGAATGAGGCTCTTTTGAGGATGACCCATATGATGATGATGGGTGTTGACCCAAGTTTCATGCCGCTACACACAAATGATAGCATATTTATGGATTAGTTATCAATTATTTTTTGAACATATTATGAATGATAAATAAATTAATGTATTTTGAATTGTTAATGTTTTTATTATGCTGATATAATGATTTTAAATTTTTTTTCTTGATTTTCGGATCGAGACGCCCGCCTCACCGCTTCGAGACGGTCCGCCTCATGCCTCAACGGCCGAGCACCTCGAGACGTTATCCATATTTTTAAATATTGATCAATATTCAGTGATTTCTATGGTGACAGGTTATTAATAGTATAAAATATGGAAAAAGGCCAACTTCTCCAATAACTTTAAACTTTACAGCTTGAGTCTTGAGATTCACTGAACACCATCACTTAAATGTTTTTATTTTTAATATTTTTTTCACAATAATGTTAATAATTTTAGATGGAAGACAATTAGGCTTGCCAATTAATATAAATATTTTTTTCCTATAGCAACAATTAATTTATATACCATATTGGCTGTGTTTTTTATATTGCAAAATGCCAAAGCATTTGATATTATATTTGGGATTTATTTTGGAAGTATATGACTTAAAAGGATGAGCTGCGTCATATAATTTGATCAAGTGGGATACAACTTGATTGATTCAAGAATTTTGAGCAAATTTTGTCTATATAATTGCAACTAGCCTCGGGATAATTGTTATTCTATTTTCAAGATTCTATTTTGAAAAACAAGCAAGTGAGAAGGGGGGGTTCGATATTATTGAAAAATTATTGTGAAAGGACAAGTGGGTATTTATGAAGTTGATATAAAGTTTTGGAAAATTTTTATTAACCATATAAACTTGTTAAATTTCTATTTTCCATGATCTAACAATAATTGAGTGTGTTCAAGTTAATTCGCATAAGTAGTTTATTTATTTTTTTAAATAATGGCGCAAATGAACAACTAACTAATTTAGCAGAACGTGATAAATTTAATGAAATCTAGAGTTTCAGAGAATTTACCTAATAAATAACAGATTTATTGAGCTAGATGATTAAACGTTATTTTTTTAATAGAGCAAACATTTGAAATAAAATATTCATAAAAAGGTAAAAGAATGGTATATTAAAATCCCACCAAAATAATAAACAAAAAATGGCTCAAATAACAAAACAAATATTACTCTAATAAATAATTATCGAAGATAAATTGATTAGATTATTGATATGATTAACAAACTGTAGTCAATAATACCATTTTATCTATAATAAATTCATCATTAAAAAAAAAATTAAATCAATTCAGATTAAAGATTCACTCGGAAGATACCACCAACGAAACCCATATTGTAGTTTCAAATCGTTCCAATAATATTGAAGAGGTATTACAAGGGAGCGGAATAAATATATTATGGTTAGGATGAACTTGGTCAAGTGGGGGAAATTTAAAACAAAACACTTGGAGGTTCACTAAGAAGTTGGTCCAATAGGATTAATGAAATGATGCTTACAATGTTTAAAATAAAAAGATACAAAATCAAGAAGCATGTCCTCATTTCTGCGTCTATATTTTGGACCATACTTTGAATGGTCACATTGTTTGTTTGATAAGTCGTCCATAAATATCTGATTGTATATACTTTTGAAGGGTTCGGTGTACGCAATTTGGCAACAACTGTCCTAAAGAGGGTCACTTGATGGTAAAAGATATAAAATTTGATTATTAAATTATAAATTCGAGTTAAACGGTGTATTTCTTATATAAATCTGAAATATTCGAAAATTTTATTTAGTTCGCTTAACTCAACTCCAATAACGACAGGTTTTTTTTTTTTTAAAAAATTGGCAGCAACTTTAAAAGCCTGCGGTATTTGACCATATTGTCTGATATTAATTTGAAGGTTCAGTGTATGTATGCGGCCAATAGGTGCATCAAAAACTTAAAACAAGCAGTTAATTTTTTTTTTATACAATCAGACAAACTTTTAGACTATGTTGATATTTCACCCAAAAAAAATAGGGAGGAACATAATAATTCACCTATTAAAAAACTTGCGAGGATTGATTTACAATGGTGGAGCGGAGCCTCTTATAATCAAATTATGATTTAATTAAATAAAAATTGTGTTAATAGTGGATGGGGTAACGTTAAATCGTGGAACTCGTAACATAGGAAAATTACCCGGCATGCATTAGTAGTCACGAGTCAATAAAGACAGAATCAAGCCTACTGCAACTGCGAAGCAGCATAGGAGGAAACAGAGAAGGGCAACGGGACGGGCCAATCAGCGTGTGAACGATAAATTGAGTTTGGTCTCACAATTCTGAAATGCACATTTTTGTATACATTTCATGAAGTGAAACACAACGAAACAAGCAATAAATAACAACAGAATATTACGATTACGCCACCGAATAATATAACCTTTTTTTCTCTCTCTCTCTCTCCGACATTTCTAAATTCTACTTGCGAGAAAAGGAAAGAGAGAGAAATAAATTTAAAAAAAGAAAAGAAAAGAAAAAAGCTTTTACAATACCAGAGACGCTTCTATTACCATGGCAGTTTTTAGGGTTTTGTGAGACAATCTCAATGGAAATGCCAGGTAGACGATCCAACTACTCTCTCCTCAGCCAGTATCCGGACGATCAGTTATCCGTTGGTACGACGTCGTTTTACGAGTCTCACTCCGGCGATGGCAAAAACAACAACAATAAATCGAAACTCGATCGAGCTTTTGACTGGGATACAAGCAGTGGCGGAGGCGATCATAAATTGAGTCAACAGTCAAACAGAATCGGAAACTTGCACACGTCATTTATCGGAGGTCTTCAGCGCCAATCTAGCGGGAGCAGCTTCGGAGAGAGCTCGCTTTCCGGAGAATATTACGTTCAGAATTTTTCTGGCGCTGCCGGCAATGAGATCGATTCGTTTGGTGACGTGTTCAAAATTGGAGGCGGTGATTATAAAGCGAAGCCGGTGGCGGCGGTGACGAATGACTCCTCGTCTGGGAAAAGCTGGGCCCAGCAGACTGAAGAGAGTTACCAGTTACAGTTGGCTTTGGCACTGAGGCTTTCGTCGGAAGCCACTTGCGCCGATGATCCGAATTTTTTGGATCCAGTTCCTGATGAGTCCGCATTAAGGTCTGGGTCTGCAAGCTCGCCAGATGCCATTTCGCATCGTTTTTGGGTGAGTTTTCATTGTTGACGGTTGTTTTTCACTTTAGATTGTGAATTTGATAGGCAGTTTTTTTTTTCAAAGCTACTTAAATCTACCGTGTGTGAAAATTGAAATGAAATGTAGACAGTACGGATTGAGTGCTCAGTGAGGGTAGTAGCTAGGCAAATGTCTCTATATTGAGAGTGACCATCTGCAGCAGACATGAAATGAGATAAGTCATTTGAGAAGAGCTGTTATGTTCAAAATTAATTATTGATATCACTTGTTGGATTGTTTCTAATGATGAAATTGGATGAGGAGACATCGAATAGAGAGGGAAAACGGGTATGGGTTAATGCGGTGAGATATGTATCTTGTTTATGATTAACACAAAAAGTTGGAATACATGGCTATTAGAAGATGTGGTCTTTCTCATGCGTTGATCAATATGGCTACGAGATATCCATCTTTATAATAGAAAGTTATTCCATGATTTTTTTTTTACTTGATTGCATTAAAACCATTCAGATTACAGAATGACCTGATTTTGGTATCTTAATAAAAACTCTTGAAAGAAAAATGTTAGTTTATCTTAAGAAAGCGATATGCCTTGCAAACATTTCCATGCAACACGTGGGAGTGATTGCATAGATAGATCTCGTTTTCCAATTGTGGATGTGAGGTAGGACTGGCTGTCCCACAAAGATAATATGGACAGAAAAGGGAGAAAAATAAAAGGGGGTGATGTAGAGGAATACAGTGAGAAACTGGAAGAAATGGGAGAAATTTAGGTAGAAAAAAGAGAAACAACAAAAGAATTTGGGGGGGGGGGGGGATAAATTATACTGATAATATACTCTTCCATTCAATAATCATCAAGTCTGCTTGAAATAAAAACAAGGCCTCATTTATATTGTCCAAACCATTAACAAACTGGGAACTCAAAACCTTAGGTATCTGCTTCCGAATATTAAATATAATACCTACTCAACTAAGAAAATTGATTAAGGAAATAAAATATTTCTTAAATGCGTGATCTAAATTTAATAATATATTTTATGGAGCTTAATGAAACAATAATTCTGGATAGAACACAATGGCGTCAAAGGATCCATGATCCATGTAGCCTACCAAAATGGTTTTGATTTGGTTTGGTTAGCAAAATCTACAGATCTGTATAATCTATGTCAACATAGATTCCTTGTGAAGAAGCTATATGGTGTGGATTATGTTATTGTTATGGGTGCATTAACAATGTAGGATAACGATGGGAAAGGGAAGCATAGAAGATTGTCCAACTCATGTCTATCCTAATTGCTACCAAGGGATTATGTAGCTAGAGTCCATTCAATGCGAATGATTATTTTGATTATCGCACTGCGCTATGCCGTTACGAAAAGTTCCTATTTAATACATAAAAAACTGTCACGAAGGGGATAAAGTGGCAAGATATGTGCTAAATTGACTTCGATATGGTTTGGTTGTTGATATTTGTAATATTATGATGATCTTCCATTAATTTGATGTGTTTGGTAGGTATGCCTTTGTCTTGTTGACATGTGCTTTAGGATGAGGCAAAGAGTTCATGTAAACTTGGTGGTTTGAGTGTGATACAGCTTCAAATTGGAGTTTGCTTAATAGGTATCATAAATGTCGTCATTGCTCCAGAATAAGCCAAATTATAACATTTGTTCTAGTTGGGTTATGTTTCGTTTAACAATATGCAGTAATAGATTCAAAGTTTCAGCTTTTCTTTTTCCTCCTACATTTTAACCAACCAGAAAGAGGGTATCTATTGTTTATTGTGTTTTATCTTATCATTTACATGTATTTCACGTGAAATTTTCTTGTCTTGTTAATGTAATGTGCTTCAGGTGAATGGATGCTTATCATATTTCGACAAAGTTCCTGATGGATTTTATCTAGTTCATGGAGTAGATCCATATGTTTGGACGGTGTGCACTGATCTGAATGAGAACGGTCGTATTCCATCTATTGAGTCTCTACGATCTGTTGATCCTAGTGCCGATTCTTCAATTGAAGTGGTTTTGATTGATCGCCGTAGCGATCCTAGTTTGAAGGAACTCCAAAACAGAGTGATGCACATTTCTTGCACTTGTATTACCACTCAAGAGGTTGTTGATCAGCTGGCAAAGCTTGTCTGCAATCGCATGGGGTAAGTTGTTGGACACCTAATACTCTCATGTTAGTAGAACCTGTCAATATAATTTCTTATGAAGCATTTATTGCTTTCAAAAGGGGTTCAGCTACAACGGGAGAAGATGATTTTGTTCCCATCTGGAGGGAGTGCAGTGATGATATAAAAGATTGCTTAGGATCTGTAGTGGTTCCTATAGGTAGCCTCTCTATTGGCCTCTGCAGACATCGAACTTTATTATTTAAAGTAAGATCCCAATCTCGTCTGACATTTGTTATACTTCAATAAGATGTTTTGAACTTTTATGTAGTTGAGGCTATGTTAACAACTTCATCTGATTTTAATTATTTTTCTTTCGGATAGGCATCTTCAAATCTGTGTTATTTTTATTGGATTTTCTGATGCTCTTACTATATTTAAGAGTGTAAATTTTTTGTGGTTTGTACGGTTTTCTTCGAAACATAAAAGGATTCATGCAGAATATAAATATTGTTTGTGCAGGTGCTTGCCGATGCAATTGACTTACCATGTCGTATAGCAAAGGGCTGCAAATATTGCAAAAGGGACGATGCTTCCTCATGTCTTGTTCGATTTGGTCTTGACAGGTGAGTTTTATTGTCAACAGTGGTATCTGTTAATTTTGTAAAGTAGTTAATCAGAAGGGGAGTTTTATGTAGTGGAATAGTGAACTTGTGCAATTGTGGCTTTGCATACTTTTTTGTGTATGTTAGTTGACATTTCAAATACATACTAGGTCAACAGAGGAACAGATAAATGGGTACCAAGTTGATGTTTCTTTTTGCTGTTTGGAACATCGAACAAACACTCTTAAAGTTGCTGCTGAGAGTTGACTGCTGCTGCAGCTCTAGCTTTATTTTTTCCTATGCTGACACAATTTATATATAAAAGTGGTCTAATTAATATAATAGCCTTAAACATAATACATTTTGGCGGTGCTGTTCATATTGAAGTGTCAGTTAAATGTTACTGACATCTCATGAAGTATATTATCTGATTTCAGGGAGTATCTAGTTGATTTGATGGGGAAGCCAGGTCACTTGTGCGACCCTGATTCCTTGCTCAATGGTCCTTCTTCCATCTCAATTGCTTCACCCTTGCGTTTTCGTCGACTCAGACAAGCTGAACCTACCATTGATTTCAGGTTGCTGGCCAAACAGTATTTTTCAGACTGTCAATCTCTAAATCTTGTATTTGAGGAGGCATCAACAGGTAATTTCTTTATCTTTTTCGTTTAAAAAAAACAGCCACAAAATAGAATATTTTTTATGTTAGTTGTTTCTTGTCATTTTCTTTTATCATTTTGCTAAGGCACTTACTTTGGCCAATAGATTATACAAACGAAATAGTTCTCTCCTATCCCATGAACATCTCGTGTTTGTTGTGAGAAGGATTTGATCTAAAAATAATTTGCGTGATGTGTCTGATGACAAATGACTTTACTAGCTAAGATAGTGATTTTATTTCAAAAATTCAAAATGTGACATTACTTAATTTTGTACTGAACTTAGTATTGTCAAGTTACCACATGACCCAAAATTTTAAGCTAACAGGCAAGGACCCACAATAGTTTTTAAGCTTTTTCTCGTGCAAGGCCTTGGATCAAGTCCATAATCAAGCAAAGATATATGTAATATTAATGCTAATACCAAATAAAATGTAGTCACTTGGAATGCTAGACCTCTTGGTCAAACTGGCCTTGATACCATGTTAATTTAATTCTTGACTTAAAACTGTAAGTTGATATTATAAAAGCTCGACAGTAGTTAAGCTCTAACGAGTACCACAATCCAAAAGGAATACTTTGGCTCTAGTGGTATAGTTGTTGCTAGATATAGCTTAAAAACTTTATCTAACTTGGCAATGTGAGATTCTTCCAAGTCCCTTACCTTCTACAACACCTTCATTTATACTTGTCCTCAAGTGCATAACTCATGACCTGACAGCTCAAGACACAATGTGGAAGACTTGTGGCCTAACAATGTCAGTTTTGACTGTCATTCCGGCACTCTGCTTATAACAAATGGCAACAACATACCTTAAACAGTGTCCACTAACTCTCAGGGATTACTGATGCTACATGTGGCACTTGGAGTCTTGGACTTTCATTAAACATTTTCAGAATTCCATTGCACTCTTGTCCACCATGTTTCCATATTTTAACCATTTGCGTTCATTGGGGCTCTTCCTAGTTTATATTTAGAAAGAATAATTACATGAATCAAGTGATGATTGGATCTTGTGTTTAGTTAAAGGAGAAAATTTGTTGCTGTTATTACAATTGATTGATTTTCCTTCATGTAATTTGTTGTTATTTGGAAGCTCCAGCTTCTTTCTTTTTGTTGTTTTTAGAATGGAAAGCCTAAGGCGAGAAGGACAATATTTACCACTGTATTTTTCTCTCAAATATAATTACATACCACTGACAGCACACACAGCCAGCACAGAAGATCCAATCTTTATTAAATATGTTTAATTTCTCTGTTCAGTTTATTACTTTATTTTCAGTTCTTTTGTCAATTCCATATATCACAGTTTTTTCATAATTTTTTTTTATTCTTCACATAAATGATTGCGCAATGGTCCAGGAAATAAGTTGCTAACTATATTGAGTTTTGTATTATCAGGTTCTGTTGTCGAAGAAGATAATACTGAATTTTCTATGTATCGTAAGCAACCTGATAAGAAGGGGACAGAGAGAAATAATCTTGTGCAGTTTTCTGGCAATATCAGTGAATCACAGTTACCTCTGCCTCCAAAAGGAGGTCGGACAAGTGCCCATGATAGAGACTCTGAACTTTTTAAATCCTGTATTCCTACTCAGAATATGATACACTCTATGAACATGGTTAAAGATCCAAATCCTTTGCAGCATATCCTACCTATTGGGCATAGAGAAGCTCAGCCACGTTTGTCGTTGATTGATCAAAGGGTAGATACTTCTAAAGGTTTGAGATTTACTGAGAGTGGTCAATTGGTTCCCAGCAATCCAAGCAAGGAGTTCACCCTTGATGTGGAAGATCTGGACATTCCATGGAATGATCTTGTCATAAAAGAAAGAATAGGAGCAGGTATTTGTTTCCTACTGACTTCTTGAAGATAAATTTGGAGTTAAACCATGTATTTTTAAGTGTGGATGGACTGCATAGTCGTCTCATGCTCTTAGTGCAGTTTGTCCCGTTATTTTTGCAAGAGGTTGTACTAGAGTACTTAGATTTGAATTGGTGCAATTTCAGGTTCTTTTGGCACTGTCCACCGTGCTGACTGGCATGGATCGGTAAGCTATTCTTAATTGTAGCAATGTTGTTGAAACTTGTATGACTGTCGTAGTTTGCGTGCTTCTCTGCATGTGGAGATGACGTTTCTTGATGTGTGTGAACATTTAGTGCAACTGAAGAAATTAGAAACTTGTAAGATATGCCCTTCAAATGGATCTTAATGATTGGCGAAAATAGATGCAAAAATTCCTTAATGTTTCAAGTTGTGTTCTAGATGTTATAGTGTCTGGTGTAGTACAAACATGTTGGAAATGCACCCATTTACCTGAAAAACTTACTGAATGACGTATCGACACCAGTTTTTGGATGTTCTATGACCTTACAGTGATGTTTATGAAATTGTCTTTATAAAATGTAAATGGTTAATTCAATTATCCATTTTCAGGACCTGAGAAGTAGTGCATTTTGAAAGAAGATGTCTAGAAATGGAAACAGTCTGATATTGCATTTTTGAGAAATAGAAAGGTTGTGTGTATTTCCAATTTTTCCTAGAAGCCCAAAACTTTAATAATTTTTGTGCTTTTGGAGAATGAGTTTTGTAATTTTCATGTCCTTTTTTATCCAAATGTACGAATGTAGTACCAAACACATTTGTTATCTGTTTTGAGTTTACAAAGCATAAAAAGGTTTTGTAACACATACCAAAGAGCCCTTTAACACTTTTTTGCTGTGTTCTAGAGCCTTAAGGTTTGGCAGAGGGAAATCAATCTTCCAGACCAGCACCAGAATCTAGCACTATGTCAAGTACATGTAGCTTAATTTATAATCATGTTCAAGCTTCATAGTAAACACATCAAATTTGATCAGGAGTCATGTTACTCTCGAATAGTTTTGTATCCCAGTAAGTCTGCATTGTGTTAACTTGTAGTTATTAAATGAACAGTTAAATTTGCAATTGTAATTTGTATTTACTTGTTTTGTTGTAGTTTTTTGTACCTGATCCAGCAATTAACTCACGTATATAGTGCTAAACTACAAATCTTTGATCTCAAAACCAACAAACTGTGGATATGTAATCTATTATTCTTTTTGCATTTGCAATTGCCAGGAAGCACTTTTAAATCTAAGTGAATGTTCCACCTTCTATCTTTTCTTTCCAATATAATTTACAACACAAGTTCTAACATCTCTATAAATTAGATCTCTTGTTGTTTCATTCTATATCGGTTCTATTATTGTGTTTGGTCTCGACATTTTATTTTCAATAGTACACAGAATTAGTGGGTAAACTCTGGTGGCATTATTGTTTACTCTTTTTCTTAGATTATATCGAGTATTTATATTTGTTCATAATTTCAGGATGTTGCTGTGAAAATCCTCATGGAACAAGATATTCATGGAGAACGGTTCAAGGAATTTTTGAGAGAGGTTTGCTGTTACTAAAATTGTGGTCCAAGCTTATCTATTTTGCTTATGGTTCTTATGTCCTTTGTTCTATTGTTAGGTTGCTATTATGAAGCGACTGCGGCATCCAAATATTGTTCTGTTTATGGGTGCGGTCACTCAGCCCCCGAACTTGTCCATAGTGACGGAATATTTATCAAGGTTTTGGAATTTCTTCTTAGAGCAATTACCACCAAAGATTTTTTATTTTTTAATAAAAAAAATGGAAAAAGAAACTAAACCATTTTTCTCTTTCTCGATATTTTTAGTCATGAATGAACTATTGTAATTGGCTTTGAATTGCAGAGGTAGCTTGTACAGGCTTTTGCATAAACCCGGTGCTAGAGAGGTGCTGGATGAAAGGCGCCGGTTAAATATGGCCTATGATGTGGTATGTTTTCAAACAAATGTATATCATTTTCTATTTTGTAAACTTGTTAGTTTTCAATTTTACTTTCTTCTAGACAGTATATTATGTTTTGCCTTGCTTTGAGCTTAGTGACTTTTTTGGTGCAGGCAAAGGGGATGAATTATCTTCATAGACGCAATCCTCCCATTGTTCATAGAGACTTAAAATCTCCAAATCTTTTGGTTGACAAAAAGTATACGGTGAAGGTAAAACAATGAGTTTCTCATTTGTATCAGATAAACTATTTATTTACCATTTATTCTTATTTGACATGAAGCCTCGGAATGGAGCCAGCCTGTTGCTGTTTGATTCAATTGATTATTTTATTTGTGTTGTGTGGTATGTTATGTGAAAGCATTATATGTGCCAATTGTTTTATAGACCAATTTGGATATGATTTGAAACCTCCAACTGCAAAAGACTAAAATTAATTTCATATTGTATTTTGAGCTGGAAGTTATCAGTGTCTTCGTATTAGTATTTAGTGTGCATTTTTTCCCCATCTGGATTTGGAGTGACATCTTCTGCTGAAGTACATGCATGTTTCCTGGATTCCAAATTTTGTTTCATTCTATGGTCTGATTTACTTTCCTTTTTTTTTGGTATCAACTCTTTTTATCCAGGTTTGCGATTTTGGTCTTTCTCGTTTGAAAGCAAACACGTTTCTGTCATCAAAATCTGCTGCAGGGACTGTAAGTTTTATACAACTTAACTGCTGAATGTTCCAATGTCTTTTATTTTAAGGTGGTATACATCGTAAAAATTGCTTATTGCAATGTGAAATTGAGAATATTTCTTTTATCATGTTAGCCCGAGTGGATGGCTCCAGAAGTTCTTCGTGATGAGCCATCAAATGAAAAGTCTGATGTATACAGCTTTGGTGTTATATTGTGGGAGCTTGCAACATTGCAACAACCGTGGGGCAACTTAAATCCAGCACAGGTATGTTGCTTTAATTTGAATGTTACATGTGAAATTTTCCAAATTCAAAACTGATAATTGTGACTAGTTTTTATGAGAAAGAAATCTCGTCGGCAGTAAATAGTCAGAATGATAAAAGCATAATGTTGTTGTACCAGAATCATTGACACAGCATTGTGTTGGACTGATCCAATAGGGTGCACGCTTGACTGAAGATAAGTTTGACCCAAAGATCATAGACTGAATGAGATCTTCAGTTCATTCTAATTGTCTCCGACTAAGTTCTAACTTCATTCTAATTGGGACACACTTGGAAATGATGATTTCATTATGTATCTGCAGAAGATATAAAACTCTAGCTCTTTTTAAAGAGTAGGTTTCCTATTCAAAAGGCTTTTAATAATATTCCAGTTTAGTGCTCCATATCATTAACATTTATTTAACTACTTTTATTTTGAATTGCATTTGGATGATTTAATTTTCTTCATGAGACTTTAGATCAGTATATGCTGCCTTGTAGGTTGTAGCAGCTGTTGGTTTCAAGGGAAAAAGGCTTGAGATTCCACGCGATTTAAATCCCCAAGTGGCTTCCATAATTGAGGCTTGCTGGGCTAAGTAAGTGGAAATTTTTAAGTCATACAACAATTTTTGAGTTACAATAATTTATTTTACCTCTTGATACTTGCTCTTATCTCATCAATACATATGGCTATACTGCAGCGAGCCCTGGAAACGTCCGTCCTTCTCCAAGATCATGGAATTATTAAGGCCCTTGATTAAATCTCCAACACCTCAGACAAGTCGTGCAGACATGCAATTACTTACATGAGGGGATATAAACCTGAGAGGTCTTTTTCATGCACATAATACATCATTTTTTGTAGACACGCTGTTTAGGTGCTCCTCCTACAACTCTCTCTCTCTGTGGCTATTCCCTTTTCCCGTCTGCCCTAATCTATAAATATGGAGTAATACCCGATTCTGACTTTCCCTAATGGAGAAATATGGTTAGATTTTGATAGTAGAAGGAAAAAGCTTAGGCTGTGGAGCCTTGTGATCGTGTCAACCGTTACATTTTTAGTTTGTTGTTAGTAAATCATCAACGAGGCATGGGGTTGTGGCATTTGCTCACACAAGGATAAAACACGCTCTTCTTTCTTTTCGTCTTGCGCTTGTGCCTCCATTTTTTTTCTTCCAAAGATTGTCAAGATTTCATCTTTCCTGAGCTTTGTCGAAGTCTCATTTGTTGCAGAATCCTTGTTGTCCATGACTACATGTCTGTTCTCACAGCTGATTGGGCATCATGATTTTTGAAAGTAAAGTAATTGCCACTTGACTTTGCTACGACCCACGGGAAAAAAAATTGTTTTGATCAATTGTTTTACTCTAGTCATTCCATAAATTTGTATAATTATGTCTCATGATTTTGTATGTAAAATTTGTAACTATAAATTAGTCAATGAGAATCAGCTTTATTGGTATAGACACCACCCTCTTGTTCATTTTTTTTGTCCTGTTTTAATTTTTGTGGTTACAAATGAATGCTAGTTGAACTTTACAGATCCTCACATCTGCCACTCAGAATTTTTAAATTTTCAAAATAATTGGTTTGTTGCTATGCTAATTCTCATCTCCTTTGCTTATCGAATTTCTTAGATTTTTTCAGAGTTTAGTGAATTTAATGTCACCGAATTCAATGAATGAAAATGAAACTCTTAGGACGAAATTTACTCGGAGCTTTACAGAGGGAAATAGCTCTTCTTGAAGAAATAAGATAAATGCATCTTACAAAATTGTGAATGGGTGATTGTAAAACAGTAAAAGTTATTTGGTTACGAATTACGATTCCAGAAATTGTTGAAAAAGTTTTTGTTGAATGTTTTCATTTAAAAATATATATATATATATATATATATAAGCAGAATGTTCTTCTAGACCAGTTTTGGGAAAAAATGAACATTCTTAATATCACAATTTTTCCAAAACAAGCATTTTACTCTCTAAAAAAATAACGCCCAACACGTTTCCTTTGACTTTTATTTTTTAAATAGCTAATTTAACAAAGAGGGCTTATCTTCCCCCCTCCCTCTTACACATTTGACTTTTTTGTCTCCCCTATAATTTCTTATTTGCCATTTCCTTTCACCAAAATTCCATTTTCAATTTTCAAATAAACATATATATCTAATTTTTTTATTTATTGATATATACATAAATAAATATATATATATATATATATATATATATATATATATATTTTGATTAATTTTTTAAAAGAAAAAAAAAATAAAAAAATAAAAAATAAATAAATAAATAAATAATGAAGAGAAGGGCGATCGCCCTTCTTCCCTGAAGAACCCTTCTTCAGGGAAGAAGGGCGTCCTCTTTTTTTTTTTTAATTTTTTTCTTTTAAAATTTTTTAAAAAAAATAAAAATAAATATGGATATGATATTGATTTCGAAATTAAATAAGACAAATAATTTTTAATAAATAAAATATAAAATTAGAATCGGAATCAAAATCAACACAACTTTTAATAAAAAAATATATTTTTTTAAAAAAATTATAAAACCTTTTTTCGGATTTAAAAAAAAAAATTAAAAAAAAAAAAAAAAAAAACTAATCCCTTGGATGACGTCCAAGGGATGACTTATTTTTTGATCAATAATTTGCAAAGTCAAATTTGATAATGAGAGGGATAATTTAGTAAATTTGCAATGAAATAAGAGGGAGGGGAATGTGTCAGTGTGTTAGGAGGGGTGAGATGATCAATTTTCTTTAACAAATTCTACGTTATATTTAAAAAGAAAAAGAAAATAACTGCTACGTTAAATGCATCTTTCTACTTTGACTACGAAGAACATCATCTATTAGACTTGCATTTTCATTTGTTTCTAGAAATAGTTGTTAAGAAAATCATTTTAAGAACATAGTCAAATGCACCCAATTGTGAACTAGACCTACCATTTTGTTGAGTCAAAAATCTTACACGAAGAAATATCCAAGTCCCCTGATAAGTTCACCGATATTTCATGAATTTCCAATTTGCCTAATTTTATTGGCAAAGATGATTGGTCCACAATCTAAATGGCGGCAATACAAAAAGGTCACCACTTTGAAATCTCCAATTCGAACCTTCTGATTGGTCGGTCACATTGGCTTCGTGCTTAAGTATTTGACGTGCCCGTGCCCGATTCTGCCCGAGGCCCAAGCCCCACAAGGCCACATCACAGCCTATAAAATAATTAACAACAAAAAAATGCTAAATTTATGGATTTTTGTTATTTCTATTTTTTTAAACATGTTATTTCTAGTTTAATAGATCAATTCTTTGAAAAATAATAATAATAGAAAATGAGAAATAAATAGAAATAATTCTATGTGATATAATTTGGGATAATCCCTTAACTTATAATATTCAAACAGAATTATAACAATTATAATCTAGATATTATGGATAAATATGACACCAGTTTAATCGTAACTCAAGCAAGCCATGCATCTGACATCCATGTACTGAATTGTTTTGAAAACTGTATCAGATCAATCAGTCGAATCGGAAATCAATCATGAGCCTGATCCGATTAATAAATAAAAATCATGTAGCAAAAAAAAAAGTAAAACCCAATAAAATAGACAGAGGTTCATTTTTTTATTTTGGATCACTAGTCTGGTTCTGAAAATACTAGCCAAGACTCCAAATTTCTTCACGTAACATACTCGTTGGAGCATTTTTTGTAGATATGCTCAGTAGGCCTCTAGACTGAACAATAAAATATGTGCAACTAAATTCCTAATAAATTTCATATTATAATTTATATATACGCTGTAACAGTTTCAAAAAAAAAAAAAAACATATCTCGTTGGAATGAATCATTGAGCAGAACAGCAAGAGGGCAACCAACCGAGATTCTAATCTGCAATAAATGAATTGTCAAAATATTTATAAACATATTGGAGTCATCTGAGAAGGCAATGACTAAAACATTTACCTGAGAGACTTATAATAATGTATTGGGAGTGTCTGTTGACTAGGGATGACAATTTTATCCATAAACCGCAAATCCGTAAAAATCCGCCCGTAATGGGTAGGATTGGTAAATATATTAGTGGGTGCGGTGCGGGTTTGGTAATTTAAAGTAGAACCCGCTGCGGGTGCGGTGCGGGTTTGGTATCTAAGAAAAAAATGCGGGTATCCACATACCCGCAATATTATTTTTTATTAATTAATATTTTTAGGACAATATAAAAAAACATTCATATAAAAACAACTAACAAAACCTAAACCTAAAACACTAATCCATAGTTCCACACTCCCACTCAGCCGCAGCCCGCAACCTGCCCAACTGAAGATTTTTTGCATGACTATTATTGTTTTTTTTTTTAATCACACTTGTTAATAAAATTATAATACAAAAAATTGATTAAGTTCACATAATCAGAAACTGGAGAGAAGCAAAATAAGCTAGTGTTTGATGCAATTTCACTAGCTTTCTGCTTCTTCATTACACTTACACCACTTGAGCCTTGTAAGCATCACTTTCGTTACACTTAGCATAAAAATATGACCAAAGGTTGGTGATTACTTTTTAGCTTATTGTCGATTGAGTTGACTAATTTAGATCATTATAATTATGAAGGGAAGAACTCGTTTTAATTATGTTTATATGAAAAAATAAACATATCGTACTGAGTATTTCATACATTATGTTATCTATGTACTGTATATACATACATTGCATGTCGTATATGTCAAATGAAAAACAAATGTGAAAACTACCGCTAGCAATTAAAAATAAATTATTTATTAAAAAAATTATATTATTAAGAACACAAAGTAATTCAATATTTTAAAAACCCGCAAAAAATCCGCTGGGTACCAATGCGGGTTTGGTAATTTATTTTTATATGCGGTGCGGGTTTGGTAATGAAAATTAAAACCCGCAACGGGTATGGTGCGGTTTGGTAATTTATTTACATATGCGGGTGCGGTTTGGTAATGGAAAACCCGCACCATACCCTACCCACTGCCATCCCTACTGTTGACTGTTGGGAGGTAACACAAGATGGATGATTTAAGTTAAATATTTAATCATAGGATTGTGGTACGAAATCATGTGGTACGAAATCATGAAATCAATGTAATGATTGTAGGGGATTATCAATGAGGTTTTTTTTTTTTTTTTAAGACTTGTTAGAGAGATTGACTTATCTCTATTAGGATAGTTGAATCAAATTTATTATAGGTTGTTAATCTTCTTAAAGGTAAATTGAATACTTGGGTACTTTTTTTTAAACTTATTTTAAAGATGCAATAATGACTCATATTAAAATATAGATATTCAGATTCACGATATCTCAAATTATAATAAGCTAATAGATAATTTAGCTAAATATTTATTAAGTTCTTATTTTTTAGTTTGGATGGAAATTTTCCTTATCTTTGCAATTTGTACTGTAATGGCATATTTGTTGAACAAGTTTTCATCAAAATTTTGCTAGATTTGTGTAATTAGAAAATATTTATAAATAAAAAAAAAACAATAATATATATATATATTGATATTTTTTTTTCAAAATAACAGAAACATCTGGTCCAGACAGAATCATGGTTGGACAAAAATATCTATCTCGCACGTGGAGCCCAACTGCTTCCCTCAGAACGAGAACTTCGAAGTTTCATTCATTTGGCGTAACTGCCAGGAAACTACCAAACTTCACTTAAGTCGGTTCTCTTACCATTTGCAAATTTTATTTTATTTTTTCGAAAATCAAAATGCCACTCTTTAAAAGCAGCAACATAGCCGTGGCCGTAGAAGACGAAGGCCATCGTCTTTCCTTTGGATTTTCACACTCCACTTTGTCGTTTAAACCCTCAAACTTAATCCCCTCTTATGATCACAACCCTCCATTAATCCCCAATTAATGGACAAACAAGACCAATACTATAAATCCCCGCCAAAAACAACCATTTCCGAGCCTGAAACGTCGCCGTTTTCGATGGCTTTCCCCACCACCAGCGATGAGTTTGTTGCGCTTTCGTCTTTTGTAACTACCCCTGCAGTCGCTGCTGCCCCTCAGCCCTTGGAGTGTTTACAAGGTGTTGTGATTAAACACACAATAATAGAGGTGAATTGAGAGAAAATTCTTCTTTATTTTACTCACAAAAGAATTACAAAGCTTACAACCCAAGCTTTACAAAAAACTCTCAAACACTTTACTCTCTATCTTTCCTCACGATTTGGGATGTCTTAATAACAATGGAAGGGCTCTCTTTTATAAGGTTCAAAGGCGTGTGCTACAGTGCACACGCCTTGGTAGTTGGCAAAACGTGTAACACGTTTTGCCAACTTTTCCCTACCAACATGCAAACTTTCGGCGCCTGCAGCTGTCTCCAACAAATCTCCCCCTCGGTGAAGATTTACTCCAAAATCTGAGCCGACCATCAATCACCCAAATCCGGATCCTCCAAAGGATCCTCTCCTGGCTGCATCTGTATGACTGCCTACGTACCCTGAGATGGGATCAAGCCAATCGTAGTTCTCTGAATCTCCCCACTCTGACTATGTGGAGAGTTTTGTCATCCCGGCTATGGCACGACAGATTTCAAAGCTTCTCCTTCGGTAAGACCTTCGTGAACATATCGGCACCGTTGTCGTCGGTGTGAATTTTCCTGAGTTCTAACAGCCTTGAGCTCAGGACGTCCCGTATCCAATGATACCTCACATCGATATGTTTTGACCTCGAATGAAATGTCGAATTCTTACCGAGATAGAGATAGCGCTCTGGCTATCGCAGTACAAAATGTACTTCTCCTGCTTGAAACCCAATTCCTCGACGAATGTCTTCATCCACAGCAATTCCTTGCAAGCTTCCGTCGCTGCAATGAATTCCGCCTCTGTTGTAGAAAGTGCAACACATCTCTGCAACCTAGACTGCCATGCCACAGCTCCTCCTGAGGAGAGTAATCAGATACCCCGAAGTAGACTTTCGGGTATCCACATCTCCTGCCATATCTGAATCGGTGTAGCCCATCAACACTGGCTTGTCGCTGCTTCCAAAACATAACCTCATCTTGGAAGTGCCTCGAAGATACCGCATAATCCATTTGACAGCATTCCAATGTCCCGTCCTGGGTTTGACATAAACCGGCTGACCAATCCAACTGCGTGTGCTAAGTCTGGCCTCGTGCACACCATGGCATACATTAGACTTCCCACTGCTGAGGTGTATGGAACATGTTTCATTTCCCCTCCTTCTCTGACTCAGTAGAGGGACTCTGTCTCGTACTCAATCTAAAGTGGGTAGCAAGAGGAGTACTAACCGCTTTAGCCTTGTCCATCTGGAATCTCTGAAGTACCTTCTCGATGTACTCCTCCTGTGACAAGTATAATTTCTTGGCTTTCCGATCACGACCGATCCTGATGCCAAGATCTGTTTAGCTGGCCCCAAGTCTTTCATCTCAAAAGACTTACTCAGTTGCTGCTTCAAGTTATCAATCCTCGATTGATTCCTGCCAACTATCAACATATCATCTACATATACAGTAAGATGATAAAGTCATCGTCAGAAAACTTCTGAACGAATACACAATGGTCTGAAGTGGTCTTCTTGTATCCCTGCTGCTCCCCCATAACTGACTCAAACTTCACGTACCACTGTCTCGGTGCCTGTTTCAAACCGTATAGGCTTTTCCTGAGTCTGCACACAAAGTCCTCTTTCCCGCTGACTCTGAAGCCTTCTGGTTGCTCCATATAAATTTCTTCTTCCAGATCCCCGTGAAGAAATGCGGTTTTGACATCCATCTGCTCAACTTCCAGGTCGAGGCTTGCTGCTAAGCTGAGTACCACTCTAATGGATGACATCTTCACAACTGGAGAGAAGATTTCATCGAAGTCAATGCCTTTCCTCTGATTGAATCCCTTGACAACTAGTCTGGCTTTGTACCGGGGTTGTGAAGTATGCTCCTGTTGCTTCACCCTGTACACCCATTTATTCTTCAAAGCCCGCTTGCCTCTTGGCAATTTCACCAACTCAAAAGTGTGATTGTCATGCAAAGATTTCATCTCATCTTGCATGGCTTCCTCCCACTTTTCTCTGTCTTCCGTTTCCACAGCCTCCTGGTAGCTCTCGGGTTCTCCCCCGTCAGTAAGCAGCACATACTCATATGCAGAGTATTTGGTTGAAGGTCGCCTGTCTCTGTCAGACCTTCTCTGTGGAACTGTTGGTGAACTTCTGGTACTGGTGGTTGATCATGATCATCATCTCTGGGAGCTTCATCACCTGTACCCTCATGTCTGGGACCTCATCTTCAACTCGTACTGGCACCGGTGTGTGAGGTTCTGGATTCACATTTCTATATTGTTGGGGCATTGTCTTCATATCCTTCCGGATATCTTCTATGGTCTGGTCTTCAACAAAGACAACATCTCGGCTTCTGACAATCTTCTTCTCCACAGGATCATAGAGTTTGTAGCCGAAATCATCCTGACCATAGCCAATAAAGACACACTGTCGCGTCTTTGCATCAAGTTTGGATCTCTCGTCCTTTGGGATGTGTACAAATGCTTTGCACCCAAAGACATGCAAGTGTTCGTATGACACTTCTTTACCTGTCCAAGCTTGGTTAGGAACATTACCTTTCAGTGCGACCGCTGGGGACATGTTCAAAACATGTACTGGCTGTGATGAGTGCCTCCCCCCAATGTCTTCGGCAGCTTGGCTTGTGACAGCAAGCTTCTGATCCTCTCGCACAAGGTTCTGTTCATCCTTTCAGCTAGGCCATTCAGCTGAGGTGTCTTCGGAGGTGTCGTTGATGTCGGATTCCTTGCGTCTTGCAGTACTGATCAAACGGACCTCTGTATTCTCCACCGTTGTCTGTTCTGATGCATTTGAGTTTCTTACCGGTTTCTCTCTCCACCATGGCGTGAAACTCCTTGAACACTCCAAACACTTGATCTTTTCTCTTCAATGTGTATGCCCAGATCTTCCTTGAATGATCATCAATGAATGTCACATAATACAGTGACCCACCAAGTGTTCGTGTCTGCATCGGACCACATACATCTGAATGTATGAGATCTAGTACCTCCTGTTTCCGTTGAGGCGGGGAGCTCTGGAAGGATACTCTGTTCTGCTTTCCAGCCATGCAGTGTTCACACTTCCGTAAGTGTGAGTTCTTCAGTTCCGGAAGAACATTCCGCCTGCGTAGTATCTCCATCCCTGTTTGGCTCATGTGACCGAGCTTTTTATGCCATAGCTCGGCTGCCTCATTACTGTTGACTGTATTTATGCTACTATTTGAAAGCTTAGCATGCATCAAATACAGAGTTGAATCTTTCTTACCTCGTGCCACGACCATTGATCCTTTAGTGAGCTTCCAGCATCCGTCACTAAGGTGCTGCAGAAACCTTCATCATCCAGCTTGCCTGTTGAGATCAGGTTTAACCGGATATCTGGGATGTGCTTGACTCCCTTCAACACTAGCCTTGTTCCGTTGTCTGTTTCAAGGCAGATGTCTCCAATACCGACGGCTTTGGACTGTCCGTCATTCCTCATCCTTACAGCACCGTAGTCCCCTGGTGTGTAAGATGAAAAGAAGTTTCTGCGAGATGTGGCGTGTATGGATGCGCCACTATCTATCACCCAACTGGTCTCGTGGCTGGCAAGATTCACAACATCTTCTTCATATATTATGCAGAAGTCTTTGGAGGTTTTCTCGGTGGTAGTAGCAACTCTTTCTTGGTAGAGTCACCATCTCTCCTGGACTGCTCGTTCTTCAGCTTGTAGCAATCCCTCTTCATATGGCCTTTCTTTTTACAGTATAGCACTCAATATCTCTAGTTCTTGATTTCCCCCGGTTCTTGTCTGGTCTACCTGGGCCTCGGCTTTTACTCCTCCCCCTTCTGGTGTTCTTCTCTGTCACTAAAGCTTCTGAGGTTGAGGCTGATGCTGACTCCTGCATTCTCGTCCTCTTTTCTTCCTCGAAGATCCTGGTCTTTGCCATCTCCATAGTGACTTTTCCATCTGCGGCTGAATTGATCACCGTAGATCTGAACGTTTCCCAAGATTCTGGTAACGTATTAAGAAGTATTAAGCCATTTACCTCATCTCCGAAGTCTATGCCCAATCCAGACAATTCCTTCATTGTTCCGAGGAATCATTGATGTGGTCCGCCACAGCTGTACCTTCCTGGTATTTCAAACCCATCATCTTCTTGATGTAGTACAGCTTGTTGTTTCCAGTCTTTGCTCGGAAAAGCTCCTCCAGCTTTCTCCATAAAACGCGTGCATTTACTTCTTCACTCACATGGTTCACGATACTGTCGTCGATCCACTGACGAATAGTACTGCATGTTTTCTGGTGAAGATTAGCCCACTTCTCATCGGTCATTCCTTCTGGTTTCTGCTCTCCAGAAACACCGATCCATCATAGTCCTTCACATACAGAAGGTCTTTCATCCTTCCTCTCCATGTGAAATAGTTTGTACTGGTTAACAAAATCATTTTTCGGTGCTCCCCTCCATCATAAAAATTCTAATCAGAATTTCAAAAAACGGACCTCACAGTTGCGTCCGGAATGGTCGAAAATGGTGGAAATGACACTTCGTTTGTCAAAATCCGACACAGGGACCAAATTGCAAATTCCAGAAATTACAGGGGTCAAAGTGCAATTTCCAAAGTTCAGGGCCAAAGTGCAATTACGGAAAAGTTCAGGGACTAAATTGAAATTTCCAAATAGTTCAGGACTAAATTGAAAATTTCTGAAAGTATAGGGGCTAAATTGTAATTTCCAGAAAGTTCAGGGACCTATCTGAAATTTACCAGGCACGCTGACGTGGCAGCTGACTGGGCTGCTGACTGTGCGCTGACGTGGCGCTGACTGGGCGCTGACGTGGCGGATGACTGGGCTGCTGACTGTGCGCTGACGTGGCGCTGACTGGGCGCTGACTGTGCGCTGACGTGGCGTCGTCTTCAACCTTCAGCGCGCGTGTGGCGCGTGTGCGCGTGGGCGGCGCGTGGAACAGCTACTGGATGGCGCGTGGGGCGCGTGCGGCTTCGTCTGACCTCCGTTTGATCGCCGCGAAATACCACCGTGCTCGTCTCGCCGTGAAACGTCTGATGGTATGCTCAAAATCGATTTTCGACAACTTTTGTCGGAACCGACTTTCCGAACCGAACCTCTGTTTCTGAGTTTCGGGATCCCTCCGAGTAACCTTAGCTCTGATACCACTTGTTGTGATTAAACACACAATAATAGAGGTGAATTGAGAGAAAATTCTTCTTTTATTTTACTCACAAAAGAATTACAAAGCTTACAACCCAAGCTTTACAAAAAACTCTCAAACACTTTATTCTCTATCTTTCCTCACGATTTGGGATGTCTGATAACAATGGAAGGGCTCTCTTTTATAGTTCAAAGGCGTGTGTTACAGTGCACACGCCTTGGTAGTTGGCAAAACGTGTAAACACGTTTTGCCAACTTTTCCCTACCAACATGCAAACTTTCGGCGCCTGCAGCTGTCTCCAACACAAGGGAACCCAGTTCCGCCGTTTCTGTCAAAGACTTTTGATCTCGTGGACGACATGTCGCTTGATCCGATCATCTCGTGGGGTTCGACGGGAGAGAGTTTTGTGGTGTGGGACCCAGTGGAGTTTGCGAGGCTGATACTGCCGCGGAATTTCAAGCACAATAATTTCTCGAGTTTTGTCAGGCAGCTTAGTACTTATGTGGGTATTATCTTGCAGTAACGCGGCCTTTTATTATTTGGCTGCTGCCATTTGTATGTAAATGTTGTGTTTTTTTTTCTTGTTTTTGTTGTATGCTGCTATTGTTTTAATTTTCCTTTTCTTGTTTTTTAACTGATGTTTATTTTGTAATTGGATTTGATGTACTTACAGACAGAGGCTGATGTTGTAATAATACCGGGACTTGTAACTTTTGGGATATTGAATTGTTGTAAACAAATTTTGCACGGAGGATTTATTTAATTATACAACTATTCATTTGAATGATTTGGAATTTATCATGTCTTGTTATAAAGGAAAAAAATGACAGTTTCTTGTTTATTAGCTCATATTTAGCTGAGGGTTTAAACTTCTCACTGCCATATAAAGAACATGCTTCCCCTCGAAGCAGTGAGTAATGGAGCGGGGAGTTCTGCAGGTAGTTGTTGAAATTCTGTAAAACTTTTGTTAGTTTTCATGTTATTGCCATCTCCCTACTTATGTGATGACTTGAAAATGGTTTCTTGATAAACAGATCATATTAATGGTGCAGTTCTGATTCTTCAATGCTTGATAATTGACGAGCTTCTAATCACCTGTTTGTTTATTTTAGTTATTACTTTAATCACGACATAAATATTTTTGTCTGTCAAACTTATTGTTATGTGAATCACTATATTGCCATTTTTTTGAAGCTTTTATTTCTTCCCGATTCATTCTTGGATTACTTTGGGTACTGTATTCAGGGGTTCCGCAAGATTGATACTGATAGGTGGGAATTTGCAAATGAAGCTTTTCAACAAGGGAAGAGGCATCTTTTGAAGAACATTCAGAGGCGCAAGTCGCCTCAATCCCAACAGATTGAAGGCTATATTGGACCTTTTTGTGAAGCAGGAAAATATGGATTGCAAGGTAATATAGAGAAGTTGAGGAAAGAGAGGAATATGTTGATGCAGGAAGTTGTTGAACTGCAGCAACAGCACCGCAGGACAGCCAGCCATGTGGAAGTAGTCAATCAGAAGATTCAGGCAGCAGAGCAGAGACAGAAGCAGATGGTATCGTTTTTGGCCAAGTTGCTTCAGAACCCAGCATTTTTAGCCCTTCTACAACAGAAGAAGGAACAGGGAGAGATTGTTTCTTCTAGGATGAAGAGGAAGTTTTTCAAACACCAGCCACATGAACCAGGTAAATCAGATTCATCCGCCGCGGAAGGGCAGATTGTGAAGTACAGACCTGATTGGAGAAACGTCACCATACCTAATGTTGTCCCAGAATTAGATCGAGTTCCTGTTGAACAGTTTCCTGATTATCTCCTAGAAGGTATGGTAGGCATAGGATCGGGTGAGGAAGATATGCTGTTTCAATTTGAAAATGTGGCTTCGGTTGACTTAGCGGTCTTAGATGAGTTAGTCATTCCTCAAGAGTTTACCAGAGCCCCAAAGCAGATGGGAGAAGGGGCTTCAAGCTCGGGAAGTAAAGATCCTTATTTTAAGGGAAAGAATGTAATGAGCCCACATCAAGAAATTAGTCCAGAGTATATTGTGTCTTTTCCTGAGGATTTGTTGGAAAAGAAAAATATTCACGACTTCTCATCTCCTGGGATTGAAAGTATTGTTAAACAAGAGGATATATGGAGCATGGGATTTGATGCCACTGCTGGTATGTCTAGTTCTAGCAATGACTTATTGGGTAATCTTGCCACCTCTGATGTGCCTGAGTTGGGAATGTCTGGTGGGTTGTCTGATCTATGGGATTTATGTTCTTTACAAGCAGCAGGAGGTTCAGGCGTTGATCCTTGGCGGGCTGATGAACCACCGTTTGTTGAGCTTGAGAGTCAAGCTGGCCCTAAAATAGATGATAGGTCTAATAACATGGACCCATAGGGCTCTATTGCTTTGATACTTGCAGCCCTTGTGGATCTGAGTTAGTTTTAGTTGGAGTATATTGAATTGGACACTTCATTTATATACATATTGAATGGAACCCCAGCTCTCATTCTTTTTTATTATCAATTTTCATTCATTCATTTCTTTTTTTTTTTTATTTTTTTTTTTGAATCTCCTTTGAAAGTTCCGTAGCTTTGATTATGATCTAATTCCTGTGGATGTACTATAATCTATCACTAAGTTGTTTGTATTTTCTTATCTGCTGTGTTAGATTTGCCGGTTTTTTCTTTCTTTTTTTTTTTTTACGGATTCTTTCGAGTTGTGAATTCTGCAGGTGTAACTCGTGAGCAGAAGCATTACTCCTTTGGGTTTGTGGCATATTATGAATCACCCTTTCCGTAGGTATAGCACTGGTAAGTTATTACAACTTCATTTCTAATATTCTGTGGTTGGGTTTTAATGGAAGCACCTTTTTTTCTTTTTAAACTCGACTTCATAAAGATACACACAAGTGTAATATTATTACTTTTAGCAACCCATACAAGGGCTAGAGTGCAATGGCTCTCCTTATTAGGCCTAATCTTCTACTGGAGTTCGCTGCCTTTCATCTTGATAGAAAGTAGGTGCTTGCTACACATCGAAGCTGTAGCTTCTGCTCACTAATTACTATTCTCTTTCTACATAGCTTTCGGTTACTGGAGGCATATTCTGTTAATTATATTTTGTTAGAGATAAAATACTGGTAGTCAGCCTTTATGAAAACCAGGGATCCACTGTGGCCTTGACACCATGATTTATCACTTAAAATGATAAAAGATTATTACTCCATGTATAAAAGACAATGAAAGAGGGCCAGATTCCACTTCTTTCGAGTCATTGAATGGTCTCAAGGGCATCCTGTCTTAGAGGTTGAATTATATTTATGTGCAATTGGGCTGGGTAGCGTTTAAGCTTGAGAGGAGCAATTCAATTTCTTGTGATGCCTGATAACTTTGTGATTGTGATCTGGGACCTGTTTAAATTGTGGGACACCATATACATTTTTAAGTAACGTCATGACTCTTTCTTGATGGGCTTTTCCATAGGAGATCTGTTATGACTAACTTGACATATATCTTGAGTGCAGATGAGACTGATTTCTTCATGCTTCATCATACTTATTTGTAGAATCGATGATGTGAACTAGTAATGATCAACCTACCGAGTTTAGAGGCACGCCGAGGTTATTGAGCTGCATTTCTTCTAATTAGGGGTTCTTGTTCCCACATCTTCCTTCTTCAATGTGTATTGGTAATTTGGTATATAATCTGTGGTCAGTTGTATCTTATTTGTTAACATTCTATCCAAGCTACAATACCGAGGGGTCGCATCTCCTAAAAAGAAGAGTTGACATTCCTTGAGTACCTCAATCTGTTTTAGACGATCTCAGAAGTTAGCTGTACGCATATGCTTAGCTCTGCTCCGGACTGGTGTTATCTGTGGAAGTACCAAGTCGAATTCAGTCACATCTTGCTGCAAAACTTTCCGCCCTTCAGAGAGTAGCAGCAATTGGTGTCGAGGAATTGTGTGCGCTTTACAGAGGTCTATATATATTGCGCCAGACTCTTACTGTATAGTATAGATTTATCTGACTTATATAATCTTTCTTTGTACAAATTGTTAGATTGCTGTGTTGATGTTAATATTATATATATATATATATAATATATATATAGTGTGCACGACTTGTCTAATTGTGTACATAAATCTGTTATTTCTCCGCAATTTCCCTTCTCCAGCAGAAAGTTTCTGGATTCTCCAAATGTATTAACTGCGACAGCGATGTTAAAACTAGGGAGCGTGCTTTCTTTTTTATTTTTTCCAACAAAAGAACCAAGTTCATAAAATTCAAACAAGTTCCACATCAATGTTGCAATAAATAATTACAGTATAAGCATTACTATTCATGTTTAGTTGTTTACCATCATAAGCAATGCCTTCTGAATTTCCAGATGATTAATTTTTTATTCAACCATTATTGTTTATAACTTCCAAAAAAAATGCTGCAATCAGTTTCGAGTGAAACAACTCCAAAGAAGTTTCCAACGCTTTGAAATGGTCTAATGTTGTATTTTTTTTTTCCTGGTACATCTTACATCACTTCCTTTCTTTAGAAAATAAAGATATGTTCATGCAGGCTTTAATGCGGTGTTTGTTTTTGTACCATGAAGTAACCCGGCCGGCGGTTCGGTTCCGGTTCGGAACCGACCGAACCGGCGGTTTCCGGTTCCCCACTTAAGTGGAACCGGAACCTTAAACCGAACCGGAACCGACCGGTTCGGTTCGGTTCCAAGACTTTTTTTTTTTTAATTTTGAAAATTAATTAAAATAATTAGATTAATTTTATAAATAAAAAAATTATTACATTGAAGAGCTTGAGCTTAAATTTTTAAAAATTTAAGTTGCCTACGTATCCTCCAAGGGTGAGAGGAATCAAAGCTCACGTAGTTTCATTACAAGTTTAAGACATATCCCCTTGTAAATTATAATTTTACAATTATCAGTTGATCATTCGGCTCCGGTTCCGCTTGCACTGGGGCAGAAGCATTATCGAACAAATCTTCAAAATCATCGGAGGCATCTTCTTGTTGTCTCATATAAGCTCGAGTCCAACCATCCACACAACGGTTACTTCTAGAATATTTAAATAAATCTACACTACCCGTACCTCTACTAGATGATGCGTACCTGCCCAATTTGAGTTGGCAGTTGTATCAATGCCAAGTTCAACCGGATGGTGTTTTTCCGTGCTTGATCATAATTGCCATATTCACCAGAAATTTAGGGATAACCCCACAATAGTTGCAAATTGCTCGTTGTGAACCATCTTCTAGGCGTTCCAAATGAAAATGAATTTTGAAAATCCGAGGACCGAGCCTTAACTTCTCTTCTCCGTGATTGTGCACTGACACTAGGGCCGCTCTCTTGGGTTGTCATATTTGACATTATGTTCTCAGATGAGCTTGCCATTTTTTTTTTGAGAAATTAGGAAGAAAAATAAGAAAAAATGAATAATTGCGATGTGAATGATAACAAATTAACAACTAAATGAATTGAGATTGAGAATAAGAATATAAGATTATAAAAGAATTATTGAAGTAAGATTGAGAATAAGAGAATTATAAAAAGAGAGAGTTGAGAATTGGTGTGATGAAATATGAAAAATGAATCATATTTATAGAATTTTAGAATTTTTTGATACCAACAATGCCCCTAATATAACCATTTTATTACCGTTATTAGGGATACATTAGTAATTTAATTTTAAATAATAAAAATAAATTTTATTTTATTATTTATTATTTTTATTTGGGCAGGGAGCCAAACGGGTCCATGCCCCCCCAAAACGGCGGGTAGGGTTCCTGTTGGAACCCTCGTTGGTTCCGGTGGAACCGCCCGAACGTGGAACCGTACGGTTCCACCGGTTCGAGTTGGGGTCGAACCCACCGAAACGGTCGCCTTCGGTTCGGAAAAACCAGGAACGTGTTCGTTTTTGTACCATGAAGTACAAGCGCTTCTTCCCTGTCTGTCTCAACCTGCAAAACCGGGAAAAAAAAAATCAAATGAACAAAAGGAAATTAGGGGGAAAAATTAATTAGTTGCGCAAACTATTAACTTATATGAAATTTAGACAAACAGCAGGGTTCTTTTGTAAATTACTCCTGATCACTGGCCGCGGTGGAAGTACGACCAGCCTCTAGAAAAGTAAGAAGCCCAACCCAATCATGAACCCTGGAGCCCACATACAAAACCCAAACAAAATCAAACGTCATCTATCGCACCTCCTGACCTTTCGTCATTATCAAATGAGTGGGGGCGAGATGCTTCGTTCTTCCCTAAATTGAACCAATCAATAAAAAAAAAAAAAAAAAACCACAAAATCCCTCGTCTTGTTTCTTCACTCTCCGTTTCCTCACTGCTATTGCACTCAAAATTCCAATCCTGGCCTTCCTCGTACCTCAATTTCACATGCAAACCCCTATTCCTCTGTAATATTAATTTATAGATTTATTTGTTTTGAAATTATAGTGTTTGTATTAGTTAGGGTTTAATCTTTGATTATTTTTGTACCTTTACAAGTAGCTATAGGTTCTGTTATTATATTGTAATTTTTTTTAAAGAAATTATTTACATTGAGTTTATTCTCTGTTTGAAATAATGAAAGTGATAATAAAGCGAGTTAACGATTTAGATGATTTAAGGTTAGGGTTCTTTGATTTTCTGTTGTAATTCAATGGAAATGGAGAATCCACGTAGACCGTTTGAAGATCAAGAGAACCCGGTCTAGTTAAAAAGCCGCGATTAACGGAGGATCCGACCCGGCCATTCACTCAGAGATCAGCTGTATTAGCTCCAAGATATAACAGTGCGAGTAGAGACTCGGACCTTGACGGTGGCGCGTATCAGCCACAGCAGTCGCACCAGGAGCTGGTGAGCCAGTACAAGAAGGCCTTAGCTGAGCTGACTTTCAATTCAAAGCCGATAATAACGAATTTGACTATAATTGCCGGTGAGAATGTTCATGCTGCAAAAGCAATCGTGGCCACCGTCTGCGCTAACATTCTCGAGGTGAATCCCCAGTTTTATTTCGATTTTTTTGTAAAGAGATGGGAAAAAATAGCTTATTGGTTAAAACGGAAAAGAAAGTAGGTTATGTTGTGTTTGGCTTGTGTTTTTAGTATAGTAGTTGTAAATGTAAATTAGAATTAATGGAATGCTTCAGGGGTTGTATAGTATGTGCTTGTTTTGAATTTGGAATTTACTATATTTTTACAAAGTTGATGCTTTTTGAGTTACAAATTTTGTGCTAATTAAATCAAGTGATGTTTGGTGATTGTATCCAATATGATGATATGGTGAAGGTGAGTGGCAATGTTTGGATATTCAACTAATGAATTGAGCAAGAGATGCCAGTCATGTTAACCCGTTTGAAATCCACTTAACCAGTTATCTACAGCCATTTATTTTCACGATGTGTTGTATGCTTATCCCACCTGTGTATTAGTCTGTTATACTTTATTTGTACTGGACATTGAGAAGTTTTCACAGGCAATTTTTTGAGTTTGCTTGCAAGGACAGCCAAATTTTCCATGAGTGGATTTTGTATTATGTGAATTGTAGAAGATATGGAACCTGATAAATATATCTCATTAACTTGGATACCAGGGAACAACGTATTTCATTCCTTTATTCTTTGTTGTTTCTTCCTAGTCGTTTTTCCTCATAGTAATGGACCACAGATTCTCACTGTGCTTCTACATATGTTCTGATCTTGTGAATATATAAAGACTAGAAAGAATCCATTTTTCTATGAGAGAATTCATGCACTGTCACTTTTATTTTTGTCATAGTTTATTTAGCTCTTTTAAGTTCCATACTTTCATTCATATTCAGCATTCTAAAGGCAAGATTTAGCTCATGTTTTAGGCGTATGACCAAGTCTAAGATAATCTATGTTCTGTCATAATATAGTTACTCCAAAATTGCAAAGGCAAAAATTGCTTGATGCTGTAGAAATAGCCTGCATATAATCTATCAGCAGCAGATGCCAGAACTTATGGATGGCTTTGATGGCAGGACCTTAAGTTTCTTATTTCTCTGGAGGCTGATGATAGTGCTTCCAATGTAAATTACGTTGGAGTGGCACAGGGAGGTCCTGTGGGGAAAACTGTTAATGTTATGTTAAATGGTTGTTAGAAAAAGGATTAATCACTGCCAAATGAAGAAACTGGAATGAGATAGCTGTTTCTTTGGGAGAAACCGAAAGAAAGAGATGCTACTTTGAAATATTTTTAGGCTATACATGGTAAATGGAGTTGAAACGATGATTGTAGTGGAGAGGTCCCCTTTGCAAATCCATTTGGTGAAGCCATGCTTGGGAGTCAAGAGAGTTTCAAACTTCAAAGATTCTGTCTGTTGTGATAAGCGTTCATTATTTCATTGGCATTTGATTAGGAGTGCAATTTTGTTGTCCACTTGATGAAATTTTTATTTTTTTATGCTTTTTCTCAAGTTTGAATCATAAAAAGTCTACTGATATTATTGTCCTTTTTATCATTTTTGGAGTAGCGTTGCTTTTTAAACGGATGCTGTTAGTTTTTTCCCCAGAATGAATTACTCATCAATTCGCTGCTTTCGATATTCTTTCTATTTTTAATTTTCTTATGTGGGTGTTCTGACAGTGTGATTTTGTAAGACGTCAATTATACCAGTTACATATTTGTTTCGTATAAATTTGACCCTAGCATATCATATCTGATCATAAAAATTGACTTGCAGGTTCCTAGTGAGCAAAAGCTGCCATCACTCTATCTCTTGGACAGTATTGTAAAGAATATTCAGAGTGATTACATCAAATATTTTGCTGCCAGACTACCTGAGGTTAGGCTTATATTTCTGTTTTGGCCTTACAGTTATCAGATGTACCTCTCTCATAAATGACACATTCATTTAAACTTTATGTTATGTAGAATAGCCTTCGAAGAACTGTCAACTGTGTTATAAATTTTAATTTGGTTTTTATCAATGTAAATTGCTTGCTTGCTTATCATATTTTCCTTTTTGATTTGTTCACCACTTACCAAGAGGTGAATTCGTTTTTTCCTGTAATTCTAGGTGTTCTGCAAAGCTTATAGGCAGGTTGATGCTTCTTTCCATTCAAGTATGCGACATCTTTTTGGAACCTGGAAAGGAGTTTTTCCTCCCGTGACCCTTCAAATGATTGAGAAAGAACTAGGCTTAACTCCGGTGGTGAATGGTTCATCTTCAGGAGCTGCAACATCCAGGCCTGATCCACGATCACAGCACCCACCGCATAGCATTCATGTAAATCCCAAGTATCTGGAGAGGCAGCGCCTTCAGCAGACAAGTAGGGTAAGTGGAGCTGAAAAATCAATTCTTTTGCTTGTGGAATTGTATAAAGTGTTGAATTTTAAGTATAATCTTCTTGTTCCTGACAGACTGACTATAATCATGCATTTCCCCTTCATATGCTCATCATCATCATCATCATGACTAGTCATCAGATATATTTATTTTTTACATTTAAAAATGTGCTGTTTTCATCCCTTAGTTCATTTTTATTAGGAGATTCCTAGGCTGCGGTTAAAGTTTTGATTAGTGTGTGCCAAACACATTAAACGTGCATTTTTTCCTAACTGATGGATACTATCATCTGTTATTTGGGTATGCTTGTCGTAGATAGATGTTTCTAGTCCTTCCTAGGAATCCTTTTGTAAATTAATCTTCGGAGTTCTGCTGATGCTTCTACAATTTAATCTTTTCTTCCGTTTTATTTTGTTTTTCAGTATTTAATATTGGTTTATATTGTTATATTTGACTGAATTCTTTTTTTTCGAAGGCAAAAGGATTGATTAATGACATGATGGGGGGCACAGCCAGCTCAACTTTTGATGCTGAGAGGCCGAATAGAGCAGCCAATATGAGTGCCAGCAGGCCATGGGTTGATCCTCCGGTCAAAATGCAGGTGACCTTAGCACTTGACGTTTCTTTTTTCTTTTTCAATATGCTATCATTTCCATTTTCATGGCCTCATAATATGGTTAACATGTCAGAGTGTTCAGCGTTCTCACAGGGATGCACTAAGTGAGAATATTCATGAGAAGAACATGGGTCCATATGGTGACTATGATTATGGTTCTGATCTTTCTCGAAATTCTGGTTTGGGAAATGGAAGAACCACTGGAAGGGTTAATGATCAAGCATATGAGAAACCTTACAGAAGTGGTAGCAATATCGCAGAGACAATAGCTGGCCAAAGGAATGGTTTTAATGAGAAGCAGGGATTTCCAAATTACTCGACACCTAAATCTGCAAATGCTGCTGTGCATCTACAGCAAGCTCAGAACATTGCAAATAGTAGTAGCAGTGGCTTGTCAAGCTGGAAAAATTCTGAGGAAGAAGAGTTTATGTGGGATATGCACTCTAAATTATCAGATCATGATGCAGCCAATATTTCTAAGAGTCCAAGGAAAGATCGTTGGGCTCTGGATCGTCCTGAAAAATTGGTAATCTTGATTGACTAGGATTTTGGAATTTTTTTTTTAAAACTTTTGAACTTGATTCTGTTAATTTAAAAATCAATTCAGCAATAAATAAAAGTAATTCTAAGGAACATTATTTTTTGAAACTTGAAAGAACGATAATTCTAATTAACTGATTTGTTTGGTCACTATTCACTTATATAAAACTTGGGTAACATTGATGTAATGTCCTCATTGAATTTCATAGTTGTTTCAATAACTCCAATTTTCAAAGAATTTGTGTATCATGAATCCTTCAGTGTTATGTGTCAATATGTTGGTTATATTGGATTCCATTTCAATCACTCAATGATCTAGGGCTGATGTAAGTCTATTTAATTTGGTTTAGGGTAGAAAATAATATAGACGTTCTCTAATTGTTCTATTTCTTTGCAAATTACCTGCAATGATGCCCTGCTCTGGACCCTTTATTACTCGAGTTATGACAGATTTTTCTTGCTTGCTGATCTACATCATTGCCTGCAGGAATTGGACAATCACCCCCGAAAGCCACTAGGTGTACATGATGTCAACACAAGTTTTGATAGAGAAAGTTCCTCTGATTCACTTTCCGCTGAACAGAAAGACCAAGCTGCTTATGGACACCGGATGTCATCACCCTGGCAATTGAAGGAGACAACGGATGGGCTGATTCGTTCAGGTCGTTCAGAAGGCTACTCTGCCACTGTTGGTGGTTTTCCTGCAAATTCAGGTTCTTCTCTAGCCAGGACAGGAGTTCATCCATCAGTGGGATCATCGCATATTGGGGCCTCAGGTCTTGGGACTTTGGTTAGTTCCACATCAAGGTCTACCGGAACCTTAGGACCACAAAGGTTTCAGTCTGTACAAGCTGGGTCACCATCTGGGCACTCACACATGCACCAGCGTTCTCCATCACCTTCCGTTCCAGCACACCATCCCCGTCAAAACTTGCAAAGTTTAGCTGAAAAGGACTATCCACATGCTCAGCCTTTATCCCAACCTGGTTTGAAAACATCTTCATTCCCTGGACTTCTAAACACCGGGCCTCATGACTACTCTACTAAGGACTCGCTGTCTGTCCTGCATTCAAATAGTCAGCTTGGTAACTTGCAAAAAATTCATCCCCAAGACTTGAAGGGTTCATCTCCTGCAACAGCTTCTTTTCAGCTAAACCGCAACCATCCTTCACAGCTGCTACAATTGGACTGCAAACAGCCTGAAACTTCTGGCCAGTCTCAGAAGCACCATCTCCCTGAAGTTTCTAATGTTGGGTCACCCTCTTCTGGAGAAACTATATCTGACTCTTCAAATTCTCTTGACGCTGAGGCTTCAGGACAATCAGACACGAGTAGCTTGTTGGCTGCTGTCTTGAAGAGTGGCTTTCTTAGCAGTTCAATCACTGAGAGCGTGTCTAGTAGAGCTTTACAGGAAGTGGGGAAAATGCCATTTCAGTCTGCTATTCAGCCCCCTCAACCAAGTGGGTGCCCCCCTTCCTGTTAGCATCTTCAGAGGGCAGGGTTGTATCAGGATCAATATCAAGTCCTGCTTCCCATGAAGAGCCGTCAGCAACAACAAATAGTTCTCAGAGAAAGTTAGAACAACCCCCAACAAATAGTTCTCAGAGAAAGTTAGAACAACCCCCTTTGCCAGCTGGTCCACGACCTTCATCTCTTGCTAATAGTATGTCACCAAAAACTTCCAGTGTTGAAAGTAAGACTTCAAACCCAATTTCAAACCTATTAAGCTCCTTGGTAGCTAAGGGTCTGATATCTGCATCAAAGAATGAGTCACCATCTCTCATCACAACCCAGATACCCAGTCGGACGCAGAACGAGAGCGCAGGCATTTCTTCTAGTAGTCCTGTACCAGTTTCTTCTTTTCCAAATCCGTCAACCATTCGGACATCACCCATCATGGATGAGGTATCTTTTCCAGAACCTGCAGCTGAAAGTTCTTTTGCTTTATCTGACTCCACAACAATGGGAATAGAGAATCTCATAGGATTGAATTTCAAGCCAGATGTAGTCCGAGAATTCCATCAATCTGTGATTAATAGATTGTTAGACGACTTTCCACATATGTGCAGCATATGTGGCCTTCGACTTAATCTCCGAGAACGGCTTGATAGACATTTGGAATGGCATGCTTTAAAAAAGCCTGGTCTGGATATTGTAGATAAGGTATCAAGGAGATGGTATGCAAACTCAGATGACTGGGAAGCTGGAAAGGGATGTCTTCCACTGGGAATCGAGTCCATCAGCTCCATAGAAGAGTCTAGAAAGACGATAGACGAAGATGAGACTATGGTTTCAGCAGATGATAATCAATGTGCTTGTGTTTTGTGTGGCGAGCTGTTTGAAGACTATTACAGTCAAGCAAGGGGTGAATGGATGTTTAAAGGAGCAGTACACATGGCTATACAATCATGGGATCATGAGATAGGAGCTACAAATGAGAGTTCTGCCAAGGGTCCAATTGTTCATGCAAATTGTATATCAGAGAATTCAGTGCATGACTTGAGAGTGATCGGTAAAGCTAAAGCGGTAAGATCCTGAATCTTAAAAAAGACCTTTGGTATGTCGTATGTATGCACATGTTTAAGGATATAACCTAGTATCATTTAGTGTATGAAACTTTCAACAGACAAATATATTGAACTCTTTCCCTTATCTTTGCCTGATGGTACTCTTTTAACTTCTTGGTAGGAAAAGGATGTTTAATGTATCAAGGTGAAAAGAGATAGTGGAGGTGCCATTGCCAGAAGCTTTCAGGTTTACTTTACATGGCTTAATTGTGCACGGTCCTTCATCCTAATTTTGTTATGCCCCAATGGTGCTGAGAGCATCTACTAGTTTTTCCTTTATTTTATTTTTTCCCCTTCGTTTTCTTCTTTTCTCTTTTCTGAATTTATAGTATGAGAAAAATACATATCAATACCAAATAGTTTGCGCCTCAACTTTGTTCACTAATGTGGGTTGATGTGGTGTTCTTTTTAAAATTGTCGTTGACTTTGCCAAAGCGGGGCTGCTCTTCATCTCAGTGTTTTAATGCTTGGTTACCAATACGAGGGAAAGCACTCGGATCCATGTCTTCACAGTTACGGATGGAAAGCCTGTGTATCATTAAATATATTGTAACCCGCTTCTTTATTTATTTCTTTTTTATTCCAATTTGGTTGTCTGGATTTGGAGCATTGTTTCTTGATATACATTATATTGATTATTGAACACAAACAGTGGATTATGTTATTTGCCATGATGCCAACATCAGAATAAACATTTTCTTGTTACAATGTGTAAGCAGCTTTGCGAATTTGTCAATGTTTTTCCCGTTAAAGTGTTTTTGCTTTTAAAGGATGCTAGATCAATAGCTTTGGAGGCTGAACTGGATTATGCATGATGCAGGCTTCTGTTCTGTATTTTATCAACTCCTGCAGAACCAAAGAGTTTCTTGAATATTTTCTTAGGAAGCATTTATTGGATGGGTTTATTACTTCCGATGAAAAACCATTTGTGCATAACACAAGATAATCGTTATATACAATTCTATGTACAAGTTCACCTCGTCTTATTCAACCATGTTTTGGATTTGGCCATTCTTGATTCTTCTATATAACTTCAGCAGTACATATTATTTTTGCTGAACTACTGGTATGATACCTAAGGCTTATGGTGCTGGGTATATATATAATCCAAGTGGGCCTCTGCTGTCATCCTTCTCACAAGGCATTCCTCATCATTCTCATCACACTCCTCTGATCCTATAAGCTGTTACCCATGTAAATAAAAATTAAAAGAGAAGAAATTTCAAAGGACAACAAATATATACACCAATCTTACATTCACAAGATCTTCTTGAACCCCTTTGAATGTGGTTACACGAGAAATCCCATCAGCCTTCGCCTTCTTTTCTGCTGCAAATTAAATGAATTTCAGATGATCAAAATTATGAAACACACAAGTAAAACAAACAAACAAACAAAAAATACATCAATCACCCACGACCCACCTTGGTATTGTGCTTGCGCTAAGGGACGTGCAGAAATGGAGTGGGATAAAAGAAGAAGAAGAAGAGCAAAGAGAAGAAAGTTGAGGAAGACTTGAACACTCTGCTTCTTCATGTTGGCTTTTGTGAGAGAAGGTGGTGGGTTGAGTTGAGACTTGAGAGGCTTTGTATTGTATATAAATACTAATAGGCATCATGAATGTGGGGGCGAAGGGCTGCTGCCCTAAATTCCTATTTCCTATCCTATGTACACTCCTAAAACGGCAGTTACAAGTTCCAACTTTGTTACTTTCTTGGACCCCACCTACTTTTAATCTCTCCACTCACTACTGATCGTCTTATCTGATGATATATGAGAATCTAATTTCTCTTTTCTTTTTTTTTTTTTTTTATTTCATACCAGGGAAATTAATTTTCATCCACTTGTTTGGCCTAAATAACAAATTTGCCACTAATGTTCTGAAAATCTTTATATTTTGTCTCCAATTATTTGTATTAGTCTTAAAAGTGATTATAATTAGATGTTTAGAACACTTTTGAGCGTTTTGACCTTATCTCCGAATATTATTGTTTTTTTTTTTAAATTTTTTTGGAATAAACAACCTAATTATTGATATGGCCTCCTATAAGGGTTTATGTGGTGATCTATACAAAGTTTGAAATTTATTTATATTTAATCCAAATATACTGGATGTAAGTGATATTATTTACATATCACGGCAAAGTTAATAGTGTGCCCCCACTGTTTGTCATTGTCATTGTCGAGAACAAAGGGCAGTGAAGTGTACGCAAAACATAAAAACAGAATCGAGATCAAAGAAAGAATCCTAATCACGCTTTAATTTTGCCATCTTTGAGATGAGAGAGAGCCGGAGAGGATAGGTTTAGGCTTTAATTAATTAATAATTTAAAGTAATGCCGTGTAGAAAAAGTGCACATGTCGTGCATGGTCGTTTTAGAAGCGTCAACAAAGTCAACCATCGGACTGCGTATTGCCGACAGCTGTCTCCCATTCATTCTTACTTAAAAGTTTGTTACTTAATTTCCACCTTTTACACACTTACTTATTTTCTATGAGACCATTTTCAAATGTGAATGCTTTTACATTTTTGTCAATGTATCAAAATCACTTTGACTTGTTTCTATGATTGCCTCTTTCGCTGTTGATGACTTGCCATTGTTGTAAAATTCCATATTATTAGGATATGTTTATAAGTAATTCAACCAGCTCACTCCTATCGGAAATATGTTAATTAGGATATTGGGTCTCAATTTATGGATTTGTATTTGTAATTTTTCACATTATTTGAGATAGAATATGTGTATACTTTTTTTTTTTTTTTTTTTGGGAAACGATGGAAACCCCGCCACCAAACCATCCATTATGGGCCGCGGCGCAGGTAAAACCACCGGCTGTCCCAGGCTCTTACAAGAAGTGCACCCCATGGATTCGAACCCAGAACCTCAAGGTGAGATCCTGAACCCGACACCACCAAGCCACACCCTTGGGGACAGAATATGTGTATACGTTAATAAATAATTGATACCCCTTATAATATTATTATAAGTGTTTTGGGTAAACTTAACCCGTATCATAAACAAAATTTTTAGAAAGTCAAACGTGCATGTGGTGATAGAGGTCTGATGTGTCGACAAGTCATTATATACTTACAATCACAAATCACAATATCATGTTAATGGACGGTGTGATTTGTATTACAATTTAATTTGGTTACTGTGTTGTTACAACGAACTTTGAACAATCAGTAAACCGAACTGGAATGATACAATTTGAACAGTGAAACAAATGACAACAACACAATTAATAGAATAGGACAATCGCAGAAGAGACAGTAAAAATCAGTCCCAGCGATGAAGGCAGAATTCCGAGGCTTGTTGATCGCGGCAACAATCTCCTTAAAACAAATTCGTTCCCTACCGATTGGTGCAGTAGAACGCGAGACGTCCTGTTCCAGGATGAAACGAGAAAAAGGGAAATTGGGCACACAACCAAATTCGACTGCAACGAACAACCGAAGTGCTTGAACTCTTCTAAAAAGAAAGCTTGAAACTTGTTCTGTATTCAATTCTCAACAAAACCGAAATAAACACATCTCTATTAAAAAGAAATTAACATGCCAATTAAATTGAGTTAGTGGGAGACCTTCCATTTGATTTGTAACCACTTAGTTAATTAATAAAATTGAATTAACTGTTATGGAACATCAAAAGCTTGGAAAAATAAAGAGGAGGCTTGCAAAAATTCGCTAGGCCGGGCTCGCACATTTTGGTCCGGCATTCGTGTACGCAGGACACGCGGGTGCACACGAGCCAAGCTTGATTCGGATTTGATTTGCACCCCCCCCCCCCCCGCGCACGTAGAGAGAGCCTCTATCCTTATAACTCTTACCCATCTACATATGAGCAATCATATATAAGCATATATCACTCTAGCTTTCCCATATGGGACAAGCTTACTTTTCTTTATTTTCCAACACCAATTGGTGAACTTTGAGCAACAATTCTCATTCACCCAAGCACCATTTTAAGCATATGAATATACCATTTCGAAGTACTCACGGAGGAGTATCTGAATCATTCAATAACAACCACTAACACGAAGTGGACCATGCTTAAAATTGAGCCTCAAAATGCTTACTCATAAGCATTTTTTCCAACAATCCCCCACATGAATGAAATTGGCGAAAAACGTCGAATAAAATTATTTTATAAAACATTTTATTTTGACCTAGAAGAGTTCAACGGTTCAACACCTGCATAAGATAGGTAGGCCTCAGCCTTTGAACCTTCCTTGTGAAAATATATCTCATTTACTGGCTGACAGTGGACGCGATGTCATTGAACTGTACTGCCGTTCATGTAAATGGAGAATATATATCACACAGATATTTAACCTAACACATCTGAGTTCTCATATTATATGTTCATTTTGGTCATGAACATCAACCTGGTTCTGCAAGAGTTTCTAAGAATTGAGCCTCATACAATTCCCTTTGAAGCGGCCCCACTTCTCTCTCACATAGGTGATTTCTTATTTAAGAGCATCTCGTAATACTCTGCTCGGATTCCCGACGCATAAGAATCATTAAAAGCCTTTGCTTAACCTCAATCCATACGAGCATCACTATTTCATTTCACCATAGGAATGGACTAGAGGGTAACCCCCCACAGTGAACCAATTATGTTCTTTTACGAGTAGGTTGTCCCATTGAACCTAGATCTTGGGATCTCCAGTCAACAAGGTTGGGTTGTCCTTCGTAATAAACATTTATCTAATGGGCTTTAGTCCCATTCCCCTCGATGATTTCACCACCAACTCTCTATTTAACCTTTGGTTAGCGGATCCGCAATGTTATCATTTGACTTTACATAGTCAATCGAAATAACTCCAGTAGAGAGTAACTGTCTAACGGTATTGTGTCTACGACGAATATGTCTAGACTTACCATTATACATATTGTTATGTGCCCTTCCAATTGCAGATTGACTATCGCAATGAATGCAAATTGCTGGCACTGGCTTAGGCCAACTTGGAATATCCTCTAGAAAATTTCGAAGCCATTCTGCTTCTTCAGCACACTTGTCTAATGCAATGAATTCTGATTCCATTGTAGATCTGGCTATCACAGTCTGTTTGGAGGATTTCCACGATATAGCTGCACCTGCTAGTGTAAACACATAGCCACTGGTAGACTTTGAGTCTTTCATATCAGATATCCAATTAGCATCACTGTATCCTTCGACTACAGCTGGATATCTATGATAGTGCAACCCATAATTACGAGTAAAACGTAAGTACCTAAGTACTCTCACTATTGCTTTCCAGTGATCAACCCCTGGATTACTCGTATATCTGCTGAGCTTGTTTACTGTACAGGCTATATCAGGCCTTGTACAACTCGATAGGTACATCAAACTCCCGATAACTCTAGAGTATTCTACTTGAGATATACCATCTCTCCTATTCTTTGATGGGTGTAGACTCACATCTAAAGGAGTTCTAGCCACAGCAGAATCATCATTGTTGAATTTACCAAGAATCTTGTCCACATAGTGCGACTGATCAAGAATAAGTCCATCTGAACTTCTCGAGATCTTTATTCCTAGAATGACATCTGCTAGACCCATGTCTTTCATGTCAAACTTAGATTTTAGCATATTCTTGGTAGATTTCACCATTTTAATATTACCCGACAATCAATATGTCATCAACGTAGAGACATAAAATGACATAGCCAACTTCTGTCTCTCTGACATAAATGCATTTATCACATTCATTGATTTTGAAACCATTTGCCAACATGGTATCATCAAACTTTTTATGCCACTGTTTCGGAGCTTGTTTCAATCCATACAAGGATTTAACTAACTTACAGACTTTCTTTTCCTGTCCTGGAGCTATAAAGCCTTCAGGTTGTTCCATGTAGATTTCTTCATCTAAATCTCCATTCAGAAAGGCTGTTTTCACATCCATCTGATGTACCTCAAGATTGCGCAAAGCTGCAATTGCTAGTATCATCCTTATGGAATTTATTCTCGTTACAGGAGAATAAGTATCAAAGTAATCAAGACCTTCACGTTGTCTGTAACCTTTAATTACAAGTCTTGCTTTGTACTTGTCAATTGATCCATCTGCCTTCATTTTCTTTTTGAAAATCCACTTGGACCCTAACGGTTTACATCCTGAAGGAAGATCCACTAACTCCCATGTGTGATTTTGTAAGATGGATTCAATTTCACTATTGATGGCATCTTTCCACAAAGCACCATCAACTGACCTTACAGCTTCGTTATAGCTTTGAGGATCATTTTCTAGCAAAAATGTCAAAAAATCTGGACCAAATGATTTTTCCGTTCTAGCTCTTTTGCTACGTCTTGGTTCAAGTTCAACAACTTGTTGATCCTCCGGAACATTTATTTGTTCTCGGTCCTGACTATCTTCAATGATAGTCTCATGTACCCGTTTGTGTACATTTGAATTCGAATTAGTTTTACAAGGAAAAACGTGTTCGAAAAAGGATGCATTCCTCGACTCCATTATCGTATTCTTGTGAATATCTGGTATATTAGACTCATGCACAAGAAATCGATAAGCATTACTGTTATGCGCATATCCTATGAAAATACAATCAACAGTTTTTGGTCCTATCTTCACCTTTTTAGGTGGAGGAATAACTACCTTGGCAAGACACCCCCACACTCGTAGAAATTTGTAGGAAGGTGCTCTTCCTTTCCACATCTCATAAGGAGTTTTCCCTGCATCTTTCCGTGGTACCTTATTTAAAAGGTAATTAGCTGATAAAACAGCTTCTCCCCACATATTCTGAGGTAAACCAGAGCTGATTAACATAGCGTTCATCATCTCTTTCAAGGTACGATTCTTCCGTTCTGCAATCCCATTGGATTGAGGTGAATAAGGAGCTGTGGTTTGATGTATGATTCCATTTTGTTCACAAAGTGATTCAAAAGGAAAAACATACTCACCACCACGATCACTTCTCAACTCCTTAATTCTTTTGTTCAGTTGATTCTCAACTTCATTCTTATAGAGAACAAATTTCTCTATAGCTTCGTCCTTGCTTTTCATCAAATACACATAGCAAAATCTAGTGCAATCATCAATAAAGGTAATAAAATATTTATTACCGCCTCTCGATTGTATTGAATTAAAATCACATACATCGGTATGAATAAGATCAAGTGGTTCAGAGTTTCTTTCAATACTATGAAAAGATGATCTAGTTAGTTTTGCCTCAACACAAGTATCACACTTATGTTTGTTATCAATTTTAAAATTTGGAATGTGGTTCATGTTAATTAATTTCCGTAATGAATTAAAATTAACATGTCCTAATCTACCATGCCATAGATTAGAGTACTCAACAATATAAGCAGAAGAACTAGCTTTATTGATATTCTTAGGTTTAACAACCATTACATTGAGCTTAAAGAGCCCATCAGTTACATACCCTTTTCCCACATACATCCCATTTTTAGTTAAAACTACTTTATCAGACTCGAACACCATCCGGAATCCATGCTTGTTCAGAAGTGATCCAGACACAAGATTCTTCCGTATTTCTGGTACATACAGAACATTGTTCAAAGTCAACTCTTTCCCAGAGGTCATCTTCAGAATCACCTTGCCTTGACCTTCAATCTCAGATGTTGCTGAATTGCCCATGTATAATTTTTCCCCATTACCAGTAGGCTCAAATGAAGAAAACATGCTCTTGTCCGAGCACACATGTCGAGTGGCACCAGTGTCAATCCACCACTCTCTTGGGTTAGAACCCACCAGATTCACCTCAGAAACCACAGCTGAAAGGTTAATGTCTGAAACATCTTGAGTCATGTTTTCCATCACATTAGCCTCTTGATTCTTTTTCTTCTTCGGCAGTCTGCACTCAGAAGACTTGTGACCCATTTTGTCACATTGAAGCATTTTCCTTGAAATTTGATTTCTTGGAAACTCCTCCTTGAGGGCCCATTTTTGACCCTTTTTTCTTGAGGTTCTTGTTCTTATGGCCATGTTCAACAACATTTACTTTGGCCTCATGAGTTATTCCCCTCTTGTCAGATACTCTGTAATCTTCCTCAATTCTAAGCTTAAGAACCAAGTCTTCAATGCTCATTTCTTTTCGCTTATGCTTTAGATAATTCTTGAAATCTTTCCAACCAGGTGGTAGTTTTTCAATTATCGAGGCTACTTGGAATGTTTCACTTAAAACCATCCCCTCAGCATGAATTTCTGCTAGAATAATTTGCAATTCTTGTACTTGACTTAACACAGTTTTGGAATCAATCATCTTAAAATCTAGGAAACGGCCTACGACAAATTTCTTAGTACCGGCATCCTCAGTTTTATATTTTCGGTCTAAAGATTCCCAAAGCCCTTTTGCTGTTTTCATCCCGGCATACACACTGTACAAGGAATCACTCAGCCCATTTAGCACATAATTCCTACATAGGAATTCAGAATGTTTCCAAGCATCGATCGCACTGATCACTTGGATATCAATCTCACCCTCCACGGGTTCAGGAGCATCTTCCTTTAGAAACCTCGCAAGGTTCAAAGTGGTCAAGTAGAAAAACATTTTCTGTTGCCACCGTTTAAAATTCTGTCCACTGAATTTTTCAGGTTTTTCTGCAGCAGTATTGACATGGCTCACATGTCCAACAGGTTGTCTAGCCACAGAGGCTGCAACACCTTGGCTAGCCACAGCGGCTGCCATATTAAGCCCAGAGGCTGAAGCAAGTTGGCCAGCCGAAGAGGCTGCCACTGCACTTTGGCCAGCCACGGGGGCTGCCACAATATTCTGCCCAACCACAGGGGCTGCCAGAACATCTACTGTGTTTGGACTGTTTTCCATATCCACAGAGCGAATTTGTTTTAAGACTATTACAATTTAATTTGGTTACTGTGTTCTTACAACGAACTTTGAAAAATCAGTAAACCGAACTTGAATGATACAATTTGAACAGCGAAAACAATGACAAAACACATTTAGAACAGGACAATCGCAGAAGGAAGACAGTAAATCAGTCCCAGCGATGAAGGCAGAATTCCGAGGCTTGTTGATGCGGCAACAATCTCCTTAAAACAAATTCGTCCCCTACCGATTGTGCAGTAGAACGCGAGACGTCTGTTCAAAAGAAATTAACATGCCAATTAAATTGAGTTAGTGGAGACCTTCCATTTGATTTGTAACCACTTAGTTAATTAATAAAATTGAATTAACTGTTATGGAACATCAAAGGCTTGAAAAATAAAGAGGAGGCTTGCAAAAATTCGCTAGGCCGGGCTCGCACATTTTGGTCCGGCATTCGTGTACGCAGGTGCACACGAGCCAAGCTTGATTCGGATTTGATTTGCACCCCCCCCCCCCCCCCCGCGCACGTAGAGAGAGCCTCTATCCTTATAACTCTTACCCATCTACATATGAGCAATCATATATAAGCATAATATTACTCTATAGCTTTCCCATATGGGACAAGCTTACTTTTCTTTTTTTCCAACACCAATGGGTGAACTTTGAGCAACAATTTCTCATTCACCCAAGCACCATTTTAAGCATATGAATATACCATTTCGAAGTACTCACGGAGGAGTATCCGAATCATTCAATAACAACCACTAACACGAAGTGGACCATGCTTAAAATTGAGCCTCAAAATGCTTACTCATAAGCATTTTTTCCAACAATTTGGTATGGGTTCAAATCGTACTTTCCAACAATTTATTTTATTTTTCTTCATACTGGATTCAATATTTTAATTTGATTTTAGATAATTCTGAAATTTTAATTGATGGAATGATAATGTTAAATTTTCAGTGCCAATCACTGAAATGGGGTATGGTCCATTTGTCATTTTTGTTTATCTAAATTCTTATCGCAAATGTCGTTGTATTGTTTAATTGACATAAAAATGGAAAAAGAAGCAATAAGCCAAAATAGATTTCAAAAAACATATCTTGGAATATTATTTTGATTTTGATTCTGAAAAAGCAGTTGAAATGACATAAAAAAATCTTTCATGTATTTTATAGGTTTATAATTGATTCAATGGAAAACGGAAATGTTAATCACGTGACATGTTTCAAAAAATATTGATATTAAATTAAATTTTCTTAAATATCACCAGTTCCCCTTATTTTATAGAATTTGATTTGCCTACAAAAGATTGGGCTCAGTTACAATCTGTTTGAAGAACATGAGCCTTACCCAATTATCATCAGAGAAAGATATGGCCATAAGTCCAATGAAACTATTGATGCATATGTGTGGCAACATTAGACTGTTAGTCAAATTCAGATATTTAAAAATCACTCGAGGGCTAAGAAAAAAATTTGAAATTCTTTTTATTTTTTAGCGGGGCCATTGTAAATAAATACATAAAAATATAGAAAAAAAATTATATATACATATATAGATATCAATATATAACAAAATTGATTTTTTTTTAAAAAAAAAAAACAAGAGTTGGGGTGGGGGCTAGGACCCCTCCCACCCTTAATGTGGTTCCGCCTCTCGATACTGCATAAATAATAAAATTTTAGATCGATACTTCCAATGTTATCTTCATAAGGACTTTTCTTTTGACATCCTTATTGGCGACATAGCAAGTTTTCTTTTTAAATAATCCAAATTTGATTTTATTATGTAAACTTTTAAAAAAAAAAAATTATACAAGCAACAAGCATTTTACTATAAATACTCAAAATACGTGGTTTGTAATGATAACAAAATCACCACCTTTTTTTTAATATATAAAATAGTAGAAGCAAATATATATAAGTTTGACTACAATTTAATTGGCACCCAATATACTAACCAAGGAGTCAGATTAAAATGCTTTGCAGAAAAATGATAAAAAAAAAACTTGGGGAAAAAACTAATAGAAAACAATAACAATACATAAATATTAGGACACCGTTTGGTAAATAATATTAGTTAAAAATATAAACTAACTTATAAATATTATAATAATAATATAAATTAATTTATAAACTCACTAAATTGTATAATAAATGTTACATAAATATAATCATCAACAGCTACAACCTACGAACAAGAACGAATCCATTACCATAGTTACACAACTCTATGGTTTCATCGACAGATTGGATTTGGCCCCCTACACATATAAACATTTGATTTAGGTAGGATAGGACAACCTCCGCTATTATATATACGGTCAAGATTATGTTTGAGAACAAAAAAAATCATTGCTCAAATTTTTGACGTGAGACACATTTATTGTTAGTCTTTTTTTTTTTTTTTTGCCTAAAGGTTGTTAATTTAGAGAAAAAATACATTAATAAAAATATGTAACAAAAAGAAAAACGGCGTAATAAGAGATTTTTTTCAATTTAGATTTCATAAATATTAGGGGAAAAAATTCATATTTCGGAATTATTGGTGATACTATTATATACATATATAAAACCAATATCTATAGGGTGGATTATGTTATATAATAAAAATATAATTGGTTAAAGTTGCTTCATATTTGGAGAGACGCCAAACTTTTATATATATATATATATATATATTTGTTCATAAATGGAGATATGGTAGGTATATTATCTAATTATGAGATTATAGGTTCCCTTCTACTTAGTGTAGAATTTCGAGCCAGCTAGATAGACCTCTGATCTATATTATAAATGTATAAATTTGGATTTCCAAACACACCGTGAATATATAAATAATACATGTAGATGAGAACAGATTAATATTTAAGAAAAATAATACATAATTACCGCTCTGTGTTTCTCTCAAGTTCTGTGTGGAATCAAACCTCATCCGAATTAATTAACTAAAGATAATCGATAAGACTTTATATATATAAATCAACTTCCAATATATATAAAATATTAATATTTTCATCATGTATTTTTTTTAAAATCCGGATGTACGTAAAGTACTAACATCCGAATAAAAAAAAAACACGATAAAATATTAATATTTTACGTGCATCCGGACAAAACAATCGTCCGAACATTTGTATTGAAAAATCATTATATAATATTTATCTTTTTTAACATAAATTAACCCGACAATGTAGTGTGCACTTCTTGTATGACTGTATCAATTTAGAAACTTCCCATGAAGGGTTTTTAAATTATTTATCCGTGTTTTTACTCATGGCTTCAATAATATATATATATACAAAAAAAAAAAAAAAAAAAAAAAAAACAAACAAATTAGCTTATGAATTATCTAATTTTTAGGCATTTTTTCACTCACTACTATAATAAGGCATAAAGAAGTCGGTTTTTAAACGATGTCTATTAGTTTAGATATCGGTTTCAAAAGTGTTTTCTATTCGAGTGTTGTTAAAACATTTTTCTGTTTAGATCGTTTAATAACTGATGTTTTAAATGTTTCGAAAGACATCAGTTATTCGTAAAAACGATGTCTTTCGAATTGTCATAGAAATCGGTAATTTTATTAATTTCCGATATCTTTATATTTGTGAAATGAAATCGGTTTGATTAAAACCGACTTCATATATATTTGAATAGAAATCGCTTATATAAAATGATGTTTTAAGTAAAAAAAAAAAGAAATCAATTTTTATTATATCATAACCGTTTTTAAATATTTTATCAACTGATATCTTAAAATTCATATGCTTTTTTTATTGCAAATTTAAATGATTCATCATAAAAATCATTAAAAACACAATATGATAAAACATAAAATTCATTCAATAAAAATATTTATGAATTTGAATTTGTCAATACAAATTTTTTTTCTTTTCATCCTCATCGAAACCCCAAGCCTTACAAAATCACTTGAATAAAGTAGTTGAGTTTTAAAAAATAAAATAAAAAAAAATAGCAAATTTAAATTTCATATCTCTAATGCTACAAATTATGTTCATTCACTTCGCATCCCATCATTTTCTTCTTGAGTGTATGTATTCATTCCTTGAAACTGCAATAATAACGCATAAAAAATTATTAATTAAACATCAATTTTTCATAGGTGATTTTTCAAGTTCCACTAACATTCACTTATATAATGGATTCACTCTTTGTAGCTCCACATGACACAAATTCAATCACCAAACAACAATATATTTAATAGTAAAATTAATATTAAACTCTTACCTTTTGCATAACAAATATCTGTGGATCTGCAATGATGTCTCTCATATACTTTAATATATAATATCCACATTCATTGTTTGTAGGTTGTTTTGGACACTATAACCAATTCAACATATTAATAATTTTATGAAAAAAAATAAATGGATTAGTTTAGTTAAAATATGTATACCATAACACTCTTCCAAGCTATAGATTTCCGTAACATTCTTTGCTTCCGAGTTGCAAACATTTTTAATGCCCTGCAAGAAATATGTCAAGGAAATATAACACAAATATGTCCCTTATTTTTTAAAAAAAAAATTAAAATTAAAATAAAAAACAAATTACAAGACTTACTTATTGACAATATCCTTAATATCACGACGAACTTCTTCTCGAATTGGATCCAAGAAATATGCAATGTTATTATTGTACGGGCCAAATTTGGATCCAAGGGTAAAATCGTCTTTTCGTCTTAAACCCAACAGTATGCAAGACCCAAAATTATTGGACTCTAATTAGACCAATAGCTTCAAGACAATTCTATCTCATTATATACCAACTGCTTCCCTCTTTTTCTAAGCACAAACACATGCAAATATTCTTCTAGCGCCGAAAGTTGAATCCAAGGCACGTTATGGGCTCCTTTGTCAGAAATGTCAGCACGTTGTAGACCCGTTGCCAGCTTTTATCACAGCTACAAAGTAATCTCTTTTCAGATCTATAAGAATGAGAGATAACTCATGGTTCAGAGAGGCTTCTCTATGGCTTACAAGCTTCTGTTCTCTGACATAAGTTCTCAGAGAATTCCCTTCTTCAAAACACATATCACCGCCCTCACGACCACTACAAGAAAGTTAAGGTAATAACAAGCCTTGCTTTCACATTTTACACATTTACTGCTCATTTCATACTACTGACTTGAGCGTCGGAGTGCCCCCGGCACCCACCACACCGGTGGGCAGTCTACTCCCGCTCACTCTACCTTTGTTTTGCAGGATCGCTAATGCCCACAACCTACAAATTCTGATTGTGGACCTCGGCCGAATTCCAGCATCCACAATTATCAGGATCCAAAATGACTAACATCTAATGGAACCTATCAATTAATATTAAGTAATAAATGATTTTGTTCATTGAAATTTAGCACATCAATATTAAAGTTAAGCAATGATAAAATTAACACTTACGATTGATTGAAATGAGCAAAAAAATCTGGTTTGGTTTTGCATCCTCAAGCCTGTCGGCAATTACACGTGCTATTTCATCTGAAGTTCCTGCAAACTGAACGATAAGGTTGGGATTCACAAACGCAAACTTTCTGTTAAGTAACAAAAACATGATTGACTTACATTCAAAGATATATCACAACTATCATGCTCGGATTGTGGTGTAGCTGGTTCTTGTGACATCACTTTCATTTACCTCGACCACGACATTTAGGGATATCAAAAAATATTGTTAGAGTAACAAACTGTCCGACCCCTGTAACTCGTCCCGGATGTTGCGGTGTTGGCAAAGCTTTTCCTAAAATATCATTACTACCTTTTTAGCTTCTTCACTGAGTTCTTTCTGCAAAAACATGATGTTGGTACAAATTAAGAATATCCAAGCATGAATTCTCATATTTTACTGTAATTTTGTCAAACTAATAAAATAAAAAATTAGGAATGGAATTTACAATAACTTTTACACGAATTAGCAATTCATCTCCTTCATGTTTTCCTTACTTATTTTGACGTCCAAGCATCCACAAAATGTGGCGACTGATTTCTTCATTGGCTTAACATCAACCCCTAAGCCTTTCTTCAATTGTTCATTACATACATGCCCAAAAACTACACAAGATGGGCACTTCCTAGGACGCCATTCATTCTCCATTTTGACAATAATAGGCTTATCAGATAGCTTGCATCTCAAAGAAATTTGATCCATAAATGGCCTACCAGCATCAATTTCAACACACACCCTCGCAACACTAAGCCTAGTTTTCTCATTGGTCAATTTGTCACACGCAAGAGGCCTCCCAAGAATGCTAGAAACATATCTTAGCCCCTTTTGAGACCACAAAGGAAAAGGCAAATCAAAAAGACGTACCCACACCAGCAGTTTTGACATACGTTTTTTATCAAACACAAAATGCGCATGATCAGAGCAAACCACAAGAGAGTCACACTTCCCTAGCAAAGCATGGCCTGTAACAGGGCTACCACCACCACACAAACTCCATATCCCACTACAGTAAACAGCAGACCCAGTATCAAGAACATGACCCGACCCAGCAGAGGCATCAAAATGAACCGCAAGAGAGGCAGATGGACCAGACGTCGGAACGCTGGGAGGGCACGTCGTGACAACTTCCGAAGGACAAGAAACAAGTGGGCTCACCTGACCCGACGAAGGACCGGAAAGCACAGAACAAGAACCCAAAATCGGCAAGGCAACATCGGACAAAAGGGCTAAGGAGGGCTCACGGTCAATAGATCTGACGGCCAAACGACCCACAGCAGGTCGGCGCGGCCCCAAAACCGGCAAGCTGGAGACCGACATCAAAGAAACAGAAGGGAAAGCGAGGAAGATTGAGGGGGATGAAGAGGGCAAGAGGGAGAGAGGTCAAAGCAAGTCAAACAACAAAGACGAAAGAAGACGGTTGATAGAAGAAAAGGGAAAAATGAAAACAGATATGATCTGAAAACAGCAAAGGAGTTTAAAAAATCAAGGTTCAAGTCTACCAAGGACGACGGGAATCGCCGAGGAAGAAGGGAGAGTCGAGAGCATTTTTTTGGAATTGCTAAAGTAATTCTTTGACAACTAATTTTAATTAGGGGATTTCTTTTGTATTAGTTAAAAATAACGGTTATTAATATATGATTTCTTTCCTATTAGATAAAGACATCGTTTTTAAACTAAAACCGTTGTTAAAACTGATTGTATTTAAAAGTGATTTAAATTTTATTACAAAAGAAAACGGTTTAAAATAAAACTGATATCTTTTACTTACTAAATCGGTTAATTGGTAAACCGATTTCTTTTAAAGTGTTGGCTATTTCTATTATTGTAGTAGTGACTACTCGTCCTTTTCAGTTTGCCATTACTGCCGCACATTACTTAAAGAGTGATGATGGTATTGAAGAACATGTTAACCAAAATCTTGGATCGACCTCACTTCTTCTATTGTCAACTTTAACCCTCAACAAATTGTTATTAAAATTTGTTATAATTGATATAATAATAAATTATTAGGGAGTGCAATTACAAAGGTGCAACTTTATTTGACAACATTTTGGAATAAATTAAAATAATTAATTGATTTAAAAGATCCATTTTAGATTGCATACAATTTTAAAAGCGAAGGCGAAGCTGGGTCGTTGTTTGAGATTCGCACAGCTGTTTTAGTGGCAACTAGCCCAATAATTTATATGCTCGTCTCTTTTTGGCTTTAACGCTTTCCGTTTGAACTTTTAAGGGATTGTGCCCGCACGCTCGTGAGAATAAGAGAGAGAATCAACGAGTAGATGTCCAAGTCTTTTAAAAATATTTATTGACGTGCCTCACTATTATTATTATTTGCCTTGCTACATTACTATTATTAAGTTTCTTTTTTCTTTTTTATTTTATATTTAAATTGAAGGAATAGATGACTATGCACTTACAGGTTAACCATATTTGAATCTTAAGCAAAATAAGTTGTTTAAAAATGAATTATTATCTCTATTTATTTCAATAAAAAAAAAAAGGAAAAAGATGAGAGACGAGGATGAATAAACCTAAAATTAAACTTCATGATTAGCATATCATAATTCATAGGTGTAACTATTCGACTAAACCAAAATGGACATGACCTATTAAATTTAAAAGAGATGAGGGAAGAAAGGAAGAGCTAGCCTATTTGTGATTTTTGCTCTAAAGTGGTCAAGATATTAGCTTTATAGATAGAAATAAATATTAATAATTTATAGTACGTTTTAGGTGGTTGAATGTTTTGAAGTCAACGATCATATACAGATTTCCATAAATAGAAAAGGGGCAAATTGTGTCATTTTCAACTCAAAATAGTCAACTCCTAATTTCAAAACTTCCAGTTTCTGCACTTTAAGCATATCTTCAACTAAATTCATTAAGAGTTTGAAATACAGTGCCCAAGTTTCGCCGGAAAATACTTAATGGGTAGTTGCTGACATTAATATAAGATGGATAGGTTTTGACTTTTGTAGTTGTGGCTGTTGAATTACCCAGTTGCTTTGCTTATAACTAGATATATTTCTTGTTTCATACCCATTTTCTTTTATTCATTTATAAGAGCTATATAGCTTGCCTAACACCCAACAAACGTTGCTATATCCATATAATTCAAACCAAATTAATGTACATTCACTAAAGTCATTTATAAGAAAGGATTTAATACATTTAATTGTTATAAAATAATCTGATCATGCTTCTAAGTCTCTATTTCAGGTAAATCTCCACAGAGTTGTAATTAAAATCGCTAAATTCGTATATATATGAGCCGCACTAGAAGTGGGTTGATCATGTCCATATCAAAATTTGGTGTTGATTTTATAATTTTTTGTATTTTTTTTTTTAAATAATAAATTTCTTGCCCATAATATTACATGAAAAAAATAAATTATAGTCACACCTATTATAAAATAATGCCTCAATAATAAAAGATTTGATAACTTTGATTGTTAAAAAAACATTTGGAATATGCTTTGAAATGTTTTTTGCTGTTGATTTTTTTTATCCTTAAGAGACGTGATTTGGTGGTGTAGTGTTTAAAATCTGCTCTTCAATTTTTGCTCTCGGTTTGAATCCATAAATATATTTTTTGAAAAAAAACTGAGACAACCAAAATTTTTACCCGTTGTATTTAAATCCGGATCAGATGATTTGACGATGATATTTATAAAAAAAAAATTAAAAATTATTCGGACAATCTTCACTATAGGAGGAGTTCTAGTGCATGTTTGGTATTGTGATGCATTCTCAGATTTTATTGGATAGAGCTATCTCAACTTAAGTATTTTTATATATAATTTATAAGCCGAACATCCAACGTTAAAGATCAAAGATCAGAGATCAACTTTTTAAACGTAGTAGCTCTAACCCATATACAAGCACATGTATAATTACAATTTTTTGAAAGATCCATTGCATAAATGAGGTTAAAATATCCAGTCTAATTATAATATCGTGAATTTAAATTGAATAATTATTTTAAAAAACCTAAAAATCAAATTTAATTAAGATAAAATATAATAATATAACATGTTGACGGCTGATTTTGGTCTCAGGGGCAATATGGGAATATCACTCCTGAGACTAATCCTCCCTCAATAGTGAATTTGTTTGGTTATGGGGGACCAAAGGCAAACTTAGCAAAAGACAGATAAACACACCAATCGACAAGGAGAATTAACGTGGTTCGGTGGATTTGGATCCGACCTACGTCCACGGACACAAACAAGATGGTACTTTTATTACTGAAATACGCTTCTCAGATCTTTTTTTGTTTACAAGTCAGAGCTTGATGATTCTGATGCCCACTTTTAACCTTCAATTTGTCACACTTTCTCCTATGCTCTACCCTCCTATTTATAATAGTGTAGAAATCATATTCCTATTTGTACAAGAATTTCCTAGTTGAAACAATTTCATTCCCATAAGGATTCCTAGTCAAAATTGTTCCCTTTTCCCATAAGGATTCCTAATCAAAACTACATTTACTTCATTATCCTATTAGGATATTAACTCACCAGTTTTCCTCATGAAAATAGGATAACTTGTCACTTATCCACAATGATAGGGTGTTATCTTCTGGAGCACGCCTCGCTATATGGTCGGTCTTCATGAGGTCGGTCACAATAGTTTTTGTACTGAGAGTGCTGCTGTCGACCTGATAATTGCCCGGTCATCCAATCTTTAAGTGGTCGGGTTAACGATCTTAAGTGCTCGGCCCCTGGCTCATGTGGTCGGGTCGGTATTAATGATCCGGACCAATAAGGGAATTACCCTTTTACCCCTGTCGTGCTGCTTAGATGACATAGTGCCTGGAAAACACCATCAACATCTGTCCCATAGTTCTCGGTTCCAACGAGTATACAAGTTGGTGCCGGGAACTATAAAAAGATGGTGTGCTGATCGCCTTGCTGGTGGTCGCTCCAGAAATCACAGAGAAAAACGCATTGGCTGCAAATCTGGTCATTCCTGCCACCTTCATGTGCTCAGTCAACGAGGATCCCGATATCTACCCGTGGAGACAATGCTTTGCCTTTATGCTGACGACGACCGACTCGGTGGGACGTAACCCGACTCCGAGCTGAAATGAACACTTGGCTCCGGGGGAAATGTTACCTCCCCAGACCAATAGAGGGCCGACCATGTGGGAGATGCTTCGATCCCATGCCGATGATAAGTCTCTTGGTGGGACGTATCCCGACCCCGAGCTGAGATGAACAATTGGCCCTGGGGGAATGTTATGTCCCCATACCAAAAGGACGGACTCGGTGGGACACGACCCGACCCCGAGCAGAGATGAACACTTGGCCCTGAGGGAATGTTACGTCCCCAGACCAAAAGGACGGACTCGGTGGGACGTAACCCAACCACGAGCAGAGATGAACACTTGGCCCTCGGGGAATGTTTATGTCCCCAGACCAAAAGGACGGACTCGGTGGGACGTAACCCGACCCCGAGCTGAGATGAACACTTGGCCTTGGGGGAATGTTACGTCCCCATACCAAAAGGACGGACTCGGTGGGACACGACCCGACCCCGAGCTGAGATGAACATTTGGCCCTGGGGGAATGTTACGTCCCCAGACCAAAAGGACGGACTCGGTGGGACGTAACCGACCCCGAGCTGAGATGAACACTTGGCCCTGGGGGAATGTTACGTCCCCAGACCAAAAGGACGGACTCGGTGGGACACGACCCGACCCCGAGCTGAGATGAACACTTGGCCCTAGGGGAATTGTTACGTCCCCAGACCAAAAGGACGGACTCGGTGGGACACGACCCGACCCCCGAGCTGAGATGAACACTTGGCCCTGGGGGAATGTTACGTCCACAGACCAAAAGGACGGACTCGGTGGGACACGACCCGACCCCGAGCTGAGATGAACACTTGGCCCTGGGGGAATGTTACGTCCCCAGACCAAAAGGACGGACTCGGTGGGACGTAACCCAACCCCGAGCAGAGATGAACACTTGGCCCTAGGGGAATGTTATGTCCCCAGACCAAAAGGACGGACTCGGTGGGACACGACCCGACCCCGAGCTGAGAGAAACCAAGTGACCTCGGCGGAACGAATCCAGCCCCGAGCCGAATAAACAAGTGGCCTCGGCGGAACGAATCCAGCCCCGAGCCGAATAATCCAAGTGGCCTTGGCGGAACGAATCCAGCCCCGAGCCAGGTAATCCAAGTGGCATTGGCGGAACGAATCCAGCCCCGAGCCAGGTAATCCAAGTGGCCTTGGCGGAACGAATCCAGCCCCGAGCCAGGTAATCCAAGTGGCCTTGGCGGAACGAATCCAGCTCCGAGCCAGGTAATCCAAGCGGTCTCGGCGGAACGAAATCCAGCCCCGAGCCGAATAAACAAGTGGCCTCGGCAAAACGAATCCAGTCCCGAGCCGAATAATCCAAGTGGCCTTGGCGGAACGAATCCAGCCCCGAGCCAGGTAATCCAAGTGGCCTTGGCGGAACGAATCCAGCCGCGAGCCAGGTAATCCAAGCGGTCTCGGCGGAACGAAATCCAGCCCCGAGCCGAATAAACAAGTGGCCTCGGCGGAACGAATCCAGCCCCGAGCCGAATAATCCAAGTGGCCTTGGCGGAACGAATCCAGCCCCGAGCCAGGTAATCCAAGTGGCCTTGGCGGAACGAATCCAGCCCCGAGCCAGGTAATCCAGCGGCCTCGGCGGAACGAAATCCAGCCCCGAGCCGAATAACCAAACGGCCTCGGCGGAACGAAATCCAGCCCCGAGCCAGGTAATCCAGCGGCCTCGGCGGAACGAAATCCAGCCCCGAGCCGAATAAACAAGTGGCCTCGGCAAAACGAATCCAGTCCCGAGCCGAATAATCCAAGTGGCCTTGCGGAACGAATCCAGCCCCGAGCCAGGTAATCCAAGTGGCCTTGGCGGAACGAATCCAGCCGCGAGCCAGGTAATCCAAGCGGTCTCGGCGGAACGAAATCCAGCCCCGAGCCGAATAAACAAGTGGCCTCGGCGGAACGAATCCAGCCCCGAGCCGAATAATCCAAGTGGCCTTGGCGGAACGAATCCAGCCCCGAGCCAGGTAATCCAAGTGGCCTTGGCGGAACGAATCCAGCCCCGAGCCAGGTAATCCAGCGGCCTCGGCGGAACGAAATCCAGCCCCGAGCCGAATAACCAAACGGCCTCGGCGGAACGAAATCCAGCCCCGAGCCAGGTAATCCAGCGGCCTCGGCGGAACGAAATCCAGCCCCGAGCCGAATAACCAAACGGCCTCGGCGGAACGAAATCCAGCCCCGAGCCAAATAAACATCGGCCTCGGCGGTACAAGAACAGACCCGAGACGGGAAGAAACATCGATCTCGGCGGTACAAGAGCAGACCCGAGGCGGAAAGAAACATCGGTCTCGGCGGTACAAGAGCAGACCCGAGCCGGAAAGAAACATCGCTCTCGGCGGTACAAGAGCAGACCCGAGTCGGAAAGAAACATCGGTCTCGGCGGTACAAGAGCAGACCCGAGCCGGAAAGAAACATCGGTCTCGGCGGTACAAGAGCAGACCCGAGCCGGAAAGAAACATCGGTCTCGGCGGTACAAGAGCAGACCCGAGCCGGAAAGAAACATCGGTCTCGGCGGTACAAGAGCAGACCCGAGCCGGAAATAAACATATATCAACAAAACGGACTCGGCGGTACAAGAGCAGACCCGAGCCAGGAAGAAACATCGATCTCGGCGGTACAAGAGCAGACCCGAGTCGGAAAGAAACAACGGTCTCGGCGGTACAAGAGCAGACCCGGGCCGGAAAGAAACATCGGTCTCGGCGGTACAAGAGCATACCCGAGCCGGAAATAAACATATATCAACAAAACGGACTCGGCGGTACAAGAGCAGACCCGAGCCGTAAAACAACTATCAAAACTATTGTGTGGACCACAACAAACAAGCATAATCAAATGTCAACCTAAGTTATAAGAGGTTTTACTCACCTTTTTTGGGGATCCGTTGCATTTCTTGCAACTCTACGAGGGTCACTACAAGCAATGCTCTTCTTAATACATCCTTTCTGCATCTCAGCATTCCACGCATCCGACTGGATGACTTCCGCTATCAACTTGGTCGACCTCGAAAGCCGAATGGTCTATGTACACACTGAGATAGCCTTCTTTCACCAAGTCTTCCACCTGCTCCCGCAAGTCTCTGCACCCTTCGTGGCATGTCCCCTTACGTCATGGTAGATACAGTATGCCCTACTATTTCACTCCTTAATCGGGAACCTCCTCAAATTAGGCTCGGCCAACAGACATTTATCCTGGATTTCCCGAACTATCTGGTGTGAAATCCCTGACGATCGGTGATTTCCATCTTCTGCCATCGTCTTACTACGCGAGCTGCTTTTTGTTGAGTTCCCCACAGACGGCGCCAACTGTTGACGGCTGATTTTGGTCTCAGGGGCAATATGGGAATATCACTCCCGAGACTAATCCTCCCTCAATAGTGAATTTGTTTGGTTATGGGGGACCAAAGGCAAACTTAGCAAAAGACAGATAAACACACCAATCGACAAGGAGAATTAACGTGGTTCGGTGGATTTGGATCCGACCTACGTCCACGGACACAAACAAGATGGTACTTTTATTACTGAAATACGCTTCTCAGATCTTTTTTGTGTTTACAAGTCAGAGTTTGATGATTCTGATGCCCACTTTTAACCTTCAACTTGTCACACTTTCTCCTATGCTCTACCCTCCTATTTATAATAGTGTAGAAATCATATTCCTATTTGTAAAAGAATTTCCTAGTTGAAACAATTTCATTTCCCATAAGGATTCCTAGTCAAAATTGTTCCCTTTTCCCATAAGGATTCCTAATCAAAACTACATTTACTTCATTTATCCTATTAGGATATTAACTCACCAGTTTTCCTCATGAAAATAGGATAACTTGTCACTTATCCACAATGATAGGGTGTTATCTTCTGGAGCACGCCTCGCTATATGGTCGGTCTTCATGAGGTCGGTCACAATAGTTTTTTGTACTGAGAGTGCTGATGTCGACCTGATAATTGCCCGGTCATCCAATCTTTAAGTGGTCGGGTTAACGATCTTAAGTGCTCGGCCCCTGACTCATGTGGTCGGGTCGGTATTAATGATCCGGACCAATAAGGGAATTACCCTTTTACCCCTGTCGTGCTGCTTAAATGACATAGTGCCCGGAAAAAAACACCATCAACATAACATAATACTCTTGTTTCCTATATAATCGATAGGAAAATTAATTAATAGTCACATTTATATTATAGGGTAATCAGATGTTTTATTAATTTCGTTTAAATTCGAGTAGACGGTTTTAGGGGTGGATTTCTAACATTTTTTTTAAAAAAAATTAATTTACTTTCGGTTGATCCAACGTGTTAATATTATAAATGTTAAAACTTATTTATCGCTTATATTATAATATATAGTGCATGTTGTGAGATATTTCATGTGAAATTTAATATCATTATTATCTTCAAAGTCCACAATGTCTGACGACAAATGATAAAAGCCATTTGCTTATCATAATTCATAATACTTGCTATATACACACTTCCATGCCAACTGTTGAACATCTCTCATTTTACTCTATCTATTTTCCAGCATGAAAAAACCAGCCGACTCGATGACTGGTTCTGATGCAACTCAGTTCCTGATCTTCTTCTTTTTCATCTTCATAAACCTCTGTTCAAGAACTGAAGGTGCCACCACCTCAACACAAGAGCTTCTCAATGGCTTCAAAGCAACACCAAACCCTTCCGTCTCATCGTTTCAGTCCCTTCTCAACGACACAACTGACACTTTCTCACTGGGGTTCCTTCGAGTCAACTCAAAACAGCTCGCCCTCGCAGTCATCCACGTCCCCTCTTCAGAACAACTCTGGCTCGCCAACCCGACTCAGTTGGCTCCCTGGTCGGACCGCACTGAACTCACCTTCAATGGCAGTCTTGTAATATCAGGTTCCCACTCGAGGGTGTTTTGGTCAACTAATAAAGCGGAAGGTCACAAAGTTGTGATTCTCAACACCTCGAATTTGCAAATACAGAAGCTCGACGACACTGTCTCCGTTGTCTGGCAAAGTTTTGACTTTCCCAAAAATACCCTCGTCGAAAACCAAAATTTCACAAGCACCATGTCTCTTGTTTCATCAAATGGGCTCTATTCGATGCGCTTAGGCAGCAACTTCATCGGATTGTACGCAAAGTTCAATGAAAATTCAGAGCAAATATATTGGAGACACAGAGCACTAGAAGCCAAAGCAGATATTGTAGAAGGCAAAGGACCGATTTACGCCCGAGTCAACTCGGACGGGTTTCTAGGCATGTACCAGCTTGACAATAATGTCCCTGTAGACGTGGAAGCCTTCTACAATTTCCAAAGAAACGTAAGTGGGCTTCTTGTGGTCCGTTTAGAAACGGACGGGAATCTAAAAGGTTATTACTGGGATGGCTCCAATTGGGTTTTAAATTACCAAGCAATATCTGACACGTGTGAGTTGCCTAGAACCTGCGGTTCGTACAGTTTGTGTAAACAGTCCGGTTGCTCTTGTCTTGATAACCGGACGGATCATTCATCCGGTGAGTGTTTTGCTTCAACTTCAGGTGATTTTTGTAATCAGGATAAATCCCAATTCCGTGTTTTACGAAGAACGGGGGTTGAGTTGCCGTTTAAGGAGTTAATTGGGTATGAAATGACGTCGTATTTGGAGCAATGTGAGGACTTGTGTGAAAAAAACTGTAGTTGTTGGGGTGTATTGTATAATAACGCATCCGGGTTTTGTTACATGTTGGATTATCCGATCCAGTCTTTGTTGGGCGTGGGTGATGAAAGTAAAGTGGGGTATTTTAAGCTGCGGGAGGGTGCAGGGAAGAGAAAAATAAATGCGGGTTTTGGTGCAGGGATTGGGATTTTATGTGGGACCTTGGTTATCTCGATTGGTGCTATCTTGTTCGGGAGTTACAAGATTTGGACGAGGAGGAGAAGGAGTAATCAGATATTGGAAGAGGAAAATGGAGTTTCGCCTGGCCCGTATAAGAATCTCGGGTCGGCTAGTTTTAGGTCCATTGAAATGTGTAACACTTACACAACTAGATAAGCTCCCTTGTAGTTTTAATATTATTTAATTAATGTTATAATGACGTAAGGCATGACGTATATTTGGGTATTTGACTAACATTTGTTTGAGGATTGTCACAAACTCTTTTTGGTGGGGTCTTGTCTGGTGAGGCCAAATTGGGCTTTTTATTTTGAACGTTAATTTGTTTTGGTTTCTCCTTTTTGTGGTGAGATGGGGGCCGGGGTCAAGATGATTCAAGTGGGATGATTATTTTATTTGCAATAGCTTGTAATTCTAGAAGTGGAATGGATGACTTTTGTTTATAGTGCGGGTGTCACATCTTCTAGCATTTGTGTGAGATATATTTTAATGGATAATGAAAATAAAAGATTGACCATCTCTATGTGGCTACTTTGTAAGATGTATAATAAATTTATCTCAATTTTATGTGACCAACACAAAGTACAAATTATTCTAGTATTTTATAGTACAAATTATTCACCAATAATATAACATCAATTGCTAAAAGAAGCATACATCAATTTACTATTGCCGATATATATATATATATATATATATATATATATTATATATATATATATATATATATATATGGTGAAATAAGTAAATATAATATCAATTGGTAATGCTATTGTACTTTAAAAAAAAATTGTAAAACCTAAGATTTCATTAACCAAATCAACGTGAACACAAAATGGAAGGTAGTAAGAGAAAGCCATTAGTGTCAACACCTTATAAATAGGATAAATTACATATGATTTGGACCGTAATATATACAATCGAAGCTATCGAACAGCAAAATAAATAGCTAACAACTTTGATCAAACTTCATCATTTAGATTTTAAGATCTCAAAAAGTTAATTGAAGTCTATTTTTTTTAAATAAATTTTATAATTTTATAAACCCTTCTCAAATACAAATATCACGTACTTTGTTAGTTTATTATATAACAATAACTTGAGTTTGACTTCAAAACTTTGGTTTGTGGTAGTTTTTATTGTTAGTATAAAATTTGTATTTGAGAAGGGTTTGTGTTTTCTTTCCTTCTCGTTATGCACCAACAAGCATTGTCAAATCATATGTCGCAAAGTTACAACTTTTTGGATCAAATGAAATCTTTAAAAAAAAAAACTTGCATTCTTGAATTAACTCTTGATTACAATATGGGCTTTTAGAAATCTAAGCAACTTTGGTAAAGCATCTTCTTGGTTATAAACCTCGTATCTCCTCAACTTAAAACTAAAACCCTAACAAGGGCAAGCCAGAAGCAGATACTGTACCACTTCAACTATATTCACATTATAGACCATGCAATGTCTCACAAAATATTTGTTATGGTGTAGTGAAAACTGGGTTATGGGTACAAGGCACTGGATAATCTTGTTTATATTTCGACAGCTTTTTATGAATGTTATGTTCTTCATCATTGGTAGAGCTTCTGATGACTGATCTTTCTTGTAGTTTTTTGGATTTTGTAGATCTAAATGCCACAAAAACTTAAAGATGAAGAGGAATCCTCGTCAAGTGAAATGACCAAGCCATGTAGGCGGTTGCATGGCAAGGACATGACACAGGTAAATATGTTTGCTTTCACTTTCTTGTTTATCAATCTTTGTACTTGCATGACTGCTGTTTCTTGAATGAGTGAGTAGTAGACAAAAGATTTGGTGCTGACTCTGTTCTTTACTTTTACTTTTTCATTGTCTCAAGGACTCGACCTTTGAGTTTGAGAGGAAACGTAATTGGCCAGAGAGTTATGATAGAAATCTTGACGAAAACACTCTAGAGGCTATCAAGAAGATTGATAAAATCAGATTAGCCAGAGAGGAGAGACACCATAAAAAGAGGTTCATTATTATTATTATTATTATGTTATTTGTTCAAATGCATACAACCGTTCTATATTCTGATATTCAACTGGATAATTCTTGCAAGATGCATGAAGGGAAAGAAAGCCAAAGAGCATAAAGAGGCAGCGATGGAATTGGAGCAGGGCATCCACCTGGTCAAAGCCCCGTCTGTTCTTGCACAAGACAATCTCTTACTCTCCCAAAGATCAAAGTCAAGGTCCAAGCACAGGAAGAGGAAAATCAAGCAATGTAAGAGTAATTTTGTGGCTCTTCTTGATCCACTTGTTGTTATATTAATATATCTACCAAAGAACATCCTTTTATGTAGGTCTCAAGAAGTTTTGCCTGAAATATGAATCGACTTCTGTGCAAACCTTTTTTTCCTGAAGGAAGCAAATTTCATATGTTGCTTTCATTGGAGTGGTTTTTATGCATTTCCCTGAAATGATACAAACATTAAAGATTTTAGAAATTTGTTAATTCAAGTCCAAATACCAGTTCATAAAATCTCTGTATAATTCTCTCTTCCGTAGTATCAATTGACAAATTTTTTATTTTTATTTTTTAACTTCATTATGTCAACTACTACAACCAACGACTCCTTCTGGTGTGATAATAGAGGTTAATTTAGGGTTCAAATCCCACTCAATAAAAACCGATATTAAGGAAAATAGCATTTTATTAAAGCCTTTAATCAGTTATAAATTTCCTAGTTGCAATATAACAAATACCAACTGGTAAGCTCAAAGCTGTAGTCGTTAACAGTCACGATGAGGGAGATGTTGACAGAGTTGATCAATTAAAGTGGGCATCAAAGAATCTCAATATTCTGGTTGCCGGGAACTTATTTCACATACTATTATATATAGACGCATTAGCATTTCCCTTCAGCAATTGTTTCTGGTTGTCCGTTTTCTTTGCGTACACTTGTGCTTGACCTTCTAAAATGATGAACTCCAGCTTGTCAAGATCATTGTTATAACATAATCAGATAGAATGCTAAAACTGAAATTATGTACAAATGTGGTGGGACAAGTGAGCAATTTCACAGGAATTATCGTGGGTAAGAGGCGGGCGTCCTTGAGTGTTTGTGAATTCTAGACAAATTTTTAAAGTATGGGCCCATTATCAATAAAAAAAATATAAAATTATTTTTTACTTATTAAAATGAGTATTAAGTTTCTTAAGATTTAGAGTCTTTATTTTTGGCTCAAATTTAGAGATCCAGTCAACTGTCTGAATGGACTGTCTCTAAGATCACCCATAAATGTACATATAGTATGAATTTCAGATGAATTTTTAAAATATGGACTTATTATCAATAAAAATAGATTTTTTTGTTTTACTTATTAAAATTGGTATTAATTTTTTTAAGATTGGAGTCTTTTACTTTTGGTCCAAATTTAGAGATCCAGCTGTCTGGAGGGGCGGTCTCAAAGACTACCCATGGATGTACATATAGCTTTTTTCTAAAAAAAATAATTAAAGGAGAAGGCCAATTCTAGATGAACATGGCACTTTCAAAGTCCTTCAATACCTAAACTGTACTCATATTTGCTAAGGAAAAAATATTTCTTTATTATGAAAACTATCTCCAAGATTACAATTCTAATTATTGTAATATTATTAGTATTATTTTTTTTCTATTTTAGTTTCTGTGTATGGTAAAAGTGGTCAAAGAATAATATTACCTTGTTGGGCTTAGTCTTCAAGAAATCCAATTGAATTCTATTAACTAATGTGTTTTTTTGGGCCTGGGCAAATGTTCAAGTAGTTAAGGTTTTCCTCATTTTCCTGTGTTTGTGTCTTGATTAGGGTTTTCTAGTATGCAATGTGATTTCTAATTACTTTTGGACAATTGTTCAATTTTCCCATTCTCATCTCTTTTGAAGCTCATTGGCTTATATAGGGGATTTTATGGGGAGATGTCGAGGTATGTGTCTATTTGTGGACTGGTAACTTATCAGCATGGTGTACACCTCTCTTAGTACATGTTGGAATATGAGGTGTCATAACTCATGTCGTTATGCATGTTAATTAATCTTGCATGTAAGTAAGTGGATCATTATTTGATTTAATCTCCAGCAGAGATATTTTGTGATATCATAATCTCGGACGGAGATATATGTGACATCACACCTTCTGGGGTGTTCCAGGGTATTCCAGAATGATCAGGTGTGCTTAAGAATGCTATGGTGTTATGATGTTTGAGATCATATTCCAGTACTTTCTAGTCGATCCGGAATACAAACCTTTCCGGAGTTCGGAATTGGTGCAGATCGGATTATATTTGAATCTTGAGAGTTCTTTATATTCTGAAGTACAACGATCCCATAATGATGTTGCTTCGGAACAACTTCATTATGGGATCTCAGTGAGGTCGCTCTGGTTCAGTTCAGTGTTTCCAGAAAATTTTGTAAAATCTGAGGTACTATAACTTTAGAGTTGGGATTCGGGTGGTGTTCGGATTGTTATCCCCGTATTTGATTTCCAACTTCTCCTATCTATTAGTATAATTGTACCATGATAAGTATAATCTTTCTACTGGACCTTTGTTTATTTACAGTAGTTCCATTGAAAAAATCTTTTGAGGAGGGATTTCTTTATGCGTCGACATGTATCCCTTATTGCAAGACAATTTTTAGGCACCTACAGTTTGATATGTCGTCTACCTCAGAATGAATTCAAAAATTTATTTCATTATTTAATATGATATTAGACATTAGGTTATTATTTTTCTAATTTCACTCTATTATGTGGAAATCATTCACGCACCATTCCAAACTAAATCCAGCACTCACGCTTGCCATCCTTCTTCAAATAAATGACAACGACAAACACAAAATATCGCTTCTAAACTTTGGTTTTTTTCCCTCTCCATAATCTCAAAGCAACAACAAAAAAAATGGTCCACTCAAATTTTGTTCTCTCAAATTTTAATGATTACGTATTAGTTTCGTGTGTTTTGCTAATTAATCAGCTAAAGCAATCTCCTCCTTCAAAATCAAATTATAACTCCCTCTTCGCATCACATCTTTGGTGGATGTTTCTGCCGAAAAAGATCACATATTGCTCAGAATTTTTCGCAGATGCTACCCGTCACGTGTTTTGATTTGGTCTTGGTGTTTATGTTTATGTTATAAGTTAGGAATTTTTTTTAGTCTTTTTCTGGGTTATATTTTTTTTCCTTTCAAAAGTCAGGTTTTGGTTAGCATTTTTCTTTTTCTGCTTTTACGTTAGGCTTTTATTTTTGGGTTTTTATAATTTTATTTTTTAAGTTTTCAGAATTTTCGAGTTATATTTTTGAAAATAATTGAAATTTGGGCATTTTTTTTTCGATTTCTCCTATTTTAGTGATATCTTAGATTTCCGACCACTCTATGAGATCTCATTTTTTTTTTGTGATCTCTTAGATTTTTCAACCATTAAATCACTTGTTATTTCTAAAGACTTCATTGATTTATATTTTTATACACTTCTATCCTTTTCGAACTTCGGCTCCCTTTTCGGGTTTCAGATATCTCCTTTATTTCGGGCTTCGGCTCTCCTTCAAGACTGCGACTCTCACTTCGGATTTCGGCTTCCCATTTCGGGCTTCGTATGTTAATGCTCATCAATTATCTACAAGTTTCAAGATTCCGACTTCCGATTTCAAGATGCAACCTCAAACTTGTTCATTTGTCACCGACTTGAGTTTGAAAGGGATGTTAAGGAAGTAATATCTCTTTATTATGGAAACGAACTCCAAAATTACGATTCTAATTATTGTAATATTATTTTACATTATTAGTATTATTTCTTTCAAATATTAGTTTGATATATTGCTCATATAAAGACTCGTACCATTGTAAATACAATATAGTGAATTTAATAATTTCTTTCATTATCCAACATACACAAATTTGTTTTGTAATGTTTTTTGGGTTCTTAACCATGCAAAATGAAATGCAATTTAGAAGAGATCGAAAGATTCTTCATCCTTTATGAAGACTATGAGTTAGTCTCATTTGATTATGAATTTGATGATAAAGCTATAAATTGAAGCTTGTTTCTGTAGAATTTGAAGAGGACAAGTTGAAGAAATATATATTTCTCTTGTATTTCACAATGTCATTTAGTACTATATATACACATTGTTTGAAATTTAAAATATGAAAGAGATTAACTACTAGATAAGTGAATTAATTACAAAAGATTCAAAAATTGATATTCCTTGATTTTCTCCCTTCAATTATCTTGATTATGGAATCTTATCATGCCCCCGCAAGATGGACGGTCGTGGAGAGAGTCCGATCTTGGACTTGAGTGAATTGAAAGGAGACCGAGCAAGCGGTTTGGTGAGGGCGTCCGCTAGTTGATCAGCTCCAGAGATGTGTGAGACCCGGAGTAGACCATTTTGAACTTGTTCTCGGATGAAGTGGTAGTCAAGCACGACGTGTTTCATGCGTGAGTGGAAAACATGATTGAAGCATAAATTGGTTGCCCCAACATTGTCACAGTAGATTACTGGTTGGAGAGAGAGAGTGACACCAAGTTCAGTAAGGAGAGCACAAATCCATCTTATTTCGGCAGCAGTAGAGGCAACTGATCGGCACTCAGCCTCAGTGGATGAGCGTGCAACAGAGCGTTGTTTCTTGGAGCTCCAGGAAATAGGATTATGACCCAGATATACTATGTAAGCACCAGTGGAGGTGAAGTCATCCTTGTTGCCAGCCCAATCAGCGTCGGAAAAGGCATGGAGTGCGAGAGGGGAGTTCGGACAGAGAAATATGCCATGGTCCAGAGTGCCACATAGATATCGCAGTAGACGCTTGACTGCATGCCAATGGTCATCGGTCGGTTGATGCATAAACTGAGAAAGTTTGTTTACAGTATAAAACAATGTGTGGTCGAGTGAGGGAGAGATACTGGAGGCTCCCGACAATAGTTCTGTACTCGGTCGGATCAGGTAAAGGAGATCCAGATTGTAATGTGAGTGTCGGGTTTGTCGCCAGAGGAGTTGGGGCTGGCTTGGCGTCAATCATGTGGGTTCTGGTGAGCAGATCGGCAATGTACTTGCGTTGACTAAGGAAAAGATCATCGTTGTGGCTAGTAACCTCCACCCCAAGGAAATAAGCAAGTTGGCCAAGGTCATTGAGAGAGAAGCGCTGAGAGAGTTGGTCAATGAATCGGCGGACAGCTGCAACATCATTTCCAGTGATGATGATGTCGTCGACATAGACTAAGAGATATAGTGTGGTGTGGGCGTTGGTGAAGATGAACAGTGAGGTGTCGGTCATTGAGTTGGTGAAGCCGGACTGTAGAAGAAATTGACGCAGTTCATGGTACCATGCTCGAGGAGCTTGTTTGAGGCCGTAGATGGCTTTGCGAAGTTTGCAGACGTGATTGGGGTGATCCCGATCAATGAAGCCCGAAGGTTGTGACATATAAATATCTTCAGTAAGAGTGCCTTGAAGGAAGGCATTGTTGATGTCAGGTTGTCGGAGAGACCATCCTTGACTAACCGCAAGACTGAGAACAATCCGAACTGTGGTCGGCTTGATGACTGGGCTGAAGGTTTCATAATAATCCACGCCAGGACGTTGATGGAATCCCTTGGCAACTAATCGAGCTTTGTACCTGTCAATATAACCGTTAGCATTAAATTTGGTGCGAAAAATCCACTTACAGCCGACCAGGTTCTGGTCGGGACAGGGTGGCACTAGTTCTCATGTCTCATTGCGAAGTAAGTAGAGCATTATATTCGTCCGACAAAGCTTGGCGCCACTTAGGGTCCTTGAGGGCTTGGGTAATGGTGGTGGGTTCGAGAGTAGGTTGCAGAAGCTGGGCGTGAAGGTTAAGTTTTTGAAATTGGTTTGTGGAGGTTGTGCTTGGAACGTGTGACAATGACACGGGGTAAGTCGGAGGATTCAGACGAGTGGTCGGTTTTGGTGTGGGCGGGTATGGGTTGTTAGTTGAGTGTGCAAGTGGTCGGTTTTGTTTTGTGTGGTCGGGCACGGGTGTTGTAGTTGAGAGGTCATGTGCTCGGTCGGTATTTGTGTGTCGTGGGTTGGGTTGTGGTCGAGAGTGGTCAGGTGGAGTGTCGCGGGTTGTGTTTTTGGGGAGGGTTGATACCCGGCTGTGTGTATGAGGTCGGTTGTTATGTGGATTATTGGTGAGGGGTGAGTGACTTGCAGTGGGTCGGTCGAGGTTAGATTGATCATCAAGTTGTGGTAATTGTGGAATTGTTTGTGGTCGGTCAGAATTGGTTTGATTGGTAAGTGATGATGATGCTCTGGATTGGTTATGCCCGATAGGGCATCTGTGGTCTGCTGATGCTTGTGAAGTGGTCGTACCTGTGGGAGTAATGTGAGGTGGAATGGGGAGGTTGGCTCGGGGCATTGATGGGTGTGGAATTCTGTCGGGGTGCAGGGTCGACATTCTGCAATGGTGGGTCCAGTACGGTAAGGTCATGGAGCACCATTCAGAGATGGTGTAAGGAGTGGCACGGGAATGAGACAAAGGAGATGTGGCAAAGGAAAAATTGACTCAACGAAGCGGACATGTCGGGAGGTGTAAAGTCGATTTGTGGAAGGCTCGAGACAGAGATAAGCCCTCTGAGTGAGGGAATATCCTACGAAGACACAAGGAGAGGCGAGACTGAAGTTTGTGAGATGTGTATGGACGGAGCCAAGGGTAACAGAGACAGCCAAAGCTGTGAAGTTTTCGAGTAGTTCGGCATATGACCGAAGAGTTTTTGATAGGGGGAGTGATGGTGTAAGGTCGGTGTGGGCATGCGATTTATAAGATAGATTGCAGTGGAGAACGCAAAGGGCCAATATGAGATAGATGGAGGAGTGAGTGAGTAAGAGAGAAAGACCTGTCTCGACGATATGTCGATGACGACGTTCAGAGTAGCCATTGTGCTCAGGAGTGTGAGGAGGAGAAGTGAGAGAGGAGACCCCATGGATTGTTAGGAAGGAAGAGAGGGCTTGGTATTCCCCCCCATTGTCAGAGTAGAGTGATATTATAGGGCGATTGAAGAATTTTTCGACCAGTGCCTTGAAGCGCACAAAGACTCATGGGGGGTGTCGGATTTTCGTTTTAGGGGATAAAGCCATATGTATTTGGTGAAGTGGTCGATAAAGATTATGTAGTATTTGAAGTTGTCGAAGGAGTAGACCGGGAAGGTCCATAAATCTGTATATATAACTTCAAGAGGCGCAGAGAGCAAGAGGGAGGAAGAAGAAGTGGAGGAAGTGAGATGTAATGTGACTTTTATTGCATTGGCATGCATTACAATGATAAATTGAATTAAAGGAATTAGAGACAGCAGAATTAAATGAAGACATGATGCGTTTGAAGATTGACGACGAGGATGTCCGAGCGATGATGATGCCACTCAGGTACAGTGGTGCTGACACTTGAGTAGGCGATTAGAGGGGACCGAGTGGGGGAGGTCGGCCATTCGTAGATACACCATCTTTAGTTCGACCCTGCAACAGAACTGCCCCTGTGCGGAGATCCTTCACATGAAAAGAAGAGGGTAAAAACTCAATGGAAGTGTTATTGGACTTGCAAAATTGAGAAATGGAGATGAGATTACGTTTCATATTGGGTACATATAAAACATTGGATAAGGTAAAAGAGTTAGTTATAGTATTAAGAGAGGTAGAACCGTGGTGGGAAATGGGGAGTGCAGTGCCGTCACCGATCATTATTTCATCTGTGCCGTCATAAGGATGGTGGAGAGCAAGGTGTCAGATCAGTAGTGACATGATGTGAGGCTCCACTGTCGAGAAGCCAGTTTGGTTGGATGAAGAGGTGGTGGTAGCATTTGCTTGATATTGCCAGGGACTGGGCGTGCGAGGGTTGGAGGAGTTGGTCGACGGGTTGGTGGTTGCGCACGGGGAAGTGTTGGCGGAAGAGAGGGCATTGGGAGACCACATGGCCTTGATTGCAGCACCATTGGCAACGACCAAGAAATGGACGAGGAGGATGTCGGTCGGTTCTAGTGTTGGTGGAAGTGTTTCTGGGAAGTGGGTGGTTGGTGGTTGGTGTATAAACCGACCGGTCTGGGCAGTGTTATTAGGATGTGGTCGGTTGTAGGTCCGAACATTGGTGATGTGCGGATGACGGGTGGAAGGGGAGCTGGTCCTGTGTTGCGGAGAGATAACTCCTTGTTGATGAGTTTTTCATGGAGTTCATCAAAGAGAATAGTGGAATCACGGCCATTGACAGAGTCGATGATGGACTGATAGTTATCGTCAAGTCCGTCAAGCACCTTTTCAATTAGATCTTCATGGTCAAGAGGTTTACTAAGGGCGGCAAGTTGATCGGCTGTGGTTTTGATGAATTGCATGTATTCGGTAATGGTTTTAGGCCTTTGGTGATGTGTTTAAGATGATCTTTGAGTTGTTTGATGTGACCCCGAGATGGACGGGCATAGTGTGTTGGCAAGTGTTTGCCAGGCTTCATAGGTGGTGGTGGATTGGGTGATGAGAGGGACTAGCGATGGTGATAGGGTGCCGACCAGAGCGGCAAGATCAGTTTGTCTTGGCGTAGCCAGATATGATATTCGGGATTTGGAGAAGTGACATTATTGGTGGTGACGGTACGTTGGGGGTTTGATGATTTCCATCAATGTGTTTTTGTAAATCGTAGCCAATGAGAATGGCTTCAATTTGGGTTTTCCAGGAGAGATAATTCGTTGATGTGAGTTTGATTGAGTTGTGGATGGCAACTATGATCAAAAGTTTTGTAGGTTCTTGGGTGTTTGGGATGACATTTTGGGTACCGTCGGAGGCCATTGGAACGGAGGATGGAGATAGTGGAGAAAAAAAAATTTGAGAAGGGATCTGGGCGCTGATACCATGTAGAATTTGAAGAGGACAAGTTGAAGAAATATATCTTTTTCTCTTGTATTTTACAATGTCATTTAGTACTATATATAACACATTGTTTGAAATTTAAAATAGGAAGAGATTAACTACTAGATAAGTGACATAATTACAAAAGATTCAAAAATTGATATTCCTTAATTTCTCCCTTCAATTATCTTGATTATGGAATCTTATCAGTTTCTTCCTTTTGTTCTTAAAAGCCTGTAAACATATACAAGGAAAAAAACTTTCAATTTATGGATTTATGGATTATTTATCTGCATAGTTTCTTCTGTTCAAACATGATGTTTTTAGCTAAAAGAAGTTTCCACAGTTTAGTTTTTTTTTTTTTTTTTTTTTTTTTTTTTTTTTTTTTTAAGTTGGGTATTGATTTTTTCCCTTATATTTTCAGGATTCCAATTTAGATGTCTAATTAAAGAAAATTACTTAAAAATCACTCAATTAATCCCTTAAAAATTACAAAAATATGTATATCACGTGTCAATAACACTCTACATCATTTGGATTAAGAAATCTAAATATTGTTATCATTTGAAGTTTTAAGGCTTAGTTTATTAGATAGTATTGTGCTGAGAATATATAAACCTGCTTATGAGCTATAAAACAAAAACCAAAATTTAAGTTTAAGTTAGCGTAAACAAATAATTTTATATTATGAGATTATAATTTTGTGAGAATCTAAAATAACATTAATGCTATTATTAATTATATATTTGATGAAATAATTAAATACTAAATTATACGCTAAAATTTACACCAAACGGTGCCTAAATCTCAAACTCAATAAAATTTTGCATTGAAATATCATTTTACTAAGTCTTGTACACACAAAAAGTGAATAAATTCCAATACCCAATCAAGTAGTTGAATTATGTGAAAATATGTGCAGAGGGTGTCCCACCAATAAAGTGTGTATATAAACCTTAATGGTGGTGCAAAGAATGAATTCTTAATTGCTCCATGCCTTCGAGACATCATAACAAGCAATGAATAATTCTTGTTTTTTTTTTCTTTCTTTCTTCTCAAGATTAATTGTTGTACGCAATGCATATATTGATGGAGCACAATTACTTCTTGTGGGCACTACTTGATTCAAGTACTAAGATCTCTTAAAATATATAAAACACAACAAGTCATATGGGATTGAAATCTTCACACATTATGGAGGAACAACAATTTGATATATGATAGTTATATGTAGAACATTCTTGTTTATATATATATATATATATATATATATATATTTTTAATGAGGTTTTATTAATAATAATAATATTATTAATATCATGTGTATCAAGAGAAACTCAATCAGATAGGCTCATCATAATCTAACATGTTAATAAAATCCTGAGAGAGTTATGCAATGACGCAAAACCCACAATCGCTCATTTAAATTACCGATTTTTAATCCCGTAAGAAATCAAGCCTAACTACACAACATTCCCTCATTCGCACTCTTTTAAATTCTTGATATTAGAAAGCATATTTAATGAGTTTAAATCAGTAGGACCTCCATTCTGTAATCAAATGTTTCCACAGTTGATGGGTTATCATGGGAAATTAAAACAGGGGTAAAAGATAAAAGTTTCCACTTCTAGCTTCAAAATTAATAATTATGACTTACCTCATTATCAATTTGCATGGATCTAGTGTTGAACTAATTTTTGGGTTGAACTTTTTATAAATTGTGATTGATAAATGTTATATAAAAATTTATAATTACTTAAATCTTAATCATCCATTACTTTACATGCACACTTAACAAAATGGATCCAAATTTGTACCATATATGCTTTCCCTTAACACTTGATTGTACATCTTTCTATTTAACTAAAAGAAGAACAAAAAATTGATGGGTTACTTAACTAACTTTTTTTTAAAAAAAAAACAATAATTTCAAATTGGTAGGTGGAAGTCAGGTGGATCCCGAGATGAAGCTGAATTGGTCATTCACTCAACTAATATAAACCAACTTCACTCCTACCCCCAACCTTAAAAATTTCCCATGCATTTGTCACACATTTGTTTATGTAGATTCTTACATCTGGCATCTCTTCAGATTCCCATATAATCTTGCTACCCCATTTCAATGTAACTGTATGATTTTATTTAATTAATTTGTTTATTAGTAATTAGTATTAATAATGTGCTTAAATATGTGAAAAGAAAACTGAAAAGCTTAGCACTGAACTTTGATGGGGTGTTTCATCTTCCTCTTTAGAAACTGAAAAGATTGTATTAAATTTTATGTATAATAATGAATATTTTGAACAGACAGGAGGAGGTTACATGGAACCTTCAATAGGGGCTGTCTTTAGTTGCAGTAGGTGAATCTGATGAGGGAAATTTTAATTGAATGGGACCAACAATCACTTTCATCACTTGATCATCCTCATCATCATCAACATCAGCTAAGCCCCATGCTATCCAATTGCATTTAATTAGTTGTACATCTAATTAGTTTTCTGTTGGGGTTTGATCAAAGTCTACTTGTTTGGCTTCATCTGGAGGAGAGGACAGGTTCTGATCTCATCACACCCATTAATATAATATTATTTATATCTATTTTACTCTTTCCTAATCTTTTTTATATTGCTTATGCAGATCAGGTCAACTCTTCTTTATGATAATTTAATTCTGTTATTAATAACTTTTCTTAATCAACTGACACAACCTAGCTTTCTTTTTCATAAAGGACAAATTAAGGCTAATGTAAATGTATTTACCATTTAATGTAAGGTGACTTGACCCTACAAATGGTTTTCATTTTTACTCTTGATGTTCAGTAGTCATTGATTTTTATTTTTTTACACAAATTATGATGTATGATAGTGCTAGAAAAGACAGTTCACATGGGAACACACAGAGAAAAAAACAGTACCCATCTTTTGTCTCCTTCAATATTTCTATTCTCTTGAATATCAATTGCTACAAACAATAAGTAACCCTTAAATCTTTCCAATTTCTTCTATTATATGCAATCTAAAGTAACATTTTTTAACCAATTTTATTTCCTCTTCTCTCACACACACTTATTTAATTCTATATACATCAAAAAAAAAAAAAATATTATATCACCCCTCTTCTTTGATCTTCATTTTTCTTCTTACAACATGAGGAGTATAGCAACTTGTTACAGTGAACATGCCATTAAAGTCTCAGATTCCTATTGTTCAGGACCTTCGAGACAGCCCTATCTTTCACCTAATTTGATCCCTTCGATCCCAAATTCAGTTACATGTACATACAAAGCCAAGCTCTCTATTCAGAAGCATCTCCTTGTAACGCTCACATGGTGCAACAATTTTATAGGCCAAGGTTTCACTATTAATGTCTGCGACGGAAACATCTCTGCCTCCTGTCCATCCAAATTTCATGTAAATTCTCATCAATTGAGAGATAGCAAAGGCACCAAAAATTTCCAATCTTGCGACTCAAAGATTGAAGTTTTTTGGGATCTTTCAAATGCCCAGTTTGACAATGGACCTGAACCAAGCCATGAGTTTTACATAATTGTTTTGGTTGACTCTGTACTTTGTCTATTCATTGGAGACATGGACGATCATGAACTCAATGTTAAGAAACTCAAATCAGAATCCCCACGTGCAAAATTCTCATTGGTTTCTAGATGTGAGCAATTTTCGGGCACGGCGGCGCTGTGTTCATCTAAGGTACAGTTTTGTGATGCAGGGACTACACATGATATTATGATCAAATGTGGCGGCGAAGAAGATGGATCAAGGAATCCAGTTTTATCAGTATGCATTGATGGCAATAAAGTTTTTCAAGTGAAGCGATTGAGATGGAATTTTAGAGGGAACCAAACGATATTTTTGGATGGTTTGTTGGTAGATATGATGTGGGATGTGCATGATTGGTTTTTTAAAGAAGCAAATACTGGATTTGCTGTGTTTATGTTTAGGACAAGAAGTGGATTGGATAGCAGGCTTTGGTTGGAAGAGAATAATTTGAAGAACAAAGGAAATGAATTGGTTGATGATCAGTTCTCTTTGTTGATCTGTGCCTGTAAGAGCCCTGACTAATTTTTATTTTTTACAAAATATATGATCTGAATTTGTTTATTTGTTTTTATTTTATGAGTTTTAATTTGCAAGAAGATGGAATGTGGTTAATATTCATAATATAGGGAAAACAAATTTATCTTGAAATGGGAAAAATGAGTGGCAGGTTGTGGAATTGTACATGCAAATACTAAATCAATAATTATTCTTTCTTTCAAAGGAGCTTCTGCTTGTCGGTTCGGTTCTTTTGCTTTTAATTTTATGCTTCTGGGTAATTGCTTCTGTAACAAAAGGGGATCAATTAGTTTGGTTTTTAATCTCCTGTGTATTGATGATGGAGCTAAAGTTCTTGGTATTATATTGCAGATGTTTTTTTATTAATTTTTTAAATCAGTCTGGCTGGGATTTGGGACAGATTTTTTTTTTTTTTTTTGAAAACGTTGGAAACTCCGCCACCAAACCACCCATTTTAGACCGCAGCGCAGGTAAAACCACCGGCTGTCCCAGACTCTTACAAGAAGTGCACCCTTGGATTCGAACCGAGAACCTCAAGGTGAGATCTTGTACCCCACACCACCAAGCCACACTCATTTGGGACAGATTTTTTTTTTTTTTTTTTTTTTTTTGGAAACGATGGAAACTCCGCCACCAAACCACCCATTCTGGGCTGCGGCGCAGGTAAAACCACCGGCTGTCCCATGCTCTTACAATAACAATAAGTGCACCCCCTTGATTCGAACCCAGAACCTCAAGGTGGATTTGGGACAGATGTTAATACATAAAGAACCTTTTTTGCACTTTCTTAGATAAACGTAGTAATTTTGTAAATTAGTGGTAATAATTGGTTAAGACTGAAATTGAACTGATTTTTTTTTTTAAGGCTAATGGAAGATTTCATTAATAAAACACCATGAGGATATAAATATGCGGTTTTTTCGGCTCGATCATAAATTTAGGAGTTTCTATCGAATTTAGTTAGGACGAAGCCTAACAACATAAAAACATACATTGTGTATCACTCAAAACTATTCGGATCGGAAGTCATATTCACACCGAAAGCTTTTGAATGAGTTTTGAGGATTTTACAGACTGACCTGAATGTCCCACCTATGTTAATGTTGGTGAATATGGAGTCTGGAACAACTATATAAAATACACAATATAGACAACATAAACTTTTACAATAGTTCATATACAATCTATCATCAGGAAAATTAATAAGCCTATAAGGAAGTTCAAAAACTCGGTCATCACTTCCAAAGCTAAATCTGTCATATTTCTCGTACAAATCTTCTATCGTCTGATAAAAAAAAAAATTTTATTCCTGTAAAACTTTATTCCTAATTTGTAATTGCCTTTGATTAGTTAAACCAGATATAACTGGCTTATTCAACTCAGTTTTGTTGGAATTCGGTTCGGTATCGATTTAATTTAATAAAAATTGAATATTTAAATTCCGTTTTCAGTTGAATGGAGTTCACTAAAACTATCAAAATGATAAAATAATTAGAATGAAATTTTAATAGAAATATACCATTGGAGTTTAAAGAGACAAAACACTTAAGTATGGATTGATAAAAATAAATGCTCATATAAAGTTTTGGGATAGGGCTCCTGAAACTTTACAACCCATATATTAAAAAAATTGTTAACTAGTGTCTTAAGTATACTCATTAACATTCTATTTTAGAAAATATTTGATGGAAAAAAATTCATTAATATTTATTTTGACAATTTTTGTTTCATTTCTCATAAAAATAATATTAAAATTTTCCTAAAATAGATTTTTAATGAGTATTATAAGTGTACTCGTTATTCGTTAACATAACCTAAAAAAAGGAAAAATTCAAAAATGGGTCGTGAAAAAAATCATGGCTATAAACTAATAGATGTAGGAGTAAATCTTTGGTGCAACAGTGGTATGGGTGACGTGGTACCACCAGCGAATTAAAAAATGACATGTATAATTTAATACTTATTTTTTAATTGTTTTTTAATTTTTTAACACGCGTGGCAATTGATGATTGACTTGTTACATGGATGACGTGGTACCACTGTTGCAGAAGGAGGCTGATGGTGGAACAGCATGAGTCCCATTTATGGGCTTTCTAATGGACTTCATAAAGCCCAAATGTAAAGTAGTTTTGGAATAGCAATTTAGCTCAAACATATGAACTCGACTTGAAAAATGAAACGAAAACAGTGTGTTAGGAGGATCTACATTAGTTCACCGATTTTTTTGTGGCATGCGTAAAAACGTTATGTTATATATTTGTTACATAATAAAGTATATCCAACAATTATTGAAAGATTTGAACCATCTACCTTTTTTAAAAAAATGTGAGGAAAATATTCCATGCTAACTAAAGAATAGTTTGATTTTGAGTAATTTATTATATTAACAATAACACTAAAACACGTTAAAATAGTAAAATTAGTTTGTTTTTAGGGAAGTAAAATTGGTTTAAGATTATGGCTAAATTGGATAGAGTTGTAAAGTCCGGCCAACAACCTAGCCCTCGGCCCATCATTGTTTTATTCTTAGTTTGGATTCAAGTTCTTCCGAATGACTTATAACTAGTCGAGGGAATCCCTTATTTATAATCACATGTCTAAAATTTATTCAAATAAATGTGGGATATTACAATCTACTCAATTGGGGCCTAACATTCTCATTGACACATTTATAGTTGAGATTTGACTCCAACATTATTTGTAATGTTCACCCCAACTAATCAGATATTATCTATTCTAACGGTCAGAAATTGATATAACAACCTAGCCCCGACCCCTCATTGTTTTGTTTCTGACATGGACTCATACCTATCAAAAAGAATTCTAACTAGTTGAGAGAATTTATTTATAAGCACATGTCTAAGATTTCTCACAACCAATATGATGAGATAATACAAATAGTATTAACTGAATTATAAGTTATAATATAAGCTAACATAGAAAATAATTTCATATTTTAAGATTATAATTTTATTGGAATATAAACTAACTTATAAGAGTTAATTATGTACTTTATGTGAAATTTCTAAATTAACTTATAAGCTAGTTTTTTTTTTCAAGGGAAGTAAAATTGGTTTAAGAGTTATTAATAGTCTGAACGAGGGCAACGTGCGTTGCATTGTCATGTTGATGTGTACTGGTTCCTACCAATTAACCCCAATTGGCGACTTGTCCACAACTTGATATAAGTAACCAAATTGACGCTTTTGCCCTGAAAGAAGGAAAGCCCATGTTCCTTGAGGAACAGATGACGCTGCCCACATTTTTAACCTAAGTGGATCACCGGCCCAACAAATGGTAAGACGGAGACTTCTTAAGATGGGTTTAATATGCAGATAAATTAAATATCGGTTTTGTATAATGCTATCCATTTTTATACATCTAACCGAATAATAAAGAGCTTGTTTAACCATCGAAATATTCCACTTTCCCAAAAGACAAAATTGCCATTTTGAAATTCTTTTATGATTTCTTTTATTAAAATTTTATGACTGGTAAGTGGTAATCAAATGCGCAGCAAATGGGCAACAACAATTAAACCTATTAGCCTATTATCAACAACAAGCATATGGGAAAAAATAAGAACTTAAATAAGTGATTTAAAAAGTTTAATGGTTCACTAGTTCGATCTGTTGAACAGTTCATATTAAATCGGCAAAACCTAATTAAGTCATAATTAATTTTGATTAATTAAAAATTATAAAAAAAGTATATATTAAAATTTAATTTATGGTTTAATATCTTTATTAGGAACCGGTTGGTCCAATTTGACTGATTTTTAACATTCGTTTTTTTAGAATTAAACCAAATCAAACTCACTACTGATTCTTATTGGATCAATTCAACCTACCAATCCGATACTCTTTTTAGGTTAAAATGCTATAATCTACGCAACTCTTTCACCCCTCGCTACTAACAAAATCACATGAAATTAATATTAATAATGTCTCCATCTTAGATGTGCATTAGGTATCATCTTCGCGAATCGTGATATAATATTGATAAGCAATGTGGCTCAAATGCTAATGCTATCAGATGTTAAAAGGGCAAATCTCGAAGAGTATTATGTTGATTGCATCTAGATACCCCTTTTTTTTGTTCTCCTATTGCTTTCTTAAATGCGTTGGATCCACGCTTAGTGTTGGAGGTTGACTGTATAATAAGATTATAATATTGATTCTGAATCATTTTCTTGCCCACCTACTTTGAAGTGTAACCAGCCTCTTATAATGTATCATTCACAGGTCAAATAAGGAAAACTAAAAACAGCTTGCATTTGTATTACAATTTTATCTATAACCAAAAACAAAAAACAAAAACACTGAACTAAACTCAAGTGCTAATTGACTTTCTTGATTGGATATATCAAAATCATGTTTAAATTAGTGCTTACTTATTATATTCAAGTAAATAGACATAACCTATTGGTAACTCATGTCTCCCATGAAATATATGGGTTCGAGTCCCCACAAAAACAGTGAGGACTCATAGGCTAAAGAGAGATTGCATGAAGATTTTATCATATATATGAGTAGATTTTAAAATTGTGTAGTATACAGCATATTGTAATATATGTAAATTATAATCTAAAAAAAATAAGATTGTGAATATACAATTTAAAGAAAAAAGATTGAGGATTAATGAGATTTGAATTTACTCAATTTTGATTTTGTAATTGTTATAGACGACCTTTAACGAGGATTATAGCCGATCTCAATAGGCAGAAGATTTTTTTTTTTTTTTTGTTAATTTGTTAAATTTAGTTATTATCCATTAATCTAATTGCAAGGTTTGGGCCTTGTGGCATTAGAAAACAATAAGAAAAAGGAATTAAGCAGCGGGTGTGATTAGCATGCCGCTTCCGTGAAACGCAGGTGACGATCGAGAAGCATGCGTTATTACTTAATAAAATAGAATTGCTTTAAGTTTCAAGGTTGACTTTGATTTTAAATTTTTACGAAAATAAATGATTTTTGCGTTCAATTATATATGTTAACGGTTCAAATCTTTTTAAGGTATTTGTGCGGTAAATTTCGCCTTAAATGAAAGTTGAATTAACAATTTTGATATTTGCCAAGTCTTTTCTATATTTAAAGTCGAGTCTTCTTTTCAAAAACCCGAAAAAAAAAAACATGATGTAAAATATGTGATGTTAATATGCTGAAGAAGAAAATTCACGCTTCCGAACCAAAAAAAAAAAAAAAGAAAAGAAAAGAAAAGAAGCCAAATCTACTTTGGCACAGACACAGTTATAAGCATTAAACGTGCGCATCCACGTAAGAAACCATAGTGTGATGACATTAAAAATTTTACAAGTACCGAATGAGGTCACGTGAAATTCATGAATCTACCTCCAACATCAAAGAGATGAGTAGATGAGTAGATCAGGTGTGCGAATTTTTCAACGATTTTTTTTAGAAAAAATGATCAGGAGAGAGAATCACTCACAAAACATCGATACGTGTGAGTGATTTAATCCTTATTAAATTTCTATATTACTCCTATTTTTATTGTGATTACATACAACTCGTTAAACGCAAATTTAGACTTCTACCTAATTTAATTCCTTCATTATGAATGACGGAATTTCTTTTGATTGTTACTACATACTATATACATGTTTTTTGTAAAAAAAAATTACGAAGTGATTGTTTTAAAAATAATATCTGTTGGCGAGGAAAATCGCCATATGACGAACAAGCCAATAAGGGACGAAAAACATTTAGGGCGAATATGTACCACACCACAGAACGATTTGCAACTAGGATGACAAAGTGAAAAAAGATTAGGACGATTATCATGCGTTGCAGTTGATCCCACGACCTAGCAGTTGGTCGTAACCACCCACGATCTGACAGTTTCACGCAGAACGCATCGGTTAGATGCATGACCCAACAATTACAAGAACGCAGCGGTTAGATGCATGATCCGGCAGTTGCAAACTTGAAATGTGGAAGTTCATGGATCAAGAAAAACAAAACCGTACATGCGGTTAACATAGAATCACTATAAAAAGCTCAAGCGTGGGAAAAAGAAAAAAAAATGAAATGAAGACTCGTAATGAGCATTTTATTTTCAATTTCATAGCTTTGTAATTTTTAGACTGTAACTTGTGTGTTTGTGCCCATTGGAGGTTTATTCACTTAATCAAACACCCCTTGCTGAGACTTTGTCTCAATAGATTTGAATCTTACACGTTCTTTTGACGAAAAATTGTGCAAACAATATCTTAACGATAGTTCAAAAAATTGACCTCTTGTTTTAACTTAAAAAGATTTAACAGACTAAATTAGGGGGCACCTGTGAATAAATAATTTCAAAAAAAGTGAAATAAAGTTGTGAATAGAAGAAAGGAGGCACGTGGCACATTATGAACCATAAATAAAGCAAAAAAGGGCCACCCAATATTAAAAACCTGAACCTAACCCGTCGGCATCGCAGTCTCAGCACCCCGTTTCCAACCAAAACTTGGTCTTTGTTGGTTTTTACTTGCCCTTTGGATTTACCAAGTTTTTGACATTTCTTGCCCACCTTTTAACGGCCGTTGTTTTGTGAACCTTCTAGAAAACCAATCCCACTTGCCTTTCGTAACTTACTTGACTATTCTACCCTTCCGTTAATTCCTATGCTTGAGCCCAAAGAAAACTCATTTTCTCTCAAAATTTTGAAATAATAATTAATTTGCCCATGCAGACCGAGTAGCCATAGAGGGGCAGAAGAGTAAATGCAAACATAAACCGCCAAATAAGGGCGTGATCTCCAACGGCGAAACGCCATTGCTCGCTAAAAAGGACAAATGGGAAAGCTACAATTTCGTGCCTCGCTTTCTTTACTTGCCCTCTCTTGGGTCTTTTAAAATCCCCATAACCACCACCATCTCTCTATTATTTTCTGCCAAAACAAAAACAATATCCTTTTCAAATCGATCGTCATGTCTTGCTTCAGGGGCAAATACGCCGGTATTTTTCTGTCTACTTTCGTCCAAACGTCGTCGTTTGTTATTTAGATTTTTATCCCTTTCGCTTGTTTCCTCAAGATCTGTGTAGTTTTTTTTATTATGTTGTTGTCAAATGTTGATTGACGTTGAGATCTATTGTTATTAGTGTCTGATTTGTTGTCTGTTTACTTCATATCTAATCATTTTTGCCGATTGTTGATGATTTTGAATTTAAATCTAGATCTATTAATTATACATATGCTTTACTGTTTTTACTCGTAATATATTGTAATATAATATGGAGAGATCATCTGAATCTGAAATCCTCATTTTTATTTGGTGATTGGTTGATCCTGGTATGATTATTTTGATTAAAATTTTATTTATTTAATGTAATGAAGCCTTTACTTTTTTCAGATAGTTCTGGTGCTTCATGGCTATTCCTTTAATGCATCATTTAATTGTTTGATTTTGTAATTTAACGGCGCTTGTGTGTGTGTATCAGTGTGTTAAATTATAAGATCTGACATGCGTGAATGATTTGATTCCTAATCTGTGTTGTTTAGGTCTGATTTCTGTGTTATCTTTGTTTATTATATTCTTTGGAGCCAAATTATGTTGCTCCTAGTGCAATGTGATTTAACATTCTAGAGACTTTTAATTCGTAGATTTCATTGGAATGGATTTGTATGTGGCACAGAGACTGTTTCTTGAATGAATTGTTAAATTGAAGTATTAACAACTAATTACTAATTAATTGGTTTGTACGTGTTGCAGATGAGCTCATTAAAAATGCTGCCTACATTGGCACCCCCGGAAAGGGTATCCTTGCTGCTGATGAGTCAACCGGCACAATCGGCAAGCGTCTATCCAGCATCAACGTTGAGAATGTAGAATCAAACAGACGTGCTCTCCGTGAGCTCCTTTTCTGCACTCCTGGTGCCCTTCAATGCCTCAGTGGCGTCATCCTCTTTGAGGAGACCCTCTACCAGAAGACTGCTGATGGTATAGTGTTCAAACTATTTGTCAATTTGTTATATTTTGAATTTTATTATGAGATTGGAAACTTATTTATTTGAGTGATTGTACAGGCAAGCCCTTTGTTGATGTCTTGAAGGAAGGCGGCGTCCTCCCAGGTATTAAGGTTGACAAGGGTACCGTTGAGCTTGCTGGTACCAATGGTGAGACCACAACCCAGGGTCTTGATGGCCTTGCCCAACGCTGCCAGAAATACTATGAAGCTGGTGCTCGTTTTGCTAAATGGCGTGCTGTTCTTAAGATTGGCCCTAATGAGCCTTCACAGCTGGCCATCAATGAGAATGCCAATGGTTTGGCCAGATATGCCATTATCTGCCAGGAGAATGGCCTTGTTCCCATTGTTGAGCCTGAGATCCTTGTTGACGGACCCCATGATATTAACAAGTGCGCTGATGTGACTGAGCGTGTTCTCGCTGCATGCTACAAGGCTTTGAATGACCACCATGTTCTTCTTGAGGGTACCCTTTTGAAGCCTAACATGGTGACCCCTGGATCTGAATCTGCCAAAGTTGCACCAGAGGTGATTGCTGAGTACACTGTCCGGGCCTTACAACGCACCATGCCTGCAGCAGTTCCTGCAGTTGTGTTCTTGTCTGGTGGGCAGAGTGAGGAGGAGGCTACCCGCAACCTCAATGCCATGAACAAGCTCCAGACAAAGAAGCCCTGGACACTGACCTTCTCCTTTGGTCGTGCACTTCAGCAGAGCACTCTCAAGGCATGGGCTGGAAAGGAAGAGAACGTGAAGAAGGCTCAAGCTGCATTCCTTGTCAGGTGCAAGGCCAACTCTGAGGCAACCCTCGGTACTTACAAGGGTGATGCCCAGCTCGGGGAGGGTGCCGCAGAGTCTCTCCACGTCAAGGACTACAAGTACTAAGTGAATTGTGTTTTTTGAGATTAAAAAGGGGTCGTCCCATTCTCAGGCATATTGTTTTAGGGCTTTTTCATGGTAGGTAGAGTAATAAAAAGCTTGAGGAACTTTTGGTTTGAGTGGGGGTTTTGATCAAAGCTCAGTTGAAAACGGTTTATGTTATTTGTGCAATTGATAATGTTTTGTTGAACTTCTGGCTCCAAGTTCTATTCTGATGCATTGCTTTTTTACAATGTTAAATAGACTGATCCTAAGTTGAATTTGTTAAAGCCTATTTTGTTAGCACAGCTGATGAAACAGACTTTTTGTTATTAGTAATGAATGACATGCTCAACACAGGGTACGGGAAAGAGGGGATCTCAAGCTATTTACGGCCTCACTTTTTAAATGCGCCCTTATTCCACAAAGAACATAGAAAGCCCTTTGTCTATTTCATATTTAATTTTCTGTCACGCTGTGTTTTATTAAAAAAATTCAATTATAAAACGAGTATAACTCCTTATTTGCTGTTAGTTGTAAGTTTCAAAATCTTCAAGATATTGCAATTAAGACATTATTTCATTATATTTCACATTCAATATAGGCTTGGTAAAGTAAATTATATGCATATTGGCTGTTTAAATATCGACTTCAATTTAGTTTTTATAAATGGAAAATTATACTAGTCGTCCATGTTTTTTTTTTTTAATTTGAATATATATAGGGACATATTGATATTCTCCAATCTACATTCGGTTTACAATTGTGCTACATTTCATATGGATTTAATTAGGCTTTCTAACATTGAGATATTCATCTTAATGGAATTTGATGAACCTTTGTTTTTTTAGAACGTAAATATAGTTTCAAAATTTGAACAAACAAGATGTTTATAAATTGGGATTGGTAGTTGTTGACAATTGTTTTTCTTTTCAGGGATAATTCGTGAAAATCACTTCCCGAACAAACATCCCTCTAACAATGAATTTGTTTAGTTTGTTGGGAACCAAAAGCAAACTCAGCAGACAAACAAGAAAACACACGGATATGAATAGAGAATTTAATGTGGTTCGGCGGAACGGATCTAACCTACGTCCACAGATGCAAAAGAAATAGAATATTTTATTATGAGCTCGGGTCAAACCTACATGCTCTTTCTCTCTCTCTCGTACACCTTTTTTCTCTCTTCTACAAATAACAGCTCAGCCGCCTGACACCAATCCCCTACAATGAATTCTCAACCCTTTATATAGTGTGTCTTAACCCATTATTTCGTCAACTCATGACGTCAGCCACATTACTAAATTATTATTGCCTGAGCTCTCTTCCTCTATTAACTTACAAATAATAGCTCAGTCGCCCGACACCATTACTCTCTGCCACCTGAACTTCATTAATTCACTCATTCTAGGTAACTGTTACACGCTCTGTCCATGTGTCAGCCTGTATTTCAACCACTCCTACATCAAGTCAAGTGACGTCCTTCCATGCATCTGTTAAAATGTCTGGTCGGCAGATATGCCTTCATTTTCCTGAACATTATTGACAAGTGTTTGAAAGTTTATGAGCTTGATCGGGGGCATCTGACTTGTATCTTTTAGTGATCAGCTTCCTCGGGTGTATGTGACTGTGCATCAGCTGGTTCTCCCCTATTCCTCGGGTCGTTCTTCAAATATAGCCGAATCTGATCCCCTGATCGGGCCATGAGTCTCTGGGCCTGGGCCCTCATCCTTGCAAAGATCTTGGGCCCCATCTTGATAAGTGAAATCCATTTACTACTTTTTTCCATACTTCGACTCTTTTTGGGTCCGAAAATCATCATCAACCGTGGTAATACTTGAAAGTTTAATTACAACTATATTTTATGACTTTTAATGGTACGCTTAATTAGGTTTTAACAATACATTTCTAAAAACATATTTTTAACTTGAAAAAGCTCGTATTCTTTTAAATTTTCATCTTATCCGATAATATGTTATAAACAATGCGATCATTGAGAACATATGATTACTTGGAAATATCATATTGATAATATAAGTTTTTCCCCCTTATAGTGAGAGTACAACTTGAATTTTGAAATTGATTAAATATGAATAGTCCACCCAATTGAAAATTATATATTAACAAATTGTCATCTTACTGTCTTTGTTAATCCTAAATATTCTATATTGTAATCAGGTGTATATAGGTTAATGAAATATTCTCTAGTTGTTCCGAATCATATGGATGTTAGGTAGTTCAGTTGATAAAATTTATGGATTGAAAACAAGAGATATAGAATCGGAATCTTGTTCACACAGGTGGGATGAGAATTGAATTCAGTTGATATATATTATTTTGATTCTTTAATTTAGATAGAGGATTTTCTTGCCTATCTATCTTGTAAAATTCTAGACTATTGCCATACGAAATTAATTAAAAAGAAAAAAAAATAGAGAAATTATCAAGTCCATCATAAATTAGGTGAAAGTTTCAAATAAATTATAATATTTTTAACTTTATCATTTTTCTCCTATAATTTCAAAAATGTATCAATTTTACTTCTTAAATGTGGAAATTTGATATTTTTTTTTTTTTTTTATTTTTTGCAAATTTTTATGTGGAATATGATGCACTTTTGTAGTTTTGAGTGAAAAAATACATACTAAAGTATATCACATAGAAAAATGATAAAATAAATAACGTCATAGTGTTTTAGAACTTTCGCCTAATTTATAGTGGACGGGAAATAATTTTCCAAAAAACATATCCTAATTTAAACAAAATTGAATCAAAATTTGAAAATTTCATGACACATATAATCATTAGCAAAAAATTATTTTTAATATGACAAAAGATAAATCTAGACAGATGTTTTTGCCAAATGGGCATATGGCCACTTGAACAAAAGTATATCAAATTATAACAAATGGGCTGAATATAGCCCAATTACACTAATGGATCAAGGCAGCATACTGCAACTGAACGTCAATCAAAATCAGTATTGATTCATGCAACATACAAAAACAATCAAGTGGGGTACTTCCCTCACTTCACTTGGGAAACAACAATAAATCTATAAAAACAAAAACATGTATTTATATAATTTAATTACATTTAAAATTTCAAATGCTATTTGTGGACAAAGATGCAGAAAGTATGGTGAAGAGCAGAGTGCCAAATTGGTGTAAAAATTGGGGAGAAGAGTAGCAATGGGTGCAGATTACTTTCTGTTAAGCTCAGACACAGCAAGTCGAGTCACATCAAATGGTATCACCAAAAAGTCTCAGTTTCCTTTCCTTTCCTTTCAATTTTCCATAATAGAAGTGTAATGTAGTATCATTTCCTTTGACTGTTAATGCCTAAAACTGTCTCTAATGCTAGGGACAAGCAAGCTGGGATCAGGGTTTCAGAAAAGAAAACGAGAGATCTTGAGATGAGCTGCTAATAATAATAAAAATAATAATAAAGCTGATGAAATGTTGAAAGGTAGCTATTAGCTAAGGCTTGGCTAGCTATTGCTACTTGTTTTGTGTTGCTGTGATAAATGTTAAATAACTGGAAATGTCGTATCCCAAAGGCTTTTGTTTTTTTTCTGGTGGGAAATTTCTTTACTCTTTCCTAAGTAGGGACAGTGATGATCATACTGATGGATACAACTATGCATGTTATTATTGTTTTGTATGGTGCCTATGAGGCTATTTTTCTTTATAACTCTCTGTTTGTTTGTTTGTATGAAAGAGGTCGCCTAACTTCAATTTATTTATCTTAAATGCCAAAAAGAAGGGGAAAAGGGAAAAAAGAATTTCAAATCTTTTATTTTCTTTTTCATTTTTTGCTCTAGAAACTGTATTTATGTGATAAAATAAGAGTAAGATTGTATATATCAAAACCGACCTTACTTGAAGTAGAAACTTTGTGAAACATTTTTTAAAGTGATCAGTGAATCCTTAATTAGAATGCCTCTTGGTTATAGGATTCACACTGTTTATAAGAGTGAGATGTCTCCAAATCGCCTTATTGAAGGCTAGCTAGGTTTTCCCGTCGCCTTAATAATTTGCATGTAAAAGAAGGGTTTGTACATTTGGTAACAAGTAACAACAATTCTTTTCTTTACAAAACTGAAGTTGCTTAAGCATGGCAGTATTGCATTAAGAGTGTCATATATAATTGTTCAAAATGAAGCCATTGTTCTTAATATAAATGAATAAAGAAAGAGCTGCCTCTAAGTGAAAAATATGTTTTTGCTTGTTAAAAAAATATAAAATGAGATTAATCCATTCCGGAGGTTTTTAACTTAATTAGGGTTAGCATAAAGGTTACGTTTTAGTACTCTTATCACAGTTCACAAGTGCTAGTGAACTTATTTAATATGAGATTAATCCTTTCCGGAAATTACTGATCAGTTCACTTTTCCAGTAGAAGCTAGCTTACGTTTTGTGCTTTCTTAAAATATTATCAACACTACTAGCTAGGTTGCAACAAAATTGATATTGACATTTAGCAGTTCAAAGATAAAGCTCAACAATCAACAGTGAAGAGAGAATAATTCAAATATAAAGTTCCACAATCAACAGTGAAGTGAGAAGAAGTCTTAATCGAATTTCGCTAACTCACCATCATTGTGTTTAACTTTCGCAAAATAAAGTAATTGTCATCAAGAGGTCACAAGTTCGAGTCGAGGCTATTTGTATTGTGCCAACATTTAATCTTACAAAGTGATTACCACGCAAGTCATATATCAGGTTTCGAGTCCTTATTACATGAAACTCAAAATACTATAATTGAATGAATTTAAACTCTTAGTAGACTTTTGATGGTAAAGTCAGAAGATTGTAATATAATAATTAAAAGAAATAATCAGTGTTATAAAAAAATTATTTATAACATAGGCTGGTTCTACCGGTTATTTCGGAATGGTTTAATCGGTCAAATTATTAACTAATTAAATTTTTTTGGATCACTGGTTCTATTATCTGTCCGAGAAAACACCGGAAATAACCAAGTGACGAAATTGTTAAACTGCCGAAAAATATCAGAGAAAATGAAGGAACATTGAAAAGTAAATAAATATTAATAACCGATTAATTGCATGCATTAAAGAGAAAAATCAAGAAAAGGTACCTAATAAATAGAGCAACATTGCAGTGATTTTTCCCCATCCCATTTAAAGTCAAGAAACATAATAAATGTCCATGTTTCTCTAATAAGATCCAACATAAATCACCAATTCCTATATGCATGTAATAATGTCAGCCACCCTCTTCCAAATTAACTCTTTACAAAACTTTCATGTGTACGTAATTGAAACTCACTCACTGATTTTCTCCATTGTTAAGCTTTAAACCAAAATTTTCCCACAAGTGATCTCCATCAGCCATTAGAAATCTGAAGCAGCTATCATTTACAGTCACGGCATTTCCCACATTAGAATTAGAAGCAGCTCCTGGCGAAGAGCTATCATTTAATTGAAGCCTTGCAGTTGCAGTACTCTCATATGCCGTTCCTTGATCGCTAGTGTAAAGTGACCCCTCACTGCTCTGAAAGAAACCATATGAGCTTCTTGAATTATTCTCCTTGCGTTTCTTGTTTGTTTTGTTCATATAACGGTTGATGTGGACCCATTTGTCTTTGCACATCAATCCATTTTTTCCATACCCTAAACAAATCATCTTGCTTGCAATTTCCTCCCACAGAGCTTCTTCAGAATCACACGACCCACTTTGCTGAAACCTTGCCTCCATGTTTGTTCTCAATTGTATAAGCCTCGTAATCTCAGAATCTGTCCAGCTGTTATTATTATTATTATTATTATTTTGAACCTCGTGATCATCAACAGCAGCCATTAGCTCCTCAGCTGGAGAATGAACTTTCAATTGTTTTCCTGTTAAGTTTTGCAAGGCCTCCATTAAAGAAGCATCGCGAGCTTCAATCCAAGCTCGTTCTTTAGCCCAAAACTTGTGCTCTCTATCAATCCTCGCCTGCTCTTGCCGCCTCCATTCTTCCTCTCTCAATACCCTCTCTTGTTCCTTTTGTTCAAGAGTCTTTGTCAATTTCTCTAACCAAGCTTCTTGTTTATCCATTAGCTTCCTCATTTGCGAGTCGATGAACTCTTTTATCTTAGCCTTCCAGCAGCTCCTCCTCCCTCCTCGTTTCTTATTCCTCCTCTTCTCAGTTGAATCATTCTCCATTGTGCTTAGATCATTGTCATCGGATGACGATGAGTCGGATTCGGAGGAGTTATTAGAGAGGCTGAGGCTATCACAAAGCTTGTGAGGGCTGGGATTATACGTTAATGGATGATCTTGATAATGAGTTGCTTGATTAGTAGTGGTATGATTAAAACGGAGACTGCTGCTACTTCCAACGAGGTGGGTTTCTTGGGCTGAAACTGAATTGCTTGTACTGTCTCCATAGAGAGCCTCTAGTTGCCTAAAGAATCTATAGTGCTTACCATCTTGTCTTCCAGCTTTGCCTTCCTTTGTCTTCTTGTAATACTTGTACAAGTTTTCAAATTTTTCTCTGCATTTCTTGCCACTCCTTTGATACCCATGTTCCTCAGACAAAATCCTATACAAAATCCAAAAAAATGTATATTTAAAAAAAAAAAAATAGAAAGGAAAATCTATTTCGCTAGAAAATAATAACCCTATATGGAAGTGGAAAACAAAAGCTTTCCTTGGTGGTGTTATAAATTTTAATTACCCAATTAAGCATATGACCGTCCAAATTGCTTATCAAATTAAGACTGGTTTTGAATGGACTAGAATAGTTACGGATGTGCCTACACATTAAGAAATCTAGAAGACTAGAACTAGCAGATGGGTGCTCTTACGTCATCATAAGGGCCAGCCATATTTCAAGAAAAATCGCACTAAAATGAAGGGTACACATTTTCAAAGGGGAAAAAGAGCCAGTACTTGAACCATACAAAAAAAGGGTTTAGCTAGCCATTTTGGAAACCAGAAAAGGGTGAAGCTAACACATGGTGACTGCAAGTGAATTTATATTAGTGTAGTCATTTTCTAACCCCAAAACCAGACTACAAACTCGTGCATTTTCACACAAGTTAGCCTGTGGGTTTTTAATTGAGCACCTTTTTGTGGGATTGTTGCTTCATCATCACTAGTAACAGGAAAAAAACTCAAACAAAAAAAAAAGAAAGGAATTAAGAAATTGAGTATTAGGGCATGAATTTGATAAAAGTAATGAGGGCAGGGCATGTATTTGTATACCTAGAAACTTCATCCCAAAGGGGACCCTTCTGATTAGCCTCCTTAAACTTGGAATCAAGACGAGATCTGATCTCAAGAAGAGTTAAAGTCTCTTGTCTTGGCCATCTTCCATTTCCTCCATCTCCTCCAAAAGAAGCAGCTGCTTCACATTCAAAACCACTAATTAAACTGGGAGTAGAAACGCTAGCAGTAACAGCAACACTAGTGGTACTCGTACTATTATTTGCATTTGTAGCAGCAGCACTAGTATTAGTATTAAAATCTTGCAACCCTCGAGGCATCATCAGCATCTCATAGTGATGTTGTGGCGTTAGATGCCGGTGGTGGTGATGGCTGGGGAACAACTCTGCCACCGCCGCCGCCGCTGCTTGTGGGATTCCAGGAAAATGAGTAGGTCGATTATTTGTCATAAGCTGCCTAAGATCCGGAACGCCATACTCGTGTTGTTGACGATGAAGGTGAGGATGAGGATTATCATCCTCCATTTTCAATGTGAAATATTAGAACTTTTGAATTTTACGCCAAATAAAGAAAGGAGGAAAAGAAAATTGGGAGCCTAAAAGTTTAAAAAGAAAAAGGAAGAGAGAAGCAAAGCTTTTAAGAGAAAAAGAGAGGAGAGAGCGGCAGATTCGGATCGTGTCGTCCACGAAAAAGCTCAAATTTATGTACAGTGATGAATGGTCCCATCCCTTCTTTGTAATTACTGCAGAAGCGTATGTGTATGTATTTTGTACGTAAACGTTCGTATAAGAAATATAACTTCGTATGCTTTAGTTTCGTGTTCGTTTATGTGTTTTCTTCTCTGTGGTTTCTACGCTACATTTTTTTTTCCTTCGACTGCAATGTGATAACAAAGGAGAGCAAGGGACACGAGAATAAAACCATGATCTCGATATAGGAAAAAGTTTACAACTTGTCGATATATAAAATTTTGTAATGTTTTAAAACTCTATATTATGATGTATATATGCATTTATTTTTTAAAATTTTACAATTATAATTGTAGTAGGTTAAAGAAAATATATTTCATTAGATCCATAATTTTGTATATAGTATCAAAACTAATTCATGTATGAGTAGGCTTTTATTATTTTTTAAATGCAAGTGGACTCATATTAACATTTTTACGTGACAATAACCAATTAAAAAGACAACCTACACATGATAAAAAGTATCAAGAAAAATATTTCAAATTGATTGAGAAAAGTTAATGAATTCATATAAGTCTTGAAACAACCCTCGATTACTTCATTAATTTTTGAATATGTGAGTTAGGCTCCATGAATTTCTATATAATCCTCACCTCAAAGCCCATTGTGTTTCCATAGTTTCCCTATCCCTTCCCCAAGTTTGAGGGAATGGTTCTTGAAATAAAACATCAACTCGCTTTAGCTAATTTTGTGTGTATTGAGTTATGCAATATAATAAGCTTCTATTGTTCTCACCTCTCAAGCCCACGCTCTTAATTTTAGCCATCCTTGTCTTTTAAATATATATGTTATCACCTGTACATTGTTATATATAATTAGTTTTTCTCTTGTATTAACATTTTAAATATTACTTCCACAATATATAATAAAGAGATTCGAATCTCTAACTTATATATAGACAAGGGGACTATACGTTTTTAGTGTCAATTAATCAACATTTAATATCACATCATCAAACCAACTTTGATCGCTTTAAATCGACTTCGAAATTCAGATTATTTTAATCGATTAATCAACAAATTTAAGATTTCCTATAACAATATTTATTCTTTTTTTATTTTTCAATTTTTTTAGGTTTTGATTGATCATTTGTTTAAAAAGCAGAATGATTATGTTATAAATGATTTTTTTAAAAAAATCGATTTAAACGAATCTAATAATACAATTATCATTAATTTATTAAAATTTTCAATATGTATCAAAAGGATCCTATTCATAGTGATATGATTAAAGAATCTTAAATTAATTGATATATTTTCAAAATAAATAAAACGGTTTGAGTTTTGATTATTATTATTTTAATTCTATATATTATTCCCAAATTAATTTTAATTAATCAATAAAAATTAGGAAGAAACCGAATAATAATAATGGGAGTGAGTGCCAACAAACCAACCCTGGTGAGTCTTTATCGTCTTTGAGAAAGTGAGAGCTAGAAATGAAACAGCTGGAGTATCGGATGAGACTTGAATTGAATATTATATTTTTGTTTACCCTTTCCTTTCATTACTTACTAGAAAGTTGTGCTGCACAAAATGGATGGATGAATTATTGAAACGTGAACAGTTGAAACACGCCAACGCGTTACATAGAAGAAGAAGAAGTGTGCTCACTTGCTGACGCGTGTCTGTGTTTACCTTTCTGACTCTCTCACTGTCACTTTTGCTACTTCCAGTGTCCTTGTAATTTGGCAACCACTAAGTCTCAACTAGGGATGGCAGTGGATAGGGTATGTTGCGGGTTTTTCATTATCAAATCCACATCCGCATATGTAAATAATTTACCAAACTCGTATTATATCCGTTGCGGGTTTTAATTTTCATTATCAAACCTGCACCGCATATAAAAATAAATTATCAAACCCGCATTGGTACCCAACAGATTTTTTGCAATGTATGTATATACAGTACATAAATAATTGTAGGCATTGCATTTTTGCATGTGAAACCCGATGATGAGTCTCAGTTGGAGGCAACACCTTTTTAAATCACGGAGGTCACGGAAAACGGACATCGGAAGGGGAAATTCAGAATAAACAAGGTTCATTGTTTTCGTTCGTGTATGCGTTCGAACGCCAAACAGATTGCGGGTGTTCGTGCCGCGTTCGAGGAGGCGTTCGAACGGTGTCGATAATTCTGGTTTTACTGATAGCCTCACATCAAGCCCAATTCGCCCAAGCCTTGGCCCACACGCCCAAGCCCACTTAAAACACATATTTAACACATGGTGATATTAAAACAAATCTAAAAATCACATACCAAATTAAAATAAACATTAAAATCAATCAAATATTTTAACTCCCTAATTAAGATATTCACCCACCAATTACACAAGATTCCTTCCTTTCATAAACCAATCAAAATATCTCTCCTTATTTACTTGATTCTCTTCTTTACCTAGAAACCCTAGCCTTTGCCTATAAAAAGAACCATTCACCACCCTCCTCTAGGCTAGTTCATTCACACATATTCACATAAAGAAAAAAAGCCTCTCCATTCACACCTAATATACTCAAGAAAAAACATAGAATTTTCCTCTCCTCATCCTCTCTTTCCACCGAAAACAACACTCCCCCTAAACACTCTCCATAACTGAAAATCACAGCCCATATACAACCCACATAACCTCCAAAAATCGCAGCCATTTAGCCCTTAAAGACACCTAAGAACAGTAGCCTAAATTCAGCAAACATAGTGACCAGAAAACGTCACCGGGAGAGCAACGAAATACAGTAAAAACAGCAGCAAAAGATGGAGAACGACGACTCAAAGCAGTAAGACAACGAACGAGAGCAGTGAACCAGTGAACCGTAATAGTTGCGGAGCATCCACCCTTCCGACGATCGTGTACCGTACATCCGATAGGTGATTTAAAAGGTTAGACCTGAGGGCACTTTTCTCATTAGTTTATATTCGTCTTTTGATTGTTTATTGAATTATATTCGCATGAGAGTCGTTTGTGGATGCATGTTGTGGCTTGAATGAAATGGAAAATGTGTCGCCTCTTGTGGTATATAGGATGGAAACCCGGACATAAATTTCATAGCCGATTCCGAATGGACGGTAGTATGATTTGTACTCGGGATACAACTCCATGTACCACTTGAGTAAACGACACATTCTTTTGTTTTATGTTGCTTTGATTTATTTATTTTTCGTTATTTGAATTTTGCATGTTACTTTTGTATGTATGATACAATCGAGCGCATGGGCTTAGTAAGTAGTATTAAAGGTCCCATATTTGGAGGGGTTAAAATCCTTTTCCACAATGCTTTGCCGCGCCGGTTGATGTGTGTTCGGTTGGATATAAGATATGTTCAATCGGGCATACTAGGTTCGATGAGATTGCCTTTTTTTAGTATGTATGATACAATCGAGCGCATGAGCTTAGAAGTCGGATTAAATGTCTCCTATTTGGAGGGGTTAAAATCTTTTACCACGATGTTTTGCCGCGCCGGTTTATGTGTGTTCGGTTGAATGCAAGATATGTTCAATCGGGCATACTAAGTTTGATATTATTGTCTTTATTCTTTGTATGCATGATACGATCGAGTGCATGAGCTTAGTAAGTCGGATTAAAGGTCCCCTATTTGGAGGGGTTAAAATCCTTTACCACGATGTTTTGCCGCGCCGATTAACGTATATTCGGTTGAATGTAAGATGTGTTCAATCGGGTATACGAAGTCTAAGGTTATTGTCTTTATTTTTATATGCATTGAGATAAGCGCATGGGCTTAGTAAGTGCGATGAAATGTTCTCTAATTGAAGATGTTAAAATCCTTTGCCACGATGCTTCGTCGCGCCTCGTATTTCGCTATTTGCTTTTTATGTATGTATTGCGTCACATTTTGTGCATCAGGTTTGTTCCCGTTCGAACGCGTTATCGAACGCTATACGAACGCGAACCTTCTGTTTCCCGTTCGAACGCTCTAACGCGCATGCATTTTGTTTCATCAGGTCTGGATGTGTTCGAACGTGTTCTCGAACGCTATACGAACGCGAACATTTTATTTCCCGTTCGAACGCGTTTAACAAACGCTACTCGAACGGACATGCATTTTGTATCATCAGGTCTGGTACCGTTCGAACGCGTTATCAAACTCTACACGAACATGAACCTTCTGTTTAACGTTTGAACGCGTTTACGAACACTATACGAACGCGCACACACTGAACTAAGTTTGTCTCATAATATTTCATGCATAATTGCCTTTTGGGTGATCTCTCTTGTATTATTTAGCCAATCATATTATTTGTATTCCTGTATTTATCCATTCGATGTGTTCTTGGGATGATATTCAAGCATGATTAGGCTGTTAGCATGTTATTTGGTTAATATATTCATGAGATAGTACTCAAGCATGATTAGGTTGTTCTTAGTTTTCCCTATCATATGATTGAGAAATGTTCGTGGGATTGCCATGTGATGTTGCATGTTGTGATGATTAATTTCATGCATGTGGATTTAGAAGCATAATACTCTAGGAAATGAGTGTTACTTAGGCCTGATTAAATTATTACACAAATCATTTCATTACAAGTGACATAAGTGAGAGACCATTCCGAACCCAACGGTTTGAGGTCTTCCCTTACTAGGGGTGAGTGCAGCCTTAAATCTCATTTTCCCGGTTCACACCGGGTGGCGACTCCATTATTCTCCGGTTTAGTCCCCTGTGGCTACTCCGTACTCCCAACCGGGCCGCGAGCCCGGGACAGCATGCGTCGCCCCAGATCCTGTGTTCCCACAATAACATAATGTATGAAAGACTCAGTACCATATGTTTATTTTCTCATATAAACGTAATTAAAACGAGTTTTTCCCTTCATAATTATAATGAACTAAGTTAGCCAACTCAATCGACAATAAGCTAAAAAGTAATCACCAACCTTTGGTCATATTTTTTATGCTAAGTGTAATGAAAGTTATCACTACAAGAATTAGACCATTTAGCGTCGAATTGTTTCGATGCCATAAGTGACGATTTCGACGCAAATGATATTTAGCGTCGAAAAAATTAGACGCAAAAATGGACGATAAAATGTCGACGAAAACCACTTGTAGCGTCGAAATAATAAAATGCGACGCTAAAAAACAGTATTCTGCGTCCAATTTATTTCGACGCTAAAGTAAAATTTTCGACGCTATATTGTATATTTGGCGACGAAATATATCGACGCAAAAATTCAAACTTTTAGCGTCGAAACTTTTCGACGCTAAAGTATATTAAAAAATATTATATGTAAGATTATAGCGACCATGTTTTTTACTATTAGCGTCGATATTTGCGACGCTAAAAGTCACCTTTAGCGTCGAAACTAGCTTATAGCGACCATTTTTTTTACTATTAGCGTCGATATTTGTCGACGCTAAAAGTCACATTTAGCGTCGAAACTAGTCGACGCTAACATATATTTAAAAAGAAATATATGTACGCTTACAGCGGCCATTTTGTATACTATTAGCGTCGAAATATTCGACGCTAAAAGTAAATAATTTATTTTTTTAAAAATTAGTAATTTACTTATTTTTTGGTCTAAAATATTTAATTTAGTTGAAAAAAAATGTAATTAATGACGAAATATTATATTGAAATTTGTTTTAGAAAAAACAAATATATATTAAATCTATTTGTTCAAAATGTTTATACAAAACTAAATATAAAATTAATTGCTACTGTGATGGGGGGACGCTCGAGCCCGATGCACCATGACTCATTGAGGCCTCGAACATCTGACGGAAAGCCAGCAGTTGCTGTTCCAACTGCTCCATCTTCTTCTCGTGGTCCATCATCTTCTTCTCGTGGTCCACCGTGACCTGTTGTAGCTTCTCCTTAGTCTGCTGCAAGCTCGTCTTTGGTGGTGACTAACTCGTCTCGAAGAGAGACATTGTCCGAATTACCATTATTGCGTGCAGATGACGTTGGCTTCTTACGAGTGCCAAGACCAACGTTGTAAGCTGTCTGATTCTTGAAAACCAATTGCGACAGCTGCTCATCTGGTATGGGGTCGGTCCCTGTCTCCTGAGTTTGATGTTGGAGTTCCATCATTTCGTTCTGTTTCAAAAAATAAGTTAATATTAGAATTTGAGAAAAAAATTTAACATATATAATATTAATTATTTTATTTTAAAAAACTGAAACTTACATAGCAGCGTTCGGCTTCTTCATTTATCCATTTATTCTTGTCATTGTAATGCGTCACACGGAAAAAATCTGGAAATGATTGCACCTCACATGTGCTACTCTGTTATAAACATAAAATAAATTCAATATTATTCCAGATAGTAAAAACAATTAACTGTTAAATTTGACGTTAGGATATATTTACCTCAGAATGTTCGGCACGATGTTGGATAAATGGCTTCGAACCTCCACGGTGGTTAAAACGCAAGTGACTTCGATTTTCCGCATTTGCGTGACATTTATCCTGTATTCACGAACACTGTAAGTACCGAAAACAAAGACAATTATAACTTTCCGTTTATTTCAAAATTTACCTCGTGTTTTTTGCTCGACCAAAGCTCACATAAAAATGTCCAGTCTTGTTCCTCTATAAAATCAGGTTTGTGTTGTGGAGCATTTGAAGGTCCATGTTCGTCGAATATTGGTTTCAAGACTTTTGTTCTATAATCTTTATAACTTTTCCCCATGTGGTAGTCAATATATTGTTGGACATTCACTTGGGTCAGATCGAAGTCGAACCATTCCTACATGAAAATTCGAGTAACTCTAAGTATAAAATAAAAATGTTAATAACAAACAATATCGAAAACTTACAAGTAGCGAAGGGAATAGCTGGTTCAGTTTCGTCTCCCACGGTATCTTTCTCCAAGATACGTAGTTTTGGGGAGCTTCATATCGAGCTGTAGCTCCTATGGCTGTATTAAACGCTGAATTATGTTGTCCGACTTGAGTGTGTCCATCATCTGATATCTCTATCCGGATACGACCGTGAGCCTTAACGTACTTAGCCAACCCCAGGCCACGGGTGCTTCCTCGACCCTTCACTGTACTGGACTCACCTGTGCTAGCAGAGAAATCACCAGGGCCAGTTGCCCTTGCTGATGTAGATGGAGTCGCGGTAGCCCGTTTGCGATTGCCCCGGTGCCATCTGCAAAAACCCGTCGCATTAGCGTCATCAAATTCCAAAATTCTTATACATATACATACATATCCATACAAGTCAATACAACTTAACAAAAGCGCTTATAACATCGAATGCTCACTTTCGTTTTCAAATTCATTCATTCATTTCACATATGCATTCATTATCCATATAATCTACGAGTTCCATCATACACGTACATACAAACAGTCACACACTCAATGGGATACATATAACCAACCACGAAGCACACAATCACACGACTTCTCATGCACACGTTCGTATGGCGTTCTCGAACGCGTTCGAACGGACCAATTCCAGTGAGCTCACGTTCGTGTGGCGTTCTCAAACGCGTTCGAACGGACCAATTCCAGTGAGCTCACGTTCGTATGGCGTTCTCTACCGCGTTCGAACGGACCAATTCCAGTGAGTTCACGTTCGTATGTCGTTCTTTAACGCGTTCGAACGTAAAGTGGGTGTTCGAACATATTAAAGAACGACATACGAACGTGAACTCATTGGAATTGGTACGTTCGAACGCGGTCGAGAACGCCATACGAACGTGAGCTCACTGGATTGGTCCGTTCGAACGCGTTTGAGAACGCCACACGAACGTGAGCTCACTGGAATTCAACTTATCAAACAGTTATAATTAACCAAAGAGGGCACAAATTCAAACTTAACATTATATAAATATTAACCAAAGATGATGATGATTTTGAAGACGAACAGCAGCATTGGCTGCTGTTCTTGCCCAGAATCATCATCATCATCATCAATTTCATCAAAAAATAATTCATCAATTTCATCAATAATATCATCAAACTCATCCTCAAATTCATCAAATTCATCCTCATAAACAATTTTAAATCACAAAGGAGACTTACCTGTTGATTTCCTTCGTTCGTCACTGTTGGAGAATGAGAAATGAGTTTTTGCTTCTGAGCCGAGGAAGAAGAGAGAAGCACTGGTTTTAGGGATTTAAAGGACATTTAGCGTCGAAATAATTGACTGTTAGCGTCGCAGTACTTCGACGCTAATTGTTAGGCGGGTTATTGAAAAATTAGGTTTTTTTTCCGGTAAATTTAATTTTTAATTAGCGTCGACATACTATATTCGACGCTAAAGTAGAGACATATAGCGTCGAAATACTGTATTCGACGCTAAATTAAAGACATATAGCGTCGACATACAATTGGCGACGCTAAATGTAAGACATATAGCGTCGAATATAGTATTTCGACTCTAGATAAAAATTAAATTTCCCGGAAAAAAACCCTAATTTTCAATAACCCGCCTAACAATTAGCGTCGTCGAAGTAATTGACATTTAGCGTCGAAGTAATCGACGCTAAATGTCATTTACATCCCTGCAACCAGTGCTTCTCTTCTTCCTGGCTCAGAAACAAAAAACTCATTCATAACATAGTTATACTATTAATCATTACGTTAATATTTCAACAATATCTAAAGAGTAATTAAAATCAACAACCATACATTAATCCATAAAATTATTCATCCATCACAAAATACTGTAACTTCATAATTAATCACTATTATCGTCGGTATTTGAGGATTCGTGACTGGAATCGAAGTCATCTTCAGTGTCAAATTGTTCTTCACTTGCTACTTCAACGCTCACTTCAGAATGAGGAATTAGCTCAACGTCTGTACTAGATCGAGTTAATGTTATATTTTCAGGAACGTTGACAGTTGGTCCAACAAATATCTGTTCAGGAACTTCAAAATTGCCGGAGACTTCTTGTGTTTCATCTGATATGTCAACTCTATCTTTCTCCTGCGTGTCCCAAATGGCTCTATGTTGTAACTTTTCTACCACCATCCATCCAGTTCCTAACTTAGGATCAGGTATATATATCACTGAACGTGCTTGCGTACAAAAAATGTATGGATCATTCTTGTACCAACAACGTTGAACATTAATTGACGTGAGATGATTACTAACTTGAATTCTCCTCTTTCTGGCATTAGTGTCAAACCACTTACATTGGAATAGCACAGTATGTCGTCTGGGTCGATATATGAACTCAATGACCGATTGCAATACGCCGTAGAAGTCAATTACATCTGAGCCGTGTTCTCCTTGGACTACAATTCCAGAATTTTGAGTCACATGATTAACATCTCGCTGTTCGGTATGAAATCTAACTCCGTTGACAATACATCCACTGTACTCATACGCCTGCATTTGAGGCCCATAAGCCAAAGAAACCAACGATGATTGCGAGTCCAATTGACCATTTTCCACTTGATTAATAATCTGACAATGAAATATATGTGTTAATATAACAAACTGAAATGTCTAATGTTAGGATCAAAATAAATATAAAATATTATAACTTACAGTTGTCTCAAACCATTTAGGAATTCTTTTTTGTGGGTTTCATCAACATTATGGTCACCAGCAATTTGTAGCATTGTTAGATGTTGCCTACAATAAATTATCACGGTTAATGTATGGAAAAAATTCAGTAATGATGCACCAGAAAAACTTACGTTAAATACGGTTGCACTTCATCACAATACTCAATATAAACCAATGCGCACGTTGAACTTCCTGACGGGTTAGTAATTTGACACCTACTGCCCCAAATGGTCTGTAATTTTGAAGGAACACTGTGATCTCTTGGCTATTACTTGCATCTCCATCATAGTTTCGTGGCCGACGATTGAAATGAGTTTCAATATTCTGCATGTACATCGAACAAAATGTTATTGCTTCATTTATTATAACAGCTTCAGCTATTGAACCTTCAGGTCATGCCTTGTTTTTGACATATTGTTTGTAATCTCCCAAAGCTCTGCAGATATGACAACAAGTTTGCATTAACACTAAATTATATGCAAATAAAAACGGTTACAAATTTTCTTATATAAAACTGTATATATATATATATAGTACCTCTCAATGGGATACATCCATCTGTAATGGACAGGACCTCCCTTTCTAGCTTCATCCGGTAAATGCACTGCCAGATGTACCATGACATCAAAGAAAGCGGGTGGCAAAATTCGCTCCAGCTTGCATAGGATTATCACGATTCCTCGCTCAAGGTCGTTAATAACAGATGTGCTTAATGTCCTCTGACACAATTGTTTAAAGCCACATAGATCAAGTACGGCGTCGCATACATTCGGGGGGAGATAAGGTCGAATTCCAACATGAAGGAGAATCTCGAGCAGCACATGACAATCGTGACTCTTTAATCCCGTTATTGTATCATCTCTGACCCAACGCCCAATATTGGATGCATAATTATCAGGGAATTTAACCATTTTCAGCCAATCACATAATGATTTTCTCTCCGATTGATTGAGCACATAACTAGCAGGAGGCTTAATAAAACCTCGAGTGGAGTCTTGTAAATGCAATTCACTGCGAATTCTAAGATCTTGTAGGTCCAATCTAGCATTTACAGTGTCTTTTGTCTTACCCGGAATATTGAATAGTGTACCCACTAAACTCTCACAAATATTTTTCTCTATATGCATTACATCCAATTATGTCGCAAACTCAGAGTCCCCCAATATTCTAACTCAAAGAAAATACTTTTTCCTGTCCAATTCAACTCTTCAGGTAACCGTTTTCGATTTTTATCTCTATTATTAGGATGTTTACCTGGTGTGCTGTCTTTGAGTTGTTGATGTTGGCAAAGTATGTCAAATGCAGACAATCGACTGGGCTTACTCTGAGGTTCATGTTGCCCGTTAAATAATTTACTCCTCCGCCAAGGATGACTCGACTCAAGAAATCTCCTGTGCCCCGTGTATCCGATTTTATTCCGTAATCGTTGCGAAGGTGTATGATCCGCACAAACTGGACATGCCATGTATCCTTAGTGCTCCATCCAGATAATGAACCATAGGCTGGAAAATCATTAATGGTCCATAATAATGCGGCATGCATCTGAAAATACTACTGCTCTGAAGCTGCATCATAGGTATGCACACCCACATTCCATAATGTTTGTAACTCCTCGATCAATGGTCTCAAGTAAATATTTATATCTTTACCAGGTGAACGTGGACCAGGGATAAGCAATGACATAAACATGAACGGATCCTTCATACATTCCATGGAGGTAAGTTATATGGAATGACAATAACGGGCCAGATGCTATAAGAGTTGTACATATTCCCAAATGGGTTAAAACCATCAGAGGCAAGACCTAACCTGACATTACGGGGGTCCTCAGCGAAACGGGGGTACATGTCATCAAATTCCTTCCATTCCTTCCATTCGGTTCGTCCGCAGGATGTCTAAGTATGCCCTTCGCACCGATCCTCTTTTCATGATGCCACATCATATCAGTCGCTGTGTGTCGTGACATGAACAATCTCTGCAGCCTGGGCGTTAAAGGGAAATATCGCAATATCTTTTGAGGCACTTTCTTCCCCATACCACGACTTTGTACCGACTTTCACCACATATCGGAAATGTTCAAGTGATTCATACTCGGCACGAAATAATACACAATCAAACTTACAAGCATGAATGGATTCATACCCCATTCCCAGATCACGCAACATTTTCTTTGCCTCGTAGTACGACTTAGGCAATTCGCTTCCAACCGGTAACATTTGGGCCAGTAACTCTAACATCATATCGATACTTTTGTTGGTCATTCTGTTGATCACTTTAATGTGTAATAATTTCACAACGAAATTCAAGATCGACATTACAGCACCTTCGAATGTAATTTTTTTTGCCTCATCAAGTAGTTCACTAAATAAGTTTTGATCATTTCCACTTAACACTGGCATGTCGCCACTAACACTATGACCAAGTTGTGGACCTTGTAAGTCATGCAAAATATCGGCGATATCATCGTTTGCAGGTTGATTGTAACTACTGCTCCCTTCGCCGACATCAAAAAACCGTGACTGAGAATGATACTGCTCACCGTGATAAATCCACGTACGGTAAGTGGGTGATATTCCTGGCATGTATAAATGATTATGAACTTCATCTAACCGCTTCCTTTTCCTATTCAAACAATTTGCACATGGACAACGAACACAACCTTCTGCATCAATGTGTTGCTTTGCGACTTCCATAAACTCAGACACTCCATTACGATATTCAACACTCAATCTATCCAGAGAGCTCATCCATTTCTATCCATTTTAGCAGAATACCTAAATATAATAATATAATTATTAGATATCATTTTACAGTAATCAACATTACTAATTCAGTAATACTTAATTTAAGCATATATATATATATATATATATTTGGTTGATAAATTAATTAAATAGTTTACAGAAAAATCTATTTTGTTAATTATATACTTACTCTACATATATGAATCATAAATCACTAACAAACAGCATATAAACAGCATATAAACAACATATAAACAACATATATAATCATAAAAATTGAAAATAATAAAGAAATATGAAAGAAGATTTACCTTTTCGGAATTGATTACAATTTTATTGAAAATTTTTAGGAGAGATGTGAGGCTGTAGAGGAGAAATTCTCAGATTTCAGAGGATTTTTATGAAGAGAATGAGAGAAAAAACAGAGGGGGAGAAGGGGTGGTGACCTTCTGTATTTTAATCTATCTTTAGCGTCGAATACTAAATTCGACGCTAATTTTGCCGTTTTTAGCGTCGAAACGTTTTTTTCGACGCTAATATGTACATTTAGCGTCGAACCCGTTTTTTCGACGCTAAATATAAAATATTAGCGTCGGATTTAATTTAGACGCGAAAGAATCAAGAATCTGTCGGTGGAAGCTTCATAACTATTTAGCGTCGAATATTTGTTCGACGCTAAAAGTATTATTTTAGCGTCGAATATTCAAAATCGACGCTAATTGTATACGTTTTTAGCGTCGAAACTGTTTTGTCGACGCTAAATATAAAAATATAGCGTCGAATTAAATTTAGACGCGAAAGAATCAAGGACCTGTCGGTGGAAGCTTCATAACTCTTTAGCGTCGAAATTGTTTTCGACGCTAAAAGTATTATTTTTGGCGTCGATTATTCACATTCGACTCTAATTGTTTCCGTTTTTAGCGTCGAATTTAATTTAGACGCGAAAGAGTCAAGGATTTGCCGGTGGAAACTTCATACACCTTTAGCGACGATATATGTTCGACGCTAAAAATTATATTGTTGGGCGTCGACCACGTGTTTCGACGCTAAAAGTGTAATATCTGGAACCAAAAATTATTGCAATAATATAATTATTCAGCGTCGAATATTTTTCGACGCTAAAGTTTTGTTTTTAGCGTTGAAATATAGTTTCGACGCCAAAACATTAATATTCGCGTCGAAGTTTTATTCCGTCGCTAAAAATATGACATATAGAGTCGAAACTAATATTCGCTCTAAAACTAACTTTTAGCGTCGCATAATGTTTCGACGCTAAAATTTGGACGCTAAAAGCCATAATTCTTGTAGTGTATGTTTACAAGGCTCAAGTGATGTAAGTGATGGAGAAGCAGGAAGCTACTGAAGTTGCAGCAAACACTAGCTTATTTTGCTCGTCTCTCGTTTCTGATCATGTGAACTTAATCCAAATTTTTGTATTATAATTTATTAACAAGTGTGATTAAAAACAACAATAGTCATGCAAAAATTCTTCATTGGGCGTTGGTGCGGGCCGGCTGGAGTGGGAGTGTGGGAACTGTGGATTAGTGTTTTAGGTTTAGGTTTGTTAGTTGTTTTTATATGAAAGTTTTTTATATTGTCCTAAAAATATTAATTAATAAAAAATAATATTGCGGGTATGTGCTACCCGCATTTTTTTTCTTAAATACCAAAATCGCACCGCACCCGCAGCAGGTTCTGCTTTAAATTACCAAACATGCACGCACCCACTAATATATTTACCAAATTCTACCCATTGCGGGCGGATTTTTGCGGGTTTGTGGGTAAAATTGTCATCCCTAGTCTCAACTCTCTCCTTATTATTATATAAATTTACATAATAAAGTGTTAATTTTTCTATGAATCCACACGAAATTCGTACATACGCCCGCACCCCATAATGACTATATAATATATATATATTTATAATGGTAATTATTTGCCACTAATTTTGAATTATTATGAGACACACAAAACAAACAATTATAATCTTAGTTTGTATTGATATGACTTTCAATATAACGTTGTCCATTTGCTTGAAATCATATCTCAATCTGTATGATTGGGCAGGCTGATTAATTAGCTTCTATTTTATTTAGTTTGTTTTCACTTATGATTATGTTGCTCAATCAAATGCATCGTACTCTTTGTTTTTGTTTTGTTTTGTTTTGTTTTTTTTTTAAATAATTTTATAAATATGATTGTGTTCTGATTATGATATAATATGAGTCATTAATATGTTTTAAAAATTCAAGAATATAATTTGATATAAATCAAAAGATCACTGTTTAAACTCTTGCTTGAATGGAAAAAAAAAGGTCTAATTATGAGTCCTTTACAATTTCTTTTATTAATGTATCACTTTCTTTCCCATTCAATACATATTTCTCTTGATCGATTAAAAGTGACTTTGTTAATATTTTCTAATTCATTTCTATCAAAAGGTTGTGTTATACAAAAAAAAAAAAAAAAAAAAAAATTTAACAAAATTATATATTATCATACAAAACCATAACCATATAATAAATTAATATTACACCATACAATACAATGATACAATTGCTTCATCTTAGTCACACTCCATTTTTATAAAATTCACATTATCACTGTTGCTATAATTTTTTATTAGTAAATTAAATATTACATCCTTTAGTTATAGTATCGTCATTTATTGTCTTTTAAAATATTATTTATTTATCAATTAAAATTTGTAAGGTACAAATGCAGAAGTATTAGTCATTTTTTCCAAATATTTATAGATTTAAGAACATAAAATATTATCAATATTAGTTGATTTCATATCAAATAAAAAATTGTTATCATAATTTGTGAAAATCAATGAGTATGTTAACTAAATGTATTAGTTTTAAATTTCTTTAACTCTACATTGTTCTAATTTTCATCGAAACTCATTTTGTTAGATGTGAAGGTTTTTAATGTATGAACCACTTTAACATTTCGTATCCCTGCCCTTCCTCTAGTTTAGATTTTAGAATCATCAAGAAGAATAGTGTAGTTCAAAACCAAGATTAAATATATGCAAACATACACACACATCACATACAAATAGTCCTGATCGATGTAATAATAATCGGACATACAAGAAAATACATGTATTATATTATCTATTCTAATATTATTCGAGATAGTTTTTTTTTTTTTTTTTTTTTTTGGAAACGTTGGAAATCCCGCCACCAAACCACCCATTCTAGGCCGCGGCGCAGGTAAAACCACCGGCTGTCCCAGGCTCTTACAAGAAATGCACCCCCTGGATTTGAACCCAGAACCTCAATGTGAGATTCTGGACCCTACACCACCAAGTCACACCCTTTGGGGACAATCTATTCGAATATTATTCGAGATAGTACGTATGGGAACAAAATTTTCGTGTGAACACATAAAAAATATACATATTTTCTCGTATATTTCTCCCAAAATGAGAAAGTATGTTTACATTCTCTCGTGCGTCCGTAGCATCAGATAATAACTATATATATGGTAATAATATTTCAACTTAAATTTAGATATATCCCTAAAAGATTGTTTAGTTGGCTTAATTCTTGTAATATAAGCAATAAGTCACATATTCAAGTCACAATGGATTCATTTAATTTGAATTTGGGTGGGATGAAGGTGTATTATTTGAGAAAGAGACGTAGATTTTCCTTAATTTTTTTTTTTTTTTTAAAATCTATATATTATATTTATGTCATTGGTCTAAGTCAATTCAATGGTATAATGGTTGATGAATTTAAATCATTAACTATTATTTTTGTTTTAAATATCTATTATTAGATTGGTTTAAATTAATGACTTAAATTTTGAAGTATGCATTTAAATTAAAATTTTAAATTATGTATGTATACATTTTTATTTTGAATTTTATCCAAGTAAAAGAGCAAAAATAACCGAGGTTGCTATTTTAGCGGTCAAAGTTTTACCCGAGCAAAATAACAGCGTTGATTAAAAAAAAAACAAAAACATTCAAACTGCACAACAAGAAAATAAATAAATAAATAAAAATTGTCAGATTGAGGGCCTCCAGCTCCTGGCAAAACACTTCAAGTAAGGTGGTGGTCTAAATTGATTTTTTATTTTTCATGTTATGGTGATGTTCATCTCGACAAAAAACAGTGGTTCTCATTGGAGGTAAAGGTTACCTAGATTTGTTATTCTGTATATATATCTATCAAAAATAAAATTTTATTATTATTATTATCAAATAAAATAAATAATTAAAGAAATCAAACACCAGCACCAGCAATTAATAGCTACCGATACCTAATTGAGTTTCATAATCATAATTGATATAAAGTCTTGACAGGAAAGGATTGTAATGTTAGATTCCAACAATTAAAATAAAATTTGTAGAATTTTTATGACATAAATATTAAATAAAATTATGGTATCCGGATAAAGTAAAATGAAATCAAAGTATCAATGTAGCCGATGCTACTATAAAAATAAAAATAAAAAATCATACCCAATACTCTCATGTTATAAGTAGGATTTAAAAAATTTATTGATGCAAGTAGTTTTATTTTTTTCTCACATAAAAGTTGTTTCTAACGTTTGAACAATATCAAAAAAATTATTTAGTTGGGTCTTATTTATCATTTAAAAAACACTGCAAAGAAAATAATTATTTAAATGGTGAGTTTTGTATTTTGATTAGAATATAATAATGTTGACATCTGATTTTCATCTCAGGGGCAATAAGGGAATATCGCCAATAGTGAATTTGTTTGGTTATGGAAAACCAAAAGCAAACTTAGTGGAAGGTGGAAAAACACACGGATTGGCACAGAGTTTTAACATAGTTTGGCGGATTGAATTCAGCCTACATCAACGGGCACAAAACGGATGGGTGTTTTATTTTATTGCTAAGAACCGACTCGGCCAACCTGTTTTGAATGAGGTCGGCGTATGGCCGAGCAGTTGAAAGATATTACAATTGTTATTTTCCTTTTGTTACAAGTTGCTATTCGGAAAAAAAAACCCCCTAAAACATGAGGCTACCCTCCCTTTATATACTCCTCAAATTATAATAATGTTCTTCCTACTTGCAATGAAACCCACGTAATGCCTGACCGATTTGACGGGCTCTCTGCCCTAGGCCTGCCCTTGCCGAAAGTAAGCCTGCAGTCTGACGGTTCTGTCACATCAACTCTGATTTCTCCTCTGCCACACGCAACAATAATGGTGACAGTCTGGAAGGTGCCTCCGGGAGATGACACGTGTGAAGGAAAATTATTTACTCTAGTCTTCTGTCGGTTGCCAAGTGGTCGGTCAAATAATTTGACCGAGCTTCCCAAGATCACTTCTGCTCTGGCCCGAGCTAACCGAATTCATCACCCTGTTCCAGGGACTGGATGAACCTGATCTAGTTTCCCGACCTAATGTGGTCGGCTGAAGCTCTGATGTGGTCAGCTTATGGGAACTGTATCAAATCATATACTCTGGTCGGCCAAATCCGAGAGATCGTGTCCGGACTCTCTGCTGGGCCGATGAGTGGCTAATATTTTATGAACACCCGTCCCTTTTGGAAAAATGAAAATTCCATCTATGCCCCTTGGTCGCACTGTTTGATGTACTCGTCGAAATACACCATCAACAAATAATATCAAAAAATCTGTATAATCACCTTATCTAATAGAAAAAGTAATTTTGCACGTCTTAAAATAGTTTGGAGGATTATAACAATATACGGTAAATGCATATATGTATGATGGAATGAGGGTGTTGCAATAATGATTTTACTACAAGACCTCCAGTTAGACTCGGTCACGGTTCCGATTCGGAATCGAAACGGATGGAACCGTAAGGTTACGGTTCCATCCGGTTCCGGTTCCAAAATCGAAACCGAACCGAACCTCAAACGGTTCGATTACGGATCCACATAATTTGGAACCGTAACCTTAAGGTTCGGTTCCGATTCCGAACCAAATCAATTTTTTTATTTTTCCCTTAAAAAATAAAGAGCCGAACCGAATTTTTCGATTATACGATTCCAAAAAATTAACTAGAACCATAACCAAATCAAACTATGACCACCTCTATCTCTAGTAATATTACGTGGTAATATAAGGACCATTGAATCGTGATCAAATTATTGTGATAATGCCACGTGACATTGGAGTACTGAAGGGACCTAAACCCATATATGAAGGCTTTAATTTTCTTTTAAAAAAATATATAATTCAAATGAATTGATGAGAAGAGATGTCTCGGTGGTATAGCGTAAGTGCTGTACTGCCACCATCTTGAACGTGGACCCCGCTTTAATTGACGTCCATGAGTTGATAAGAATTAACAAGGCCATGTGTTCACAAGCAATTGATGTGATGCCTGTAGCACCGTACAATACAATCTACTACCATTTTGTACTACATGCCTACTTTTTCATTTAATACGGCTCCAGTGCTTTCTGCTTCTTCCTTTCATCGGGCACTTTTACTCTGCCCTCGAGCCTATGGGAATTTGCTGCTCTTTTTTTTAAAGGGTCGCTTTTCTATATCTGGTATATTTTCTATGATAGTGTGTATGGTTGTACTATTAGCCAAATATATATCTATCCATTTATTTTTTAGAATAGATAATTTATTTATAGGATTCATATTTTTGAAGAAAAAAATTAATGTCAGATATCAAGTAAAAGATATAAAATAAAATACATCTGATATACTAAAAAATTGTTCATTTTTAAAAAAAAAAATGAAATGTTAAATGAAATTCAATAGTTCTAGATCCTAAATGATTCACAAAATAAAGATAACAATTAAAATTTAATCATAATAGACATTTTCATTGCCAATTACGTGATCAATCCTCATCGAATAAATCAGAGACATCAAGATGAGTGAGATCTATAGGACCTGAGTTATCGATAAAATTAGCTCCAATCTATTTTCCTTTTTTTTTTGGATGCTTGATAAATATATACTAAATGTTCATTTGCACGACAGATACGTGACCACTATTTTCCTTCACATCGATTACAAATTTGTTCGTTATTATTCTTGGTATATTTTCTTATGCACCATTCTCTTTATTTTCTCTTTTATAGACATTTTACTTATGGTGTTGTCTATCATTTTTATTTTGTTGTCCTGAGTTCTTATGACTATCACGAGGGCGATACCACGCCCTCCGTGTCATATCCTACCTCCCCATCCACGTCCATTGTTTGTATGTATATTTGCATTCACTTATGGGAATTGCTTACAACGAGTTGGTTGTGACTCGTGATTTTTCATCAGTAGCTCATTTTCTTAGCAAGTTTGAGACAATATATCAAATTTGAGTATATTATGAAGCAACGCTTCTGATATTGTTATTACAAAATCATATTTGATGCATGGAATGTAGTGAGTATTCTTTCAATCATGTATTTTTAAGTTATATTTTCACCACACAATTTTCGTTGTAAGGTGATTCGAAATAGCTCTGAGTTGTAATCAGAAGCATGTTGGAAGTCATGCAGCCTCATATTTGTCCACTCATATTTTGCTATTGGGAGGAAGATATTCGTTTGATGGTCATATATCTCCTTTAGGTTATTCATAAGATCAATGGATCTTCAACTATCAGGTATCAAGCTTTCAAACTCTCCCGCTAATGATGGAGAATGAAAATCATAATTTTGACTTATCCCATAAGGACGTTTGATTTTCTTGGCATATGGTGCATTCCAAGCCCATTGGTTGCATGTGCATTTTGGCATCCAAAACCCATGAGAGATAATTTCTTTTGGAAACTTTGAGTGCGAGAATTTGTAAGTTTATGACGCTTGACATTTTCAAGGTTCCTTGTAAATATAAAAAATAAATATAGTGTCCTACTAATAAATATATTATACAAAATTGATTACGATGTAAGAAAAATATCATGCATATATTTAGAACTGCATGTTCATAAATATGATATGTGGTAAATATAAAACTATATATTTTAATCTAAAGTCCAATTGATTAAAGTTCTAACTTGAAGTTCTTTAATTGTAGTATAATTATAAAACTTCAACCTCTATAATTATTTTGTAAATTTAGAACTGCATGTTCTAATCTAATGATTAATAAATGAGTTTAGAATTTCGGGTTCTAATTTATCTCTTATAAATAATCGTAATTATGAAAGAAACTAAAATAAATTTATAAAATAAAAAATAACCTCGATTTTTACTTTTTGATGTGAATGATCCAAATTAATGGCAATTACATAACAAACTCATAAAAACAATTAAGTTGTTAAACTAATAACATAGTAAAAAATAGAATAACATAGTGAATTATAACTGTAGGATTTAATTTTAAGATTAAAATTTAGAACTTTAAGTTATGTATTAGAATTACGGATTATAATTTTAAGGTTCGAATTCAATTATTATTATTGATGATGGCCACTTAGCGTCATACTGGTCACATGTTATAAAATAAGAGAATATATCCTGGAAAATTGCAAGTTTTTCTTATTAATTTTCAATTGAATAAAATTTACAAGAGTTCTCACTATTTATAGAGATATATTATATTTAGATTTTTATCCCTAAACAATGTGAGATAAATTAAAATTCGAAATTAAAAGTGATGGAACATATTATTTATAATAATTTAATTATTTGTAAACTTGATATTATGTACATGTTCCATAAAATCAAACTTCCATCATAAAGCACTTTATTCTCTATTCTAACTTTATATTTGTATGTTGATTAAAAAAAAACAAAAGGGTTCGTATGTGGACATATCAAATGAGATTATGATAACATATCATTTGATATAAAATTTAATGAGTTAATAAATTAAATTATATTATTAGTATAATATTTATAAATTAATTGATATTATTAAATGTTGATGGAGATTTTTGCGACTAAGGTATCTGAATAGTTCGGCGAGGGCTGAGAGGGAATTCTCCTCGTCCGGAGGACCAATGCTCAGAAGGTATATTTTATTATTCAACCCGGCGTGGAGCTCGGGTCCAATTTCTCAGGTATGACGGACCAGAAGATACATCATGACACATATTTCAGAGACCGACGACATCAAAACCGAGGCCGACGACATTAGAACAAACATCTCGGTTTGGATCTGTCATACCTCCTGGAACGAGTAGACGAGTTCGGATATTTCGGGTCAGGACGGGAACAGTTTGGGTAGTTCAGCAGATCACTTGGCCGACCTCTTGAAGACCGGTGTGGGATCAGAGTAGTTGGACTTTTCCCTCCGATATGTGTCATTATTCAAAGGCTCTTTACAGGTTGGCATAATTATTATTACGTGTAGCCGTGGAGAAAACACAGTGATGTGACAGATCGTCAGGCGGCATGTTTTCTTTCGGCAACGACAGTCTTGGGGCAGAGAGTCCGTCAATAAGTCGGAGGTCACGCGGGAAACATCACAAAATTAGAGAAATAGTGTTGTAACTATTGAATATAAAAGAGAAGTTGAATTCATTTGTAGAGGGAAAGATAGAAAAATAGATAGTGAAACTTGTAGCAGATGGAGGATGAGCATCACTTGTAAAAACACGAAAGGCAAACAGCTCGATTTCGTTTAGATCTCCCTCCAAACAGGTCGGCCGAGTTAGTTTCGGTAATAAAAAGTAAAAACAACCCCACCACTTTGTGCCCGTGGACGTAGGCTGGACTCGCTCCGCCGAACCACGTTAAAACTCTCATTGTCGACTTTGTGTGTTTATTTTCGCCTTTTGCTGTATTTGTCTTTGGTCTCACCGTAGCAAACAAATTCAAGGTTGAATGAGAATTGTCTCGGGAGGGTTATCTTGAAACTACCACTGGGATGAATGCTCAGAAGGTATTTATTGTTATTCGACCCGGCGTGGAGCTCGGGTCCAGTTTCTCGGGTATGACCGACCATAAGATATAGCATGTCACATATTTCAGAGACCGACGACATCAGAACCGAGGCCGACCACATCAGAACAAACAGCTCGGTTTGGATCTGTCCTACCTTCTGGAACGGGTTGACGAGTTCGAATATTTCGGGTCAGGACGGGAACCGTTTGGGCAGTTCAGCAGATCACTTGACCGACCTCTTGAAGACCGACGTGAGATCAGAGTAGTTGGACTTTTCCCTGCCGATATGTGTCATTATTCAAAGGCTCTTTACAGGCTGTCATAATTATTATTACGTGTAGCAGTGGAGAAAACACAGTGATGTGACAGACCGTCAGGCGTCAGGTTTTCTTTCGGCAGAGAGCCCGTCAATCAGTCGGAGGTCACGCATGAAACGTCACAAAATTAGAGAAACAGTGTTATAACTCTTGAATATAAAAGAGAAGTTGAATTCATTTGTAGAGGGAGAGATAGAAAAATAGATAGTGAAACTTGTAGCAGATGGATGATGAGCATCACTTGTAAAAACACGAAAGGCAAACAACTCGATTTCATTTAAATCTCCCTCTAAACAGGTCGGCCTAGTTATTTCGGTAATAAAAACAACCGCAACACTTTATGCTCGTGGACGTAGACTGGACTCGCTCCGCCGAACCACGTTAAAACACTCATTGTCGACTTTGTGTGTTTATTTTCGCATTTTGCTGTATTTTCCTTTGGTCTCACCATAACCAAACAAATTCAAGGTTAAATGAGGATTATCTCGGGAGGGTTATCTTGAAACTACCACTGGGAAGAAAATTACCCGTCAACAGTTGGCGCCGTCTGTGGGGATAGAACAAAAAGCAACTTGCGTTGTAAGACGATGGTAGAAGGTGGAAACCTTGGGTCGTTGGAAAGTTTAGCAGCAGAATGGTTCGGGAGAATAAGGGAAGGAATGGATGAAAGGGGAAAGGAATGGGAAGAAGCTGGTCAGAACGGAAATAGGAAAAAGTTCGCAAGAAGAATGAAGGTTGGCAGCAGAAGCATTCATGTTTTGAGTTGTAGAATGGAATGTAACGTTGTGGATGTGTGACGTCCTAGCTGAACAAGTCCCTCCAGGAGCGGGTGTCATGCGTATTCGGCCTACCAGAGTCCTCAGTTCCACAGAGAGGTAGTGCAGAAGGATCGACCAAGGAACAAATCGGCCAGAGGGAAAGAACGACATTCGCCAAGCCCAATCCTCGATCAACATGGTGGCCTCTCACCGGTCAGAGGAAAGGAGAAAAATAGGACAAATAGGGCCACACGGAACCAAAACATAAGACCTCGGTTGGGCCTCCAGATTTGCTCGGGATGGTGTGGAAGGCCCGGTCAGAGGATTCCTGCCAGCACGGTCCGGAAGCAAGTCCATAATGATCTGAGAAAGCTCTGACTATATGATGTGTCAGACTGCCAAGACAAGAACCATAAAAATCATTGTAAAAGTCTTTCTTAAAATGACCCGCAAAGAGTTGTAAGAATGGCGGTAGATCCCATTAATATGAACATGACTTTCTATTTTGAATTAAGAAACTCGTCCACTTTGCTTTCGGCGACGACAGTCTTGGGGCAGAGAGCCCGTCAATCAGTCGGAGGTCACGCGAGAAACGTCACAAAGTTAGAGAAACAATGTTGTAACTCTTGAATATAAAAGAGAAGTTAAATTCATTTGTAGAGGGAGAGATAGAAAAATAGATAGCGAAACTTGTAACAGAGGGAGGATGAGCATCACTTGTAAAAACACGAAAGGCAAACAACTCGGTTTCGTTTAGACCTCCCTCCAAATAGGTCGGCCGAGTTAGTTTCGGTAATAAAAATAACTCCCACCACTTTGTGGGAGTGGACGTAGACTGGACTCGCTCCGTCGAACCACGTTAAAACTCTCATTGTCGACTTTGTGTGTTTATTTTCGCATTTTGCTGTATTTGTCTTTGTTCTCCCCGTAACCAAACAAATTCAAGGTTGAAGGAAGATTGTCTCGGGAGAGTTATCTCGAAACTACCCCTATGACGAAAATCACCCGTCAACCTTATATAATACGTTTAAATTAATTTATATTATCAATTAAAAATCTCTAGAAAATGAGCCCTTGCAAGGATTTGTGGAGTGTTAGACCGAATGAAATTAGAATACATGAATGCAAGCGATTTAAAAACTGTGAAATTAAAGCTCAAACGAAGGATGTCAGTGCTATACAGTGTTCTGCGGCCAGCAGACAGCAGTGGTCAGTGGAGAGCGAGCGATGATTAAAATAACAATAGATAGTTTTAAAAAATCAAATAAAGAAATTAAGTTGAAAATAATCAAATGGGTACATGCTGATGAACAGAAGAATCTCAGTTAGTATCAGAGAGAGTCTGAAATTTCCTCAGAATGAGCTGAGAGTGGGTCAGAGCTCAGATCTGATGGCTTGCTTTTGAAGAAGCAGAACGTTCCATCCATGCATGCACTCAATGCCCAAAAGAAATAAAATAAAATAAATGATGGCCCATAATTCACGCTGATCAGGTGCTGCGATAACCATGCAAGTAGCCCTGGTCCTGCAGGACGACGTGGCAGATGATGATGTGAATGATTGCTTTTCTTTCTTCCACTAGTGGTTTTGGGTTTGCTTGTGAGAAAAAGGAGGAAGAAGAGGCTCTGTCTTGACAAATTTGGGAAAGTGGGCTCTACCAATCTAGCTGTATATCATAGTTTCTTATGATGGGATGGACGGACAAGATGGGTTGATCAGAATAGGACGATTGGCAGCGGTGAGAAAGACAAAAAGCTTTTTAATTATGTCAAATAAGGACAATTCTCTTTTATTTATTTATTTTTGATTCTTTGTAGCATCTCATCACCCAATTTCAAAAGTGTAATAATCCTCAAAAAGTGGTTCTCCTTTTTTTCTCTCTCTGTTTTTTTTTTAAAAAAATGACATTTCTTTCTTTCTTTACAATTAAAACAAAGAATTAAGCATGTCAATTTATACCCGTCATATTTTGTTGTTTAATTCAATGTAAGTGAAGGGACGAAAGAGCTTTTCTTCTTTTAAATGCGATCAATAATTTAATGGAAAGTATATTATAATTGTTTGTTATTTTATATGGAATAATGATGTTTGGGCAATATATATTGATAAAATCATAATGGAAATGATATCATTTTATTTTTAATAATAATTAATGCGCATCATTAAGTGATTTTATCAAAATATTCCTTTTGAGTAATGATAAATGAATATGATAGTGAAAGAATGACAATCAAAACGATAATAATATGCATAAATAATACTGTCGTTTTACTCGGTGACACTATTCTAGAAATATTGATTATGATAACACTATACATAAACAGTCTACTGTTCATGAAATGTTAATTTTTCATTACTCTTTTTCTTTTATATAATTTAACTTTCATTTGCCACAAAGAGGGGATACAGAAAATGTCGACAGCCAAAATGGTTGACTCTTTATTTATTTTTCTTAAATTTTGGCCAATGTCCTGTGGTTTGTTAATTTTTAATGCGTTTTATTACAGTTAAAGAACGCTCTGTCGATATTCGCCATTCGCCAATGTAGTTAATGGAAAATTATTCAGTAATCAGGATTTTTTCAATATACAATTTTTGAAAGAATGCAAATGGACTTTTCATTTAAATTTTGATTTGTCATATAAGCTCCTCTTTCCCTCTCTCTTTGCTTTATTCTTGTAAATATTGTAGAGGTATCCTTGGAAGATTTATCACTGCACTAATTTATCTCCTTATTCATCAGTCTGACTATTTACTGTAAGATCTAAATTGTAATTTAATTTCATATGATGCAGTTTTATGTGAGAAAATAAAGCATTCAAATCGAAAAATATAGTCAAATTTGCACAAATAAAATAAAATGACGGCAACCCATCACCTCAGAAAAAGAGGGAGCTGAGCACAAACATATAATAGATTGGCTTTTGCTTCTCGCTGAAATGGGTTATTTACGTCTTACGCTTACCTTTTGTGGAGTTTTTAAAATTAAATTGAAGGTGTGAATTTAAGTATTTATTCAGACTTTTGAATGCGTATGATATTTTTTAAAAGTGAAATATTTTTAAAAAGGTACAAGAATAGATGGTTGGAATTAATTTAAATTTTACACACATAAAAAAAAATGGAAAGGGGGGGTCGCTCTTAGTAGCTCAATCACTAAATTTATGTGCATATGATTCGATTTCACAATTGATACCGAGAATTGCAACAAATGGCGCAAGATTTGCTCAAAAATCCCCAATGAAGGGTCCACTTAGGAATATAAAGCTACTAGTGCTAAAGCTTATTTTATTTTGATTGAAAGAATATGTCCCAATTCAAAATTGCAGCAAATGATCGTGAATATGCATACATAATTGCCCTTCCCCTTTCAAAAATTAATTGCAACTTGTCGTCCCATAAACTAACGGTTGTCACCATCAAATGATAAATAAATTTGCCTTCATCAAGATCCATTGTAGGACATCTTCAGCATGTTGGCAAACGGACCCCCTGCTTGAAAATTAAATATCTCAAAATAGTAGGGATTGCTTCATGGTTTATATTCTATTAAATAGGAAAGGAAAATTTTATTATATATAAAAATTAAAATACAAACTAAATAATATTGTTGTGTTACTAACTAATTATCACATTATCTATTCAAGTCTGATCCTGAGTTTTCGAATGTATTGTATGAATTTTTAAAATATATGTCCTCCTATCAATAAAAGAAATAATTTTTGGCTTCCTTATTATAACATGTATTAACTTTTTTAATATTTAGAGATTTCAATTGGCCGTCTTTGTGAGCTATCCTCAATACCACTAATATATTTATTTTTGCTCTCTTTTTCGATTTAAGATATGCTAGACAATGTCTATAAGATAAGATATCTCAGGTCGATTGAAAATAATGCTTATTATGCTAAATATATAAATATCTCATGTATGTAACTTGACTGGTATAAATATTTGTGTGTTAAGTAATAAACTTTGGCTATAAATTCCACGAATTCAAGAAATTGGAGCTTTCGAATTAGAGTGGAGTGAGAATAGTCAAATAAGTGATCGCTAAAGTATTAGGAACCAGGCAAATTTTTTATTTTATTGTAATTGTAATTGTCTTTATAAGTTGTCATATCAGTGAGTTGTCAAGCTTTTAAAGCTTAATCATGAAACATTAGAAAGTAGGTAAAGGATTTGATTTAAGCAGTGATTAAAGACGTACCCTTTTAGTGGCTAAAGTTTCTTGGTTTAGTGTCATCAAATATCATCATGTGTTGACAGGTGTCAACCTCACAGATAGCTACTTCGGAAAGAGATTTATGGCCCCGACTACAACACCAATTTCTCTAATGCACGTGTATGTACGTATGTGTATATATATGTGTATGTGTTTTTATCCAACGCTTCAATTTCTATTACGGAATGTTGCGTACATCATGACATTCATATAGTGTGCGATGAGTCAATATCAAATTGATTTTTTAATTAATTTTTTTTTTAAATATTCGAAATCAGATGAGCATTGCTTGACGAAAACCAATCAAGCCCTGGGAACATATCGTGTTTGACATTAATTTTCTATTGAAATAAATATATAAGGATAATTATTATTATTTCACCTTTTCCATTCATAGAATTCTATCTCACACATATAAGGAATACAAATGTGAAATTTAAGTTAAGTTGTGATTAAAAATAAAAAAAAAAGAAGAAAGTTGTGATATGGCAATGATAATAAAAAATATAGCTTGAGTTTGGGCCATCATGGTTAGATGGGCTAAATTGGTGAGCCCAATAATTGGGCACTGTAGTTTTGGAGGAACATGCCAGGCTGAATGCAAACCTTTTTATATTGAGCCGAAAACTAATAAGCAATAGAAGATACTGGTGTCCACCAGTGCATGACTTGGTGATATAGAGGGTTAAAATCTGATATTCGGGTCATGAGTTAGAATTCAGAGGGTGTATTTCTTTTAAGAGACTGAGGCAACCGATGTTTTACCTCATCCGTAAAACCCGAGTAAGATGATTTAGCGATGGGGTTTCCAACATTTCTAAAAAAAATATTAGAAGACACTGGAAGCGGCAGGATGACTGTCGATAATAAATCATAGGAATCGTTACGATAGGTTCGCGCGGCAAATTTTAACGTGATGTTTAGCAAGGGACTCTAAATTGTATTTACAGACACAATTCATGATTAACCATTTATAAGTAAAGGACTTAACAATGAAATGCGAGACACAAGCAAAAATCAATTTGCATTTTATCCACAGAGCTCGGGAAAAAAAACAAACAATATGATATAATGGAGGCTATCACATTCTGTTCTCTAGACCAAGACTCACATCATTTTAGTCAATAAAGGAGTCCTTTGATCTGATCGGAAAATGCCATATTATTTAATAACCTACTTTTTGGTAAAATATATTTTGGTATCATCCATTTTGCATTTGTCACACATTAAATTTGTTTTAATCTTAACTTTGTAGAGAAAAAAAATCAACGCTAAAAGTTGTAGCGCCGAAATATGACGACGCAGAAAATGAACGTTAAAAGTTGGTTGTAGAAAGGTTATAGCGTCTATAGTTTTATTCTAGACGCTAAATCTATTCAAAATTATTTGAAAAATGAAATATTATATATATATATATATATATATATATATATATATATATTTTTTTTTTTTTTATATATAATTACATTTAGCGTCGCCACCATGGATGGACCCCATGCACGGTATCATCCAATGATGGGCCCACCCTAAGCCCACATAATCCATATTTATAATTTTTGTAAATTCATATGTAATCGGTGCGCCTTTCAGAGTTCAAGGTATAATATAGTTACGATTAGTATATGAGTTGCTTATTGTTGTGAGATGTAAAAAATAATATATATATATATATATATATACACACACGCACACACTAATAATAATAATAATAATAATAAAATAATAATATAATAATAATAATAATAATAATAATAATAATAATATAATAATAATAATAATAATACATTTACCGTCGTCAACTCAATGGGCGACGCTAAAATATGAACATACCATGTCGCAAAATAAGTTTGACGTTAGTTTTTGACGATTCTTCATATTTAACGCCGAAATTTTGCAGTCCATGTTGAAAATCTTGATTTTTTACGTTCTAAATATTATAATTTTAACACCGTCTTTCCTATCAATATTAAATTATACATTTAGCGAAGATTTACTTGACGACGCTAAATCGTAAATATTTGGACGTTAAAAATCATATTTCTTGTAGTGTTATATATATCCATCATAAATATTCTTTCACCTTGTGAAATATAAAAATCCAATAGTTATAAAAGTAACAACATGAGTAATTTTGGTAATTTCTAAAAATATTGATTAAATTTAAAAATATGTAACGTAAAGCTTTTTTTTTTTTTTTTTTGATAATCGGGTGTCCGGGCCAGCTTACGCGCACCTCGACTAATCCCCGGGACCTGTGCCTCGTGCCCTTAGAAGTTTCCCAACACAGATCAGGGTAAGTCGCTGGCTTTTCACACCATTGGGCATGGCCCCAAGGAAATGTATCTAGTGGGATTCGAACCTTGAACCTGAGAGTAAACAAACCACTCAAGCCCAAAGTCTTTACCACTGAGGCAATCCCTTGGGGTTAAAACTCCCGGCTCTGACCAGAAACGTAAAGCTTTTGAAGTATATTAATCAGTATAATTGCAAATTGGACATTGATTTTGAGTAATGGGTACGATTTCACCTCATCCTTGAGAGCTATTGTTATTTTTATTTTATTTTTGAAAAAAAAAAATAGATCGACTTTTTTGGAGCCACACAAATATATCAAACGCATTAATTTCAGTCAAATCAACAGAAGCAACTGAAGACCACAAAATCTAAAGATACATTGAATGCTGCACTGCAAAACTAAACATACATTGCCTACCCAAGAAAATTTGCAAGAGTTGTACAAGGCAAGACAAGACAAGATAAATTCGCTCCCAAATGGTGTGGTTTGGTGGTGAAGGGTCCAGAATCTAATCTTGAGGTTCTGGGTTCGAATCCAGGGGGTGCAACTTCTTGTAAGAACATGGGGCAGCCGGGGGTTTTACCTGCGCCGCAGCCCAGAATGGGTGGTTTGATGGCGGGGTTTCCAACGATTTCGAATAAAAAAAAAAAGACAAGATAAATTCTAACATCTAGAGTTTTTTTTTTCAAAAGAGTAACGATTATCATTACTTTAAACTAAGTGAAAATATAAATAATATTTGACGGAAAATTATCTTTATAGATAACATAATCATATTATTAATTGTCAATTTCGTAAGAACGTGAATAATAAGGTTGCAAAAACGAACATCTCTAGTTATTAGAATGATAAAAGGGGGCTAGACTTCATGAATGATCATGCACAGCACAGTGACATTATTTCCTGCATTTCTCAGCATAAGATGAACGGCAATAATATATATCTACAAAAAAATAATATAAAAATTAGTACAAAATCATTATAATATAAATAATATTTTATACATGACAAATAATTTTATTTTTTAAAATAATTGTTAACTTTTTTATATTACATTTCGTGGATCAATCATTTTTGTTCGAAGAAATTTTGAAGGGCACATCTACAGTATTCCGATGGTACTTGATACATTTAGTTTAAATATGTAATTTTTATTATTAAACATGTAACTTAAACCATTAAATCTGTCAATTTTATCAATAAAAAAAAAATTTCAAAACATGAAATTAATTTTATATTTATTGATAAATTTTATATATTTAAAATTTTAAATTACATATTCAATAATTAAAATATAATGTTTATTTTAAAATATATTTGAAACTCTCGGGTACTGGCGAATTTAGAAACATTAAGTGTTGCAGCTTCCAGAGCTATCGTAAACTTAAGCTCAAACTTTGAGACTGCTAGAAGCTAGCCTATGCTAGCGACTAGCTATGGTGTGGCAGGTGGATTTCATTTATAGTTGTTAGTGCTAAGAATTACCATACTTTGTAGTAGCATCATTATAAAAAAATATGGAATAACCAATCTATAATTTTTTTTAATTATCGATCAAATATCTACTAAAAAAATAAAATCAATTACCAACTGAATATTTAGTCGATATTCGATCGATAAATAGACAATGAAGATTAATTTGACATCATAAATAATTATTGATCGAATATTCGGTTGTTAATTGATAATAAATAGCGACCGAATAAAATTCAGTGGCTAAAATAATATTAATTATAAAAAAAAAGTATGTTGTCTTTCATCTAAGGTTCATGTGGATTTTAGGGGTGTTCACGGGTCGGGTCGGGTTTTTTAAAATTTTGAACTTCCCGATCGGGTTATTAAAAAAATAAATTTTTTTTAATGAATTAATTATTTTAAAATATAAATATTAGTTATTTTATATCCCAAAAATTACCATATATACAAAGTTTTATTACAAAAAAAAGTAATAAACAAATTAAATAATAATAAACAGTTTTTGTCTATGATTGAGATTAATTTCACTATGGCTATATTAAAAAAAATATAATTAAGTTACTTTCCGAATCATTGGCCAGTTAAATACCTTTTTCTTTTAAATATTTTTTTTATACCATCAGATTTATTGGGGCTGTTAATTAAATTCAGCCTAAACAGCCCTAGCAACTGGCTGTAAAAGGCCTAAAGGCCCCGTAGAAATTCTTCATGCCAATGTAAAAGGCCTCAAGGCCAGTATAAATTCTTTGATTTCTTGCCAAGGCATATAAAATATTCGAAGGTGAGAAAAATGAAAGAAATTGCTGTATCGGCTGATGATTCCTCTTCAAATGTTTCAAGGATAAAAAATACACGTTAACTATATTCTTTGTTATATTCTATCGTTAATCTTTTATATAAAAATAAAATAAAACTTTTAGAAAAATAATAAAAATTTTATAGGGTCGGGTCGAGTTTTAGTATCAAACCCGTTGTCCAATCCGAAAATTTCGGATCAGGTCGAAATTTTGCAAAAAAAAAAAAAAAAAAAAAAATTTGAACCCGCGCGGGTCGGGTCGGGTCGGGTCGCGGGTTGACCCGACCCTATGAACACCCACAGTGGACTTTATGTGAACTGTAAGAGCATATAAAGACAAAAAAAAAAGTTGTATTATGGACTGGAACTGACCATTTGTGTGTGTGTATTATTTACATATCATAACAAAAGACATGTCATACCCTAATGCCAACTATTCAACACTTTCAATCTTGAGAATAGGGATTCAAGTCACACCAATAATATCAATTTGTGATTGTGTGAGTTTAGTCTAGGTATGTCCTTGGGTGGTATTAAGGCCCAGCTGTGGGGCCCACCCATAACTAGTGACCTATGGTGGGCCCCATAATTTTTTTAAATGCAGCGAGTTTACCGACCCAATATAGTTCGATGTTCGGTCGGTAAAATATAATTAATTAATTATTTATTTTTTAAAAGAAATTATCGACCAAATTATGTTTCGGTAGGTAATTCGGTCAATATTTTGATAAGTAATTTATTATTGATTGAAAAATTTCAGTTGATTTCTGTCGATAATCATGATTAGCGACCTAATTGTTAAGATTATCGACTGAATATTCAGATTATAATCTATAATTTTCTTATAATGCATACTTTTCTACGAAATTTGTTATTTTTCACAATTATCATACTTTTCTATGAATAGTCACACCTTTTACAATTCAAAATTTCCCGCCCTTAGGAAGTTTATGTGAAAACTAACCAAATTATCAATTTAGGAAATTACAAATATGTTAGAAGATGCTTCAAGTGATTTTTTGGTAGAAATTTCATAATCATCATTATATTACTAATTTCACATATCATTTTAAAGGCTCCCTTATAAAAATAGAGCTCTCACAACTCTTCTCAACAAATAAAAATATATTCTCACTTTCATTGTCAAGATCACTTTAACTCCCTCTACATAATTTGATTTGTTGGATTTAATGAATTTTCATAAATCTAAGAAAATCCAATTAATGAGATGGGTTATGTTTAGCTGTTTTGAAGTTGAAAATATGCATGTTAAATTTATTTGTTCTATGATTGTTCATTTTCTTTGAAGATATGTTATTCATATTTCTTTGCGTCCTGAAAATTTGAACGGATTCATATAGCAACCCAGCAGGCAACCATTAAATAGCTACAATAATTACATATGTACCATCACCACTTTATGTTTTAATTTTTAATAGACTTCACACTTGGCTTTTCATCTTTTAATCTAATCATTAATTTAATTGTTCATTACATTAATCATTATATAACGGTTCATAAAACACCCATCATTTTCTCTAATTAAAAACCTTAACATATCTTAATTTTTAAATAAGCAACCTGAATTTTCCGCCCAACACAAACACAAACACAGAGAAAATGGCTATCAAAAATTTGCTGCTCATTTTGACCCTAATGGCATATATTGCTACTGCAACCAGCAGCAGAAACATGAACATCAAGCCAGGTTATAATATTGCAGCAAGACTAGAAGCCAGTACTGGAGGCCTATCGGAGTGTTGGAATTTTAATTTTAGCTTCTATATATATATATATATATATGCGCAATTGAATTGCTGGCCTGCAACTGCAATGCTCACTTCACTCGGGGTCCCTGTTTACTAAGAGCCTACTATATATGATGCAGCATCTTCTGCTCCTTCTCCCGCTGTTCCTGCGGTGATATATCAGCCGGAGAAGAGCTTCATGGTGCTGCTATTTCCATGATGTTAACTTAAACAATTAAAAAGATTTTTTTGATAATATCTTTGTTTTATTTTTTTTAGTTCGCGTCTTTTTTCAATATTTTAAGGTTTGCTGAGTAGAAATTATAATCTAATTTATATATATATATAAGGTATGTAATTCATTGAGGTTCGGTCAAATTGGTCATGTTAATTTTCTATTTTTTTTAGAGTGTCAACTCCCTTTCCATAATTTGCTCTTTTGGATTTAATGAAAGTTCACAGAATTAATGCAATTGTGGTTATTGAGTTGGTAATGAACTAAACTGAAGACTTCTAGCTATTCTTAATTAATTTCATTTTAAATTACTGGTGGCATGGGAAGATTAGGTCTTGGAAATTAATGATTTTTGAGGTATAAATCTTAAATAGTTAAAAACTCTTAGTATGCTTCTCCTTATTTCACGTCAATCTCTTAAATAAATTGAAGATGAATGGCTTCCAATACAATTAATGAAGTTTAAGAAGATTGAGATGATAACTTTAATTAATTTGAATCCAGAATTATTAATATTTGATAATTTTACATTGATGCAAGTGATTCTTAATGTTGAATGTTACTATTGAAATATCTTTGAACTTCCACACCATTAATACAGCAACAATAACAACAAGAGATGGAGGACAAAATTGAATAAAAACTAATTACAAATCAAACGTATTAAATCAGGGAAAGCACTGCTAGTTTGGAGTAAACTAAACTTATTTTGGGCTTTAAATTAAACAACCAATACGCCCACAAATTGTGAATTAAGATGCATTTTGACTTAAGTTATAGAAGGGTGTGTGTACATTCATTTATGAAATAGTTGGAGTTTAGGTGTCCATTTTTAAAAGTATTTTGATTTAATGAATTGTAGTTATTAATTATAATAATATTTTATATATCACTAAATATTCACAGTTCACTATTATTCATTGTTATACATATACTAATTATAGAAAATTATAAAAATCTTAACACATCTCAACTATAAACATAAGATTCAAATTCATTTTTATAATGTTAAAATATGGTATTTCACGGCCACCGAAATCTTGTGTGGTGAATTTAGATAAACTATGGGGGGTGAGTTATTCATAAAACATGAATAATAATAATAATAATAAAACAAAGTGGATTTGAAAATGAAATGCACTAATAACACTATCGATAGACTTTCGTGCAATTCAAATCAATACAATCAGAACTCCTCTTAATTAGTTCAAACTTTCATTATAATTTTACTTGTAAAGATGATTGTCACCTCACAGCTGCAGTCGGTACGTGTTGTACAAATTAAGAAGCGGCTCTATATATAGTTTAATTTGAAACGTTACATCTTAATTAATTAAGATTTTATATTTATCTTATTATATATACAGCGGCAGCCCCGTTTGGCGCAACACGGTTACATGAGTGGTTGCGGCAAAACCCTATATATGTTACGTTGTCGTCAGCAATATTAATATTGTTTGCTGAAATACACTTTACCCCCCACAAGTCGATTATATATGTCTCTATCAATGTGTGAGCTCCACTTATAAAAGTTCGGCGAAGGCCGCAATTTATTATCAACGTGATTCCAGAGATTAGAGATAGATATGATTATGAACATTAGTTAGATTCCGGGACTCAATTCTAATTACATGATTAAGCAATTAGTGAAATCCAGTAATATAAATTTCACTTTAATATTATACCCTTTATATATATATATATATATATATATATATATATATATATATATATATATATATATATATATATATATATATATATATATAACAAGAGTATGGTTACTTAAGGTCATAAATTGTTTTGACATAATTATATTGTTTTAATGAAAATATAGAATAATAAAATTAAATTATGTGGGTCATATTTATTTTTATTTAGTAAGGGATTTTTTTAAGAATATTTAATCTCTCGTTTATCCGTGAAAATTTCTCATCAATCTGATACGTTAAAGGCGAATAAAGAGACAATTTTTATACTTGTTATTTGGATGGATTATGTATAAATATTGATATTTTCGTTCTAATGGATGTAAACCAACACAGGACCAGTGAAATCATAATATAGTAAGATTGAATACGAGCTAAATTTTTTAACTTATGAATTGAACGAGACATGTACAAATATTGACATATAAATATCATACATAACTTATTGCCATCTATAATGTGAATGAAATGAATTCTAAATAAACCAATGGAGCTAATTAAATTAAATTAAGTACTATTGAATTGATTGATATTAGCGGTATCACTTTAAGAAGAATAGAGGGAGTGGTTAAAGACAACAAATCGTCATAATTTTTTATGAATAGGCTCATTATATCATTTTCATCATTTCTATTACTCGTCGTCATAATTTTTTTTAAATATCAAAAGATGATAATTTTTATTCATTTTTTTACCGTTAGTATTTATAAATCCCATTTGAACTCCGCATTGACAATTTTTTGCGAATGTAAAAAATGATACACATCCCGCCAATGAACCCCACATAAACTATTTTTTTTTAGCTGTTACAAAATTTATTTATTTATTTCAGCATATATATGTGAGGTTGAAGTGGAGTTTATTGGTGTAGTATCATTACTGGAGGGATATTCATTTTGGCTTTTGAATTGATAAAGAGCTGACTGCTTGAAGGTTGGTGACGTAGCTCTCTCTAGCTCCAGTTGGTCAAGAGCGTAATTATTCATATACTCCGGGCGAGTGAGTAGGTACAGGATGGTGACTAATTAAGGCAGGCAACTATATATATCAACAAATTTTAGGAAATTTCTCACACTTTAAATACACAATTTACCATTAATACTAGCAAATGCAGAGACTTCAAATATGAATTACATGATGAAGATTGACATGCAAAACCCTTTCTAATATATATAACTGATTCATGTCTCGTTTACTGTCTCCCAATTATAATTATTAACAGTGATGGTGATGATGATAGCGCTCCTAAATGAATGTCTAGCTTTTGTTATTGCGAAAGTAAGTTCATTTCGATAGAACCCTGTAATATATATATTACATGAATACAATCTAAATTATTGTGCCACCGACGTGAGGGAAAGTTAAATCTCTTGCAGCAATAAAAAAGTTATACTGTTTAAATTACAATAACTATCATTGTTTCTAAAATCGGTTCAGACCTGTCGGTTGAACTGTCGTGAGTCCGGTTCGATAGAACCCTAAAAATCGGTGTAAAAAAAAAAGACTAATAGGTAAATATCAATGAAACCAGTAAACTGACTAGGTCAAATCTTAAAAAAAAAAATTTAAACCAAAAAATAAATATAAATATATTTATTATTTTTAAGTAATTTATGACGTAAGTCAGTTATATCGGATTAATGAGAACGGTTCAATCGATCAAATCAGTGACCAAATATCTTTAGATTATGATTCAATCACCATTCCGGTTTTTAAAACATTGATAACTACAAGCACCCACTATTCTAATTAAGTTAAACAGTAAAAATGCTGCCCTTTTAACTATCATGGCCTTATCTGTTTTTCATTTTATATTGTACAACAAAGTAATAATTTTATAGATTTTTCATTAATTTATAATGAACTAATTTGTACAATTTTGAAGAAAATAAATTCGTCATTTTTTTGATGGAGCTTAGATTAAGTGTTGATCTAAACTTTGAACGAAATTTTTGATAAATTATGATGGTAGTTATTCAGAATTTTAATCATTCATTATTATTTAGATGAATTAATGAATATATTTAGTTAACCAGTACCTCTACTTATTATATTTTGTTAGCTCACATTAGTCAAAATTTAACAACGAAAAGTGTTTCTTTCCGAGGAGAGACATAATCTGGTTAGTATTATTTTATTATAACATAAAGAGGTATAGAATAGAATCTTCCTTACATCAATGTTCTTATATATAATATAGTCACAGTCAATTTACCAAATATCTTAGTTCGGGTGCTTTCAAAATTAATTAAGCCTAGACACGAACATAACCAGCAGAGATGGCTATACAGATAATTGAAACCGATAGTTGATTGGAATCTTAAAATTTAATTAAAAAATAGAGCCGGTGTGTTTTATGAGTTTATAGATATGTGTATTTTATCGGTGATCTATTGCCCAAAAGATCCCAAAATTGATGAGGACAACTCAGACCGTCGCTAATTACAAATCGGCCCTAAATAATAAGACTGTGATGATAATACAAATTAATTCAATTATGCATCCAGCCTTATATTGGTTACTTAGGCATTGTAGAAAATAATTTCATATTTGATTGCAATGATTAAAGATTGAATAGGATCAGAACCCTATCACAGAAAGCAGTAAGCATATCACAAATTTTTTTCTTTAAATTATACTCACTTAATTATGATTTAATTAAATCCACAAGAGATATATTAAAAGTAAATTAACTATTTTTGACGTTAAGCAGTTTATATTGCTGCGCAGACAGCAACCCAGAGATGTCCAACATAAAGCTGGCTTACACAACCTCTTCACATACCGCAGTTCATCAACAACTGGTATGCACTTCACCACTTACATGTTTTCTCTGTAAAATCTTCTCTCTGCAACTCCTAATAAACTTCATCCTACATAAATGGCTTCTCTCATCTCTCCTTCAAACCTGCCATACATCATCTTCCCGCCTCACCATGCATTTCTCATCAAAATCCAACAATAGTACTACAAACCCTAGCAGCAGCAGCAATGCTTCTGTGGGTCCTGGACGTCACCCGACTTATCGTGGAGTAAGGCGCCGGAGTAGTGGCAAATGGGTGTCTGAAATTAGGGAACCAAGAAAACCTACTAAGATTTGGTTAGGGACATTTGCTACACCTGAAATGGCTGCTATTGCTTATGATGTGGCTTCTCTTGCCCTAAAAGGCCAAGAAGCTGAGCTTAACTTCCCTAATCTGGCTACTTCTTTGCCAGTGCCTGCTTCGACTTCTCCACGCGATATACAGGCTGCTGCCGCCTCTGCCGCCGCTGCTTTTGGGGCTGCTAATGATTCTTTATCTGGGATTATTGAGAGTCAGGATCATCAGGCTATAACTAATAATCATGTCATAGAGCATGCAGCAGAGAGACAAGTGGTTCATGAATTTGTGGATGAAGATTTGATCTTTGATATGCCTAATCTTTTGGTGAATATGGCTGAAGGGATGCTTCTTAGCCCTCCTCGTTTAGACATTGCTGGGGATGCTGCTGCTTCTGATGATCATAATATCGGAGATTATCAGAATCTTTGGAAATTCTCTTAATTTTATTTTTCTTATATATCTATAATAAAATGAAATAAAAAAATCCACCCAAAACAAAATAATGAATCTAATATTAATGTCTTGCATGGAAAGCTAAAATATGCAAGACCGCATAATAATGTAGTAATGCGTATATGGGTTTGGTCTTTTTGATTTGTCTTTGTACAGGATTTTCATGTATTGGGATTTGCTGGTGTGCTTGCTTGCGATAATAGTAACGCTTAGAGTGCTGTACAATATTCTTACGAACCTGGATCGAGTACTATTTCCGAGCAAATTAATCTGTGTTGATTTGATTATATATATGTATGCAGAAATAGCCAGCATGATTCTCACTGAATACAGAGAGCGTGAAGTTGGTTTTTATTAATAATGGCAATTAACTACCACAACTGAATCTGCAACTATCAACACAGTAAGAATATGTTCAATAGTTGATATATTTAGAAATAGCTATCTGCGACTACCAACTGAATCAAATTAAACAGTCCATCTCCCCAAGATTAACAGCAGAAAATTTTGCATTACCGGAGGTTTAGATAGGCTCCCGTTAGTATTGAGTTGTTGTAGCCTTTAAGCCACAACTGCTGTAGAATGGAACCAGTAATAGCTTAAATAATTAGCTTCTAAAATACAACTTTAAGTATTAATTAGTCAATTACCAAACACTTCAATAGCTTAATTTTCACAGCACTTGCAACTATGTGATAGAGCTTCCCTAATACCTAATAATCACTTTAAATTCTCCAATAACTCTTGTGACTGAAAGCAGAAGGTTTTGTATTTGCTCTGATGCTCAAATCTTCATCCCAGTTGAAGTTTCCTGAAATTTTAATACTAAGGAGTAATCACAGCTAATTAACATATCCATGGTTTGGTGAAGAAAAGCAAGCAAGTTGGAGATTTTAGTGAATTAGAATCATTAAGAAGTTGATTTTAGTATATGATAACCTTCCTTTAATCATATTATTGACTTACTTTTCCATTAATATATTTATATTACTTGAATGACCAGGCAAAACACACACACACATATATATATATATATAATAAAAAATAACTCAACAATGGGTGATTTTTAAAAAAGAAATAAAAAGAATTAAATAGAGAAAGACGCATAACAAACCTAAACGAAAAAAGAAGAAACATGAAATGAAATATCAGCAGAATATATGTGTGAATATATTACACATGGTAATTATGCCCAAGCATATGGCCCCACCTTACCCTATGTTGACATGTCATTCTCAACTAGTTGGTCTCCTTACACGTGGCACACTAATATTGGAAGTAGTCACTTTGGGAAATCGACACCTCACCTTCTTTTAGTGGCTGTCCCCTACTCATGCATCATATATATGTCTAGGTGCATCAAGTAATTGTGTGCGTGCGCATAATGCTCGTTTAAGTAGCTTTAATGGCTCAACAAAATATACTTACACTTGAAGCCTTTGGATCACCCGTACGAACTCTTTCAATAAGTGGGAAAAAATTACCAATTGTATGGACCTTAGTATAATCCATTTCACCATATAAAGTTAATAAAACTATAAAGTTAAGTTGAACAATTTGATTTGGTCCCATCATAGAAAATACAATTAGATGAATGGACTGTAGGAAGTATAGTGTCATTAAACAGAAAACAAACATGCTTTCTACAATTTAAATCTAGAAAATCAAATGCAAAATCCTAGAAAACCCTATGACTTGAAAAATAAGAAAAACTTTATAAAAGTGACGAATGCAGTGGTCCGGATCGAGAAGATTCTCTGTCCTTAAGAACTTATCAGCTTGGCTAGACGAAAAGTTGTTTGGCTATTTTTATAAGAAAAACCTTATAAAAGTCACAAAAAGTCGTCAGACGACCATGTCTCTTCCCACAGTTGCTTGGCTATTTCCGATTCACCCTCCACAGGATCCGGAGGATCTTTGAGGTATTTAGCCAACTGCAAAGTTGTCAGGTAGAACAACATTTTGTTATGCCACAGTTTAAAGTTTGTCCCACCAAACTTTTCCGGCTTTTCTCCATGAGAGACCGGTACTATGATGTTTCCGCTAGCCATATGTAACTGGAAAAATCAACATGGGTCAATTAGTCTACAAAAGATAAATTGCACAACGATCAACAAATGATCTTGTTCAAGGTGATATACTAAGTAACCACTTGTTGTTCTATTGGACGGTGGTTCCAAAAAACACAAGTACTTGAATTTCAACAAGATTCTTAAGAAAAGTAAATAAAGGAATATTCTCAGATGACGGGGGGGTCCAGAGTAACCACTTAAATCCCTGACCAATTAGGCTCTTATCGCCTTTTTGACAGAATATATTTTAAACACTTTTTCAATAGGATCTCTTAGCAATTCAAACTCAGTATTACACTTATGATTTACAATACAATATTCGATATGTGTAGATATATGTGTATGTGTCAATCAAGATTGGATGAAATTACTTGTGTATGATTACACTTTAAAATTATCAACCAATTATGCAATACACAATTATTTTTCAACTTTATCACTATGTGTATGCTTGTGATAATTGAACACCCTAATAATAACTTAAATCTATACTACCAAGATTAATGTGATTCAGTATATGATTTACTAAGTTAATATTAAATTAATCTAAGTCTCTTCAATTTAGAAACAATTACAGGACCTAGTTCGTTAGTGTCGCGTTCGTATCTACGTTCGAACGAGAATGTCCAGTGTGTGTACGTTCATGATGCGTTCGAGAACGCGTTCGAACGAAGTGTTCCAGATAGTTCATGTTCGTGTAGCGTTTGATAACGCGTTCGAATTATTTGTTCTAGAGAGTTCACATTCGTATAGCGTTCGAGAACGCGTTCGAACGGAATATTCCAGAGAGTCTATGTTCGTATCGCGTTTAAGATGCGTTCGAACGATTTAAGTCAGTGGTCTTGTGTTCGATTTGCGTTTGAAGACGCGTTCGAATGTTCTTAGGCAAAAGGCTTGCGTTCGAGATGCGTTTGAAGACGCGTTTGAACGGTCTTACGAAATTTCAGATTTTAGCCTTTGCGTTCGTCGGGCGTTTGAACGCCTTACGTATTTTTCATGAACAAACAATATTTTTCCAGAAAATTTTCTTATCTAAGCATGCGAATTACTATCTAACAACACTAAATGATAAGTTCCTAAGATTGTAGGAAGTATATTGTCATTAAACAGAAAACAAACATGCTTTAAACAATTCAAATCCAGAAAATCAAATGCAAGACCCTATAAAATCCTAAGACTTGAAAAACAAGAAAAACCTTATAAAAGTGACGAATGCAGTGGTCCGGATCGAAAAGATTCTCTGTCCTTAAGAACTTATCAGCCCCGTCTCGGTGCTTTACGGATTTTGTGGCTAATGTTCTACCAGGATAACCCGGATTCCTCTTGTTCAATGGGCACACCTTAACAAGATCTCGAACTTTGAATATGATGGTACTCTCTCAGACTCAATAAACAATATGAGACTCTGGACTTTATGTTTGAATTCGGATGGAATCAGATACTTCAAAAGGAACATAAAGACTTCCTTTTATAAGCATGAAAATGTGCCTCAAGGGCACCCATTGGATTGAGGTGCAACCCTCCAAAGGGTTATATCCCACCTATGCACCCCTTGGAACATAGGACCATGTTACACACAATTGGAGGACATGTCATTATGGGGTACCATTCAAATGATATGTCTCTCCTCCATCCAAACTATTATATTTGAAAATTTAACGAATTTACAACATGGACCTGATTAACTTAACGTTGACTGTGTTCCTTCCAGATCATACTCATTTGTCTTGTTTATTAGTGTTTACTATGGGTGGGCAAAAAAACCGACCGAACCGAACCAAACCAGACTGAATTTACGGTTTTTTTTCTAATGGTTCGGTTTGCGGTTCAGATTGGCCCACCCCAAACGGTTTACGGTTCGGTTTAGATGCTAAACCGAACCGCACCTGTTAAACCGAACTGAATCGTTATAATTAAAAAATTATATATTTTTTTAAAAAGATTTGCATTTTTCTTTTAATTTTACTTTATGTTTTCTTTTTTTTAGTATGTTAATACTTTTATTCTTAATTTTTTTGTTAATATATTTTTTTGTTAAGACTTTTATTCTTAAATTTATTTGTTAATAATTTTATTCTTAATTTTTTGGATATTCTTGAAAGTAAGTTGTTGGATTTGTCTCTTAATTAGAATGATGGTAGCATCATTATTCGAGGTATTTTTAAAAAATACAAGAATTAATTGTTCCTCATTTTTCAATCCTCTATTGAGTGCATGTGTTCTCTGGAGTCACAAGTTACTCCGTAGCACTTCATACTATTTGTTCGCTATACTAGTTTTTTTTTTTTTTTTGTCTTCACTTAAATGGATGATATTTTTTTTAAGTTGAATAATCTGTAAACCGAACCGAACCAATCCGCAAACCGCTGGTTTAAAAAAATTTCAATCCGAACCAAACCGTTATTTAATGGTTTGGTTTGAGAAGTAAAAAAATCGGACCGTAAAATATGAGTTGATTTGAATTTTAGCAAAAATCGAACCAAACCGAACCGCGCTCACCCTAATGTTTACTACCACAATGATGAAGGATGGGAAGTTATTCGAAAGGAGAAATGATATTTGTACTGCCGTTTATACTTATTTTTTTACAGAACGACAAAAGTAAATGTCGTTTTGACTTAAGCCTTGTTATCCCAGCTTTGTTAGCTTTCGTTGCCAAACATCCCTGCAAAGTGAAATTAAAAAGATTTCACTTTTCCTTGCTCCAGCAGCAGTTCAGCACTTCGTTGAACAAACAAAATTTCTCAATTTCTTGCGCATTACACCACTTCGTTGAACAAAGCTGGTGTTCTAGGGTTTCAAGTTTAACAAAGCACTTCCTTGCTCCAGTTGAAGTTTGAGGGTTTCGTTTATTCCAGCTAAATTTGGGCGTCGTCTGTCTGCAGCTCGTCGGAGTAAGTTCTAGGGTTTTGTTGGACAATCGTCTTCTTTCCTGGCTCCAGTAAGTTCTAGGGTTGAAGTTTATTACTGAAATTTGGGCTTACAAAATGAAATCATTTATCTGTTATAATTGATTTTGTTGAAATTGATTTTGCTTACAAAATGAAATTGAACTTTGAAGTATCATGATTCAGTAAAATTGAGTGCTTAATTGCTGAGAAATGAGTGAATTTGTTGAAACATTTTGTTGAAGAGACATTTTGTTTCTATATATTTGTTTGACATAAAACTTCAAGTGTTGCTCCAATTTGTTTGACATAAAACTTCAAGTGTTGCTCCAATCATTGCCACGAATTGCAGCTAACACCTGAGTTTTCCACTTTAGGTAATTTGCATCTTCAAGTTTGATTGGATTTGGAAATGTCAATGTTTGATTTCCAGTTGTTTGGATCGGAAATGAGCTTGGAGAAGCCTTTAAAGCTCTGATATCAAGTGAGAGTAGGTTGATATTGTGAATCATAAACAGAAATTGAATCATGCAGGTTGATATGGCCATTGTGAATATGAAGACATAGGGCTGTTTAAAGCTCTGATATTAAATGTTTTCGGGTAAATATGAACCTGAAAAACTGAATCAGAGAGTATCTAAAAATGTGATAAAACTCCTCAAAAGCTTTTAGTTACCAAGTTATCATCGACTTAATTATTGTCTTATTGATGTGTTGTTGTTTGTTATGTATCACGAATCTTAATAAATGAAGATGTACCAAACAGTCTAAAGACTCATGGGAACACATGATTTTAGTTACATGTAGTTGGTGAAGAGTAAAGTTCTAGTTAAGTGGTAGGCCATATTAGAACAACTATTTGGCATGTAGTTGGTGAAGAGTAAAGTTCTAGTTAAGTGGTAGGCCATATTAGAACAACTATTTGGCATGTAGTTGGTGAAGAGTAAAGTTCTAGTTAAGTGGTAGGCCATATTAGCAGGGACTTCCCACTATAATTTTTTACACCTCACTCACAGACACAGTGCAACAGGAAGGTCCTGTAGGGGTTTTTAGGGGTTGAATCCGGTAACGCAGCGGAAGCGGTGAAAATCCGATTTTCAGATTTCAAAACTTTTTCTCGGATTAATTAAATAAACATATTTATTTAATATTCCAATAATCAAATTATGAAAATAAATTCAATAAAACAATTTTAAGTGAATTTACCGAAATACCATTGCTTTGTATTTTTGTCCATTTTAGTCCGAAATTGATCAAATCAATTTTGAATGATTCTAAATCATTTCCAAGATGAACTTATGATGTTCAAAACATCAAAACACCAAAGCAACCAAAATCCTCAGATATCAAGTCCTTGGCCGAGAGCCTCCTTTAGGCTCCAATTTGTGCATTTTGCACTTTCATGCTTCAAGACACATCCAAATGAAATCCAATCAACATGAAACTTTGTATGCATCATATACACACACACAAATACACAACATATATGAAAATCCCCAAATTTGGAATTGGTCATGAACCCTAATTTTTCAATTTCCACAAATTGGACAAATTAGACCAAATACATTAAATCAATTACTTCAATCATCATTCTTCCATCCAATCCAAGTCTCAACACAATGAAACAACTCAAGATCAAATCTAGGTCATTTAAGAGTGGGTCAATAACTCTAGATTAGCAACATGGTTTCCAAAACCTTAAAAGAATAGTTATAACTACAATAGTTACAACACTTCCTTCATTACACATGCTTCACACTTCACCAAAACTTCCATCAACAAAAACCACAAGGAACAAAGAAAGAAACATCCTAAGAATGTCATATATTAAAGCCTAGAACCTAAGGAACAAATTCCTTACTAATAGCAAGTTTGAAAAACTTACTAAATTTCCAAGCTTTTTGAATTTTTTCTTTCTTTTTCTCAAGCTTCCTTTAGCTTCTTCAATGGAGATTTATATTTTGTGAAATGTATTAGGTTAACCAAATGAAAAGCAAATGAAAACAATATATACTTGTGCATATTAGCCTTGGCCGAAATTTGTAACAAGTATATACCAAATTTTTCATTTCAAATTCATTTCAAAGTCATTTAATCAACTTGACAAATATCTAAAACACTTTATGGATATTTATTTAAGTCAACAATTGCAACTAATGTCATTTACTTTAAATATCCTAATGTAAGATATTTATATTTTAATTAATTTAATCATTTAACAATTAAATAATCAATTAATTAATCAAATACAAATATATTAAATATATGTATAATATTTACATTAAATATTAAAAACATATATTCATTTAGGATATAAGTCAAATAACTCAACTCATTTTGACTATTAATTAATGTGTATTTAAATTAATCAAGTATTAAATATAAATACACAATAATTAGGCAAATGACTATCTAGACCTTTTAGCACGTATCTTGCGTTTAACCTTTAAACGACTTTATAAATAATTAATATTATTTATTAATGTTGCTCTAGTGCTCTACGAGTATGTTTCATTATTGAGACTCTCTAGATTCAGGTATATCTGTCACGAAATCTAATTTCGTGTCCATAATCTATCCACCCATAGATTATGACGATCACGGATAATCTCGCTGAACCATACAGGTCGAGGTCATGGCAAATGTATAATTCCTCCGTCACAGGTATCCGGATAAATCCCAGAGATATAGATGTAAACGCCAAATCTCTATCAGGATTATCCAGTCGACTATTCCATTAGCAATCTCTAAAATAATGTTTAGAACTAGCTTCTAAACTTTACCACGGGCCCATGGTTTTATCTGATTACTAATCATATGGACTACATATGCTCTGATACACAGAACTGACGGATCCTATCTTGATACACATAGGACACCCTGAGGATCCATCTACACCCAACGAACAGGCGGAGGTCTGATCTAAATAGATCGGTGACGTGACTGCCGTCTAAGTGTAGAAGATGTCTCATGTGCCCACAATGGCATCTCAAGTCTAAGAATCACAAGTGCTACTCAACCCAAGAAGATTCTTATTGACGCTGGTGTACCATCCATTAAGAATCTTCGGTGAGTCGTTCAGTGTTTATCCGCTATAAACACCAATACTGACCAAGTAGTGTAAACCTTGACCAGGAACTGTCTGAGAATGACAACGTCATGATACTACTCAATGTCCGTTGCGACGCTTTTGCAACTGTATCATGACTAATCATTCTAGGGTCATTACGTCTTTACCATATAGAAAGATAGATTATATTATAGAAACTGCATATATTATTCATAATAATAATGTTTTACAAAAGTATTTAACAGAAATACAACCGGGAATTGGCGCTCTGAGCACCAACCCCAACAGGTCCCTCCATCACCATGTCCATGTCCATTCTACTATCTTTCTGCGATTTTCTTTTTTCAAAAGGACAGTGTGCAGCTGCTAATGCTATTACTTCACCAAACTTTGTATCAATGTTTCAATACATAAAAGTATTTGTTACTTCTTTACTTGAAGATTGTTATGTTTATAATATATTTATTATGATGCATTTTGCAGTTGATTTGTAATCATAATGTCAAATAGCACAAGTGCACATTCAGTGGAACTGCGACGTTGCCGCAAATGCCCCAACGGATACCAACAGTTATTGACTTCTACTACATCACGGAATCCAAATCGAAAATTTTGGAAATGCAAGGATTGTCTGGCCTTTGACTGGTATGACGATGATCAATGGACGGAAGATCGGAAAGGCAATGACAGTAATAATGATTTTGTAATAGGTGAAATTCGGAAGTTGAGCCAAGAGATTAGTTGCATTAGGGATGAACTACGAAATCGAGAGATTAGTCTCATTCAAAAATATGCAGCAAAAATATTATTTTCCTATTACTATGTATCATATTTATAATATGTAATTTTATTTAAGGAGAAATGTCGACAATGTATAATATGTTATTTTATTGAAGAAGTTTTTATTAAGCCATATTTGAGCATACTTTGAGCATACTTTCACATCTTTGAGCATATATTGAACAAAGCCACTCGTTATGGCATCCAAACTAACGAATGAATTAACAAACAAACATAACATATAAAGTCTGGTGAATTGATTTAAGATAATGTGGATTACATATAAACTCTATTTCAAAACATTAGAGTAGTAAAAAATGGCCAACCCTTCAAATGAAGTAGAAAATGTGGAATACATATTGTTTATAGACAACTTGACATCTTCTAAAACATCGGAAATCCTCCAAATGAATCAGCATCTCCAAATGAATCAGGCATGACAGAAGTGTCATGTAGTGTGATACATATTACAAATGATTTATAGACAACCATATACAATCTAAAACTAAATTAGAAATGTCCTATCAATTTCAAATAACAAAACTACAAACATACCTCATTAACATCCGCTGCAATGACAGGAACATATGGTGCTGTGGCAGGAACATATGGTGTTGTGGCAGGTTCATGTTCTATCTGCATGCAAATTCAAATAACATATCAGTTACTTTACTAAACACATTTCACTTCACAATATTACAGTAATCTCATACATACATGATGTTTTATTTTTCTATGTTTCTTAAATTTTATTGACTGTAGCCTTCGAGTGCGAGGACGACATTTAGCACGAGTAACTTTTGGATCACGAATGCTTTCAACTACAGTCTCTGAACTCCCAACAATATTACAAGAACTTTTTTCAAAACCAAAATTTTGTTTTTCTAAATCTTTACACAGAATATCAATCCAATCTAAAACATAATTAGAACTTGTAATATCTCCTGCAACCATATCTGCAACCCTAGCGAACTTAGCACATATTTTATCATATCTCACTTGTTCATCTGTAGAACTCCATATATCATAACTAATTTTGACCCTACTATGACATCGCCGAACATCTTTACGTCGTCGTCCTAGGATATACTTTTCTGGCAATACTTCTACGTCATTACGTATCATGGTTGTAATCGCATGCCTGCAGAGAATTCCTCTAAACTGAAACCTGGAGCAACTACAATTAATTTATCCTTTCTCTTTTTCAAAGTGAACTTTAAAGAAAGTTCTTTTTTCCCCTCACCTACTTTCACATCTTCTCTGACTACATGTTCTGATCCCACTGAATTAACAACTTCGCAATACATCTTTCTAATTAACTCTTGCTGAAATTCTTTGAACTTTGAAATGGTATAAACTTCTTGTATTTGATGCTCCATCTTGTACTCTGGTACACAAAGAAGTTGCTGTGAAAATGACTTCATATCTTCTCTTACTTCTTTTTCAACTTTACTCGTCAAAGCATGATTAAACTGCTCAACAAATTGTTTCAATGTTGTCTTTGAGTTCACATACCCATCAAAGAAGGCATTCATACTTTCAGAACGTTGAGTGGTTGACATGCCAGTCCAAAAATATTTGAGCTCCTAATTCTATATATTTTTAATATTTACAATAAATTTTTCTGCTGTTGATGAAAATCCCCCTTCTCCGCAATGCATGAATAGTAAATCCCTCCTTTCGTTGCACGATTTGCCTCTCTATAAATTATGAACCACCGAGACTTGTGAATCATAATTGAAAACTTGTTGTATCATTTGGACTAAAGAAGAGTGAGCATTATTAATATTTGTTTTTGGAGGACGAAAGTGTCAATTTTTTTTAAAAAAAAGTAATTGTACGTTTTGTTGTAAAATCATGAAAACCCCCTAATTTGCATAATGCTTACAACAGTATTAGCCAAGTTCCGCCGCCGCATGTCCTCCGTTTCCATGAGTAGACTGTAGACAAAACAAAAGTGTCATAGAGCTTGGAATTATTAGATGTTCTGACGAATCAACAGGAGACACGTCAGCAGTTATAGGCAAAAGAACAAGCCCATATTGCTCTCTCTAGGTAAACAGCGAATTCCCGAAAATGGGCAGTACTCAACTCCCAATAACCGGAATAATCAAGATAAGTGATAATTATGTGCATTAGTAAATAATATGGGGTCCACAAAAAGATTTAATTAAGCACTAAGCAAAGGCTAATTATCGCCTTTATTGACTGTATCTGCTTAATCGAGATTATATATATGCTTCTTCCTGTTCATGATTACGGATGACATGAGTTCTTCCTCTTCCCTTTTATTTATTTATTTTATTTTTTTATATATTCAGTGCCTGAAACACCCATTGGCCATGCCCAAAAGAAGGTTTAATTACAACCAGTCATTACAACTGTCTCGTTCATGCACCATTTGGAATCGGTAATTAAAATGTAATTAATAAGCAATGCTTGATCAAATTGAAATTTACAAAATAAATAAATAAATAAAAAGGCCAAAATTTGGATAGCGCGCTCTATGCCATGCCTAGTAGTGGATAAAATCTTTGGTGCAATAGTGATACCACGTCATCCATGCAACAAGCCAATCATCGTTGTTGTTTAATGAGTCTCGTGGACATTTCCTAGTCCACATATACAATGCAACACATGGATTTAGGCATAATCTGGGGGAAAAAACCATAATCTCTATGAATTTCACATGCTTTAATAATATACCAATGAATTTTATGGTGCGTTTCATACAGAATATTGTACTAATAGTTCAAATTAACTGGTTAAAAGAATTGAAGATTTAATAAAATTTCAATTATGGAGATAAATTCTGCAATTAGTCTCTAAATTTATTCAAATCGATTTGACATTCACCCTGTAAGAAATTGTATCTTCAATTCAATTTATGATTATAAATTTTTAATGTCGGCTTCATCAAAGCCGTTATTGTGCAGTTTTTTTTAAAAAAATTTGTTGATATCACTTTTTGTTTGATATTTATGATTTACATTGATGTAATACCATGTAAACAAGACAAATCAAATATACACAAATGTTGTGTTAATTTAAATTTCAAGAGATATAAAATGGACTAATTAAATTTTTTAACTTTAATGAGACTTGTGTAAACTTACAAAGTAAACTAAAAATTTATTTGAAATATTTTCTAAACTTTTCGATTAGATGTGTAAATTACATCTGGTTGATAAAATTTTAAGTAAATTCGTATTTGTTGTCCTGCCTAATTTTTAAGAAATTTTGATTTACAACATGAAGAGTTTACATATATATTCCTACATTTATGGCCATTGGTCCATTTCATTATTATTTTTATTTTCATTTGAAAATATTTTTATGAGATATAATAAAATAAATTTATTTGTACTTCGATTATCTATCTAAAATGTGAGCCCAAAATGAGCTCATTTGAATTCTCATACGAGACTTGCTCCATATATATTTCTCATGTTGAGCTCATTCGTTTATTAGTCAATTTCCACACATACTTTCAGTAGGAAGAAAGGGTTTATTATATTTGACGAGGAGACTGGAGAAGCCATTTGTGCATATTGTTCAGTGTAGGCCCAATATGACTTCAATAGGCCCAGTATATTTCCACACAATTTTCTATTTCTCCTTCTCAATCAGATTTTATTTCTGTCGTCGTTTTGAAAGAAACATCGATCAATATAATACGGACTTCGGGTTTCTGCTATGCAAATTTCTGGACTCATTTTGTTTGATTTTATTGAACTTGTTGTTTGAGGGAAATGATGATAAAACTCTTATCATTGTGATATGCAGGATTCAAAAGCCATGTTAAATTTTTGTACAGGCCTCAAGGTAAAAATAAATTTTATAAACTTAAGAGAGAGCCAATGTAGGAAGTTTAGAATTACAAACTTTTATGCGAAAGAATTTAGGTTTTAATTAGCTTCGGTATTTTTACAATGTTGTGGTTAATAATTCTTCATATCTTTGCATTAGCATTAGAAGCGACGTGGCCAGGATTTAGATAACTATTTCTTGTATTATTATCAGAAATGTTGTCCCCAATGGGTGTGACTTGGTGGTGTAGGGTCCAGGATCTCAAGATCCTGAGGTTCTGGGTTCGAATCCAAGGAGTGCACTTCTTGTAAGAGCCTGAGACAGCCGGTGGTTTTACCTGCGCCGCGGCCCAGAATGGGTGGTTTGGTGGTGGGGTTTTCATCGTTTCCAAAAAAAAAAAAAAAAATTATCAGAAATGTTTTTCAGACTTAGTTTGGTCTTATAATTGCATAGCGGTAATGTGAAAATATATCTTGTGGATAGCCGAAGCAGTTATGATATCCTTATGAATCTATCTACAAATTAATAGACCACATAAATAATTAAAGCTGATTATTTTATTACTTAATTGAGAAGGCTTAATCACTCAAAAAAGCACTAAACATTACTTAAAATCAATAATTATTATTGAACTTATTTATTTCCATACCATGCCTTCTCGATATAAATCAGAGTAGCCAATTCATTTTCCCACTTGAACTTTGACAGTTTCTTCTTTCTTAACGGCAACAGCTTCTTCTTTCTTAGCAATTGAACGAAGAGTTGCTTGATCATCTTCCTTCACATTCTGAAAATCCCCATTCTTTATGATTATTACGTCAGCTGATGTTTCCTTTTTCGGAGTCGAGGAACAAGAACTCGACACGTTGCTTTTTGAACAGCCATAATAAGCCTTGCTATCACACATCTTTGTTTCTGATACTTTCTTTCTTCTTGTGTTCAAATTGTGTATTCTAAGAATAAATTTAAGAAATATGATTGTATTTATAGAAGCATTTGACAAGACTGTGTCATTCTTCTTCATTTAAAATTTAAAAGCTTTCAGAAACAATTTGATGAACCCCATGCGTCAGAATTAAAGATTATGAGTCTCTTCAATTGAGTATTATACCATGCATGAATCATTCAAGTTCATGAACTAAAACCTAAATATTTATCAACATTATTATCTTAATATATGTAGTATACGGGGTCTTACATTAATTAATCTAGATATAACTGCACCAACATTTATTACTTACTAAATATATGTACATTATTTTAAAATAGATTTATCATAATGATAATTATGAATTTAAGAGGAAATAAAATATAAAATTCCCAACAAAATATTATTGTAATTAGTGATATCTTTCAGAGTGTTCGACTTCCTACTTGCTAGCTTGTAAATACTCTGCAACTGTCAGTTGAAGTTTTTTCTACTAGTTAATTAACTTTTATCAAGTTAGAAAAAAAATTAAGTGAAAACAAAGAGGAGTGCACGATTCCCAAAATAGAAGAAAATATCAAGGGAAAATTCCCTTTTCACCCCTCTTATTTGGTCCAAATTCCCCTTTGGTCCTCACTCTTTGAAAACTAGGGAAAAATGCTTTCTTTTTATTGCTTTTACATTTTAGATGCGATCTTCAATAACAGTTCATGGAAACCAAAAATATATAAATTGACCAAATAACTTTTGATAATATGCTTAGAACGTAATGTGGCTTACATGACGAAAAATATGGCCATTATTCCTCAAATGTTCAAGAAATGGACGGCTAGATAAGAACATAAAAGAGTGCAAAATACTATTGTTTACGGCAGATTTTCTTCCCGGTGGTAGTTTCGGGATAATTCACCTGAGACAACCTTCCATCAACCTTGAATTTGTTTGGTTATGGGGATACCAAAAATAAACTTAGTAAAAGGTAAGAAAAAACATAAAGGTTGACAAAAGAGTTTTAACGTGGTTCAGCGGAGTGAATCCAGCCTACGTCCACGGGCACAAAACGATGGAGGTTGTTTTATTGCCAAAACTGACTCGACCGACCTGTTTTGAACAAGGTCTGAATGTGGCCGAGTGTTGTGATTAAACACACACAATAGAAGAGATGTGAGAGAAAATTCTTCTTTATTTTACACAAACAAAGAATTACAAAGCTTACAAATCCAAGTTTTACAAAAAACTCTCAACCCTCTTTATTCTCTATTATTCTCACTTCTGGGATGATGATAACAATGGTCTGGGGTTCTTATATACTGATCAAACCGCGTGAACAGTGTCACGCGGTTTGCACACACACACACACACAGGCTGGCAGCACCTCCAGCTTCACAGCTCATACACGTTTTGCATGGCTAACGCAGTTGCATGAAGACAGTTTGCACCGAAAGCAAATTGTCTTTATGCACACTAAGTCAACAAATCTCCCCCTCTGTGAAGATTTCCCAAAAAATCTGAGCCGACCATCAATCATCCAAACCGGATCCTCCAAAGGATCCTCCCCTGGCTGCATCTGTATGACTGCCTACGTACCCTGAGTTGGGATCAAGCCAATCGTAGTTCTCTGAATCTCCCAACTCTGACTATGTGGAGAGTTTTTCCATCCCGGCTATGGCACGACAGATTTCAAGCTTCTCATTCGGTAAAACCTTCGTGAACATATCGGCACCGTTATCGTCGGTGTGAATTTTCCTGAGTTCTAACTGCCTTGAGCTCAGGACGTCCCGTATCCAGTGATACCTCACATTGATATGTTTTGACCTCGAATGAAAGGTGTAATTTTTACCGAGATAGATAGCACTCTGGCTATCGCAGTACAAAATGTACTTCTTCTACTTGAAACTCAATTCCTGGACGAATGTCTTCATCCACAGCAATTCCTTGCAATCTTGTCACTGCAATGAATTCTTCCTCTGTTGTAGAAAGTGCAACACACGTCTGCAACCTTGACTGTCATGCCACAGCTCCCCATGAGAGAGTAATCAGATACCCCGAAGTAGACTTTCGGGTATCCACATCTCCTGCCATATCTGAATCGGTGTAGCCCATCAACACTGGTTTGTCGCTGCTTCCAAAACATAATCTCATCTTGGATGTGCCTCGAAGATACCGCATGATCCATTTGATCGCATTCCAGTGTTCTCGTCCTGGGTTTGACGTAAACCGGCTGACCAATCCAACTGTGTGTGCTAAGTCTGGCCTCGTGCACACCATGGCATACATAAGACTTCTCACTGCTGAGGTGTATGGAACCTGTTTCATTTCCTCCTTCTCTGACTCAATAGAGGGGCTCTGTTGTGTACTCAATCTAAAGTGGGTAGCAAGAGGAGTGCTAACCGCTTTAGCCTTGTCCATCTAGAATCTCTGAAGTACCTTCTCGATGTACTCCTCCTGTGACAAGTATAACTTCCTGGCTTTCCGATCACGACCGATCCTGATGCCAAGAATCTGCTTAGCTGGCCCCAAGTCTTTCATCTCAAAAGACTTACTCAGTTGCTGCTTCAAATTATCAATCCTCGATTGATTCCTGCCAACTATCAACATATCATCTACATACAGCAGTAAGATGATAAAGTCATCGTCAGAAAATTTCTGAATGAAAACACAATGATCTGAAGTAGTCTTTTTGTATCCCTGCTCCCCCATAACTGACTCAAACTTCACGTACCACTGTCTCTGTGCCTGTTTCAATCCGTAGAGGCTTTTTCTGAGTCTGCACACATAGTCCTCTTTCCCGCTGACTCTGAAGCCTTCTGGTTGCTCCATGTAAATTTCTTCTTCCAGATCTCCGTGAAGAAATGCGGTCTTGACATCCATTTGCTCAACTTCCAGGTCGAGGCTTGCTGCTAAGCTGAGTACCACTCTGATGGATGACATCTTCACAACTGGAGAGAAGATTCCATCGAAGTTAATGCCTTTCCTCTGATTGAATCCCTTGACAACTAGTCTGGCTTTGTACCGGGGTTGTGAAGTGTGCTCATGTTGCTTCACCATGTACACCCATTTGTTCTTCAAAGCCCGTTTGCCTCTTGGCAATTTCACCAACTCAAAAGTGTGATTATCATGCAAAGATTTCATCTCATCTTGCATGGCTTCCTCCCACTTTTCTTTGTCATCTGTTTCCACAGCCTCTTGGTAGCTCTCGGGTTCTCCCCCGTCAGTAAGCAGCACATACTCATATGCAGAGTATTTGGTTGAAGGTTGCCTCTCTCTGTCAGACCTTCTCTGTGGAACTGTTGGTGTAGCTTCTGGTACTGGTGGTTGATCATGATCATCATCTCTGGGAGCTTCATCACTTGTACCCTCCTATCTGGGAACCTCATCTTCAACTCGTACTGGCACCGATGTGTGAGGTTCTGGATTCACATCTCTGTATTGTTGGGGCATTGTCTTCATCTCATTTCTGATATCTTCTATGGTCTGGTCTTCAACAAAGACAACATCTCGGATTCTGACAATCTTCTTCTCCACAGGACCATAGAGTTTGTAACCGAAATCATCCTGACCATAGCCAATAAAGACACATTGCCGCGTCTTTGCATCGAGCTTGGATCTCTCGTCCTTTAGGATATGTACAAAAGCTTTGCACCCAAAGACATGCAAGTGTTCGTATGACACTTCTTTACTTGTCCAAGCTTGGTTAGGAACATTACCTTTCAGTGCGACTGCTGGGGACATGTTCAAAACATGTACTGCTGTGTTGAGTGCCTCTCCCCAAAATGTCTTCGGCAGCTTGGCTTGTGACAGCAAGCTTCTGACCCTTTCGCACAAGGTTCTGTTCATCCTCCCAGCTAGGCCATTCAGCTGAGGTGTCTTCGGAGGTGTCGTTTGATGTCTGATTCCTTGCGTCTTGCAGTACTGATCAAACGGACCTCTGTATTCTCCACCGTTGTCTGTTCTGATGCATTTGAGTTTCTTACCGGTTTCTCTCTCCACCAGGGCGTGAAACTCCTTGAACACTCCAAGCACTTGGTCTTTTCTCTTCAAGGTGTATGCCCATATCTTCCTTGAATGATCATCAATGAATGTCACAAAATACAGTGACCCACCAAGTGTTCGTGTCTGCATCGGACCACATACATCTGAATGTATGAGGTCAAGTACCTCCGGTTTCCTCTGAGGCGGGGAGCTCTGGAAGGACACTCTGTTCTGCTTTCCAGCCATGCAGTGTTCACACTTCCGTAAGTGTGAGTTCTTTTATTCGGGAAGAACATTCCTCCTGCGTAGTATCTCCATCCCCGTTTGACTCATGTGATCGAGCTTTTTATGTCACAGCTCGGCTGTCTCATTACTGTTGACTGTATTTATGCTACTATTTGAAAGCTTAGCATGCATCAAATACAGAGTTGAATCTTTCTTACCTCGTGCCACGACCATTGATCCTTTAGTGAGCTTCCAGCATCCGTCACTAAAGGTGCTGCAGAAACCTTCATCATCCAGCTTGCCTGTTGAGATCAGGTTTAACCGGATATCTGGGATGTGTTTGACTCCCTTCAACACTAGCCTTGTCCCGTTCTCCGTTTCAATGTAGATGTCTCCAATACCGACGGCTTTGGACTGTCTGTCATTCCCCATCCTTACAGCACCGTAGTCCCCTGGTGTGTAAGATGAAAAGAAGTCTCTGCGAGATGTGGCGTGTATGGATGCGCCACTATCTATCACCCAACTGGTCTCGTGGCTGGCAAGATTCACAACATCTTCTTCATATATAATTTGGAATTCTTTGGAGGTCTTTTCGGTGGTAGTTGCAACTTTTTCTTGATTAGAGTCGCCATCTCTCCTGGACTGCTCGTTCTTCAGTTTGTAGAAATCCCGCTTCATATGGCCTTTCTTTTTGCAGTGATAACACTCAATATCTCTAGTTCTTGATTTCCCCCGGTTCTTGTCTGATTTACCTGGGCCTCGACTTTTACTCATCCCCCTTCTGGTGTTCTTTTCTGTCACTAGAGCTTCTGAGGTTGAGGGTGATGCTGACTCCTACATTATCGTCCTCTTTTCTTCCTCGAAGATCCTAGTCTTTGCCATCTTCATAGTGACTTTCCCATCTGCGGCTGAATTGATCACCGTAGATCTGAACGTTTCCCAAGATTCTGGTAACGTATTAAGGAGTATTAAGCCATTTACCTCATCACCGAAGTCTATGCCCAATCCAGACAATTCTTTCATTGTTCCAAGGAAATCGTTGATATGGTCCGCCACAGCTGTACCTTCTTGGTATTTCAACCCCATCATCTTCTTGATGTAGTACAGCTTGTTGTTTCCAGTCTTTGCTCGGAAAAGCTCCTCCAGCTTTCCCCATAAAACACGTACATTTGTCTCTTCACTGACATGGTTCACGATACTATCGTCGATCCACTGACGAATAGTACTGCTTGTTTTCTGGTGAAGATTAGCCCATTTCTCATCGGTCATTCCTCCTGGTTTCTGCTCCAGAAATACCGATCCATCATAAACCTTCACATACAGAAGGTCTTTCATCCTTCCTCTCCATGTGAAATAGTTTGTACTGGTTAACAAAACTATTTTTTCGTTGCCCCCTTCCATCATAAAAATTCTAAGCAGAATTTCAAAAAACGAACCTCACCGTTGCGTCCGGAATGGTCAAAAAAGGTGGAAATGACACTTCGTTTGTCAAAATCCGATACATGGACCAAATTGCAAATTCCAGAAATTACAGGGGCCAAAATGCAATTATGGAAAAGTTCAGGGACTAAGTTGCAATTTCCAAAAAGTGCAGGGACTAAATTGAAAATTTATGAAAGTATAGGGGCTAAATTATAATTTCCAGAAAGTTCAGGGACCTATCTGAAATTTACCAGACACCGCTGACGTGTCAGTTCTGCTGACGTGGCGCTGACTGGGCTGCTGACTGTGCGCTGATGTGGCGCTGACTGGGCGCTGACGTGTCGCCACGTGTATCGTCTTCTTCCTTGGAACGCGCGTGCTGCGACTGAAGGCGCGTGGGGTAGAGACTGTGAGGCGCGTGCGGCGCGTGACAGTTGATGGGAGCTCCGTTTGATCGCCGGAAAATACCACCGTGCTCGTCTCGCCGTGAAACGTCTGATGGTATGCTCAAAATCGATTTTCGACAACTTTTTTCAGAACCGACTTTCCGAACCGAACCTCTGTTTCTGAGTTTCGGGATCCCTCCGAGTAACCTTAGCTCTGATACCACTTGTTGTGATTAAACACACACAATAGAGGAGATGTGAGAGAAAATTCTTCTTTATTTTACACAAACAAAGAATTACAAAGCTTACAAATCCAAGCTTTACAAAAAACTCTCAACCATCTTTACTCTCTATTATTCTCACTTCTGGGATGATGATAACAATGGTCTGGGGTTCTTTATATACTGATCAAACCGCGTGAACAGTGTCACGCGGTTTGCACACACACACACACAGGCTGGCAGCACCTCCAGCTTCACAGCTCATACACGTTTTGCATGGCTGTTAGCCATGCAAAGCAGTTGCATGAAGACAGTTTGCTTTCGGTGCAAACTGTCTTTATGCACACTAAGTCAACACCGAGCAATTGAAAGAGTGTTACAAATATTGTTCTTTCTCTTTTCTTTACAAGTTTTATGTCTAAAAGACCCAACCTATACAAATGAGACTATCATCCCTTTATATACTCGGGAAATACACATTGTTCCTCTAATTTTATGACGTTTCCCACGCGGTCACCGACTGATTGACGGGCTCTCTGCCCCAAGGCTGTCTTTGCCGAAAGTAAACCTACCGCCTGACGGTCTGTCACATCACTATGCTTTCTCCACTGCCACACGCAAAAGTAATGATGACAGCCTGTAAAGTGCTTTTGGGAAATGAGACGTGCCGAATGAAAGATCCAGCCCTTCTGATTTTATGTTGATCTTCAGGAGATTGGCCAAGTAATTTGTTGAACTTCCCAAATTGTTTCCATCTTGAGCTGACATACCCGAGCTCATCAATCTGCTCAACGGGAACAAGATATAACCGAACCGAGCCTACAACCTAAAGTGGTCGGCCATAGTTCTGATGTGGTAGGTTTCTGAAACCGTGTCACACTATATCCTCTAGCCGGTCATGTTCATGAAACCAGATGAGGTGAATTTCCCTTCCCGAACTATACAAAAGACTTAACCGCATAAATCCCCATCAACAACTCTAATCCGTACATAATCTTGCAAAAACAAATATCAGAATCAAATTGTTTGATGTCTCATTATCAAATATATCTGTCCCCAAGGGGTGTGGCTTGGTGGTGTAGGGTCCAGGATCTCACCTTGAGGTTCTGGGTTCGAATCCAGGGGGTGCACTTCTTGTAAGAGCCTGGGACAGCCGGTGGTTTTACCTGCGCCGCGGCCCAGAATGGGTGGTTTGGTGGCGGGGTTTCCATCGTTTCCAAAAAAAAATATATATATATATATATCTGACATAAATGTAAAATTTAAAGATGAACTAAATGAAATAATAATTTAAATCAAAGAGTGTTAAAATTAAAATTTATCAATAATAATTTATTAAAGACGTGTTAGCATAATTTTTAAAAAATAAAATAAAAATAAATCCTCATGCATTCAATTGAAATTTGAAATTATTGTTTTTCCCCTCCCTCAACAAGTTAGATTAACTGGTAGCATAATAACGGCAATATTACTATGGGCTATTTTTCAAAGAATGAGGATCAAAATGGGACTTGGACTAAACATGAGGGGGTTGAAATGAGCTTTTTCCAAATTTCAACTACCATAATTTGATGAGTTTAACGTTGAAATATGGAATGAAAAAAACATTTGAATTAAACTATGAATCCGAATTGCACAACTGTAAGAAAAAAATATTTAAAATTTGGAATTCAATAGATATACACATATAAAATAAAAAATACTAATTAGCTTGAATTAAAATTATTGATATTGTTTCTGTCATCGTTTCTCTTCCTCATCAACCTGTAAAACTCCTCCTAGTTGTACTGTCCGAATTTTGATACGCTCAAGCTTCTGCTTCATCTCTGCTAGCGATCCATTACCAATTCGTGTCGTTGTTGAATCTGTAATGAGTCGGTCCAGCAAATATCCAGCAAATCCAGCATACATCAAACACAAGTAACCAAATAACTTTCGGTGGTGTTTTGAAAATTGAAGAAAACAGCCAACAACCTTTTGATAATGCGATGAATCAATGAGTGAATTGTGGCATAAAATCAGGAATGAACAGTGTGCAACATTGGCTATAAATATAGCCATTTCCAGTGAATGTAAATCATCCCAAAGAGTGTGTTGTATAGAGAGAGTGTGAGAGTTTTGTAAACTTATTGTATTCTATTCTTCAGAGTAATAGAAAAGTTTCGGTTTTTCCTCAAAACACTCAAGAGTGATCAGTGAATCACAACAAGTGGTATCAGGAGCTTTGGTTCTTCTTTGGGGGTCGTAAAACCGAAAAACAGAGCTTCAGTTCGGAAAAACCGGTACCGACGAAAGTTGTCAAAAATCCAATTTGAGGGTACCATCAGCTAGTTCACGTCGAGACGAGCTCGGTGGTATTTTCTGGCGATCGATCGGAGGTCAGGGTGAGCCTCACGCGCCGTCCAGAGACCAGCCCACGAGCTTCACGCGCTCCCAAGGTTGAAGACGACCACGTGGCTGCCACGTCAGCGCCACGCAAGCTGCCACGTCAGTAAACTTGCCACGTCAGCCTGCTACGTCAGCTGCCTGGTAAATTTCATTTAACCCCTGAAAGTCTTTGAAATTTACAATTTTACCCCAGAAGTTTTAAGAATTTACAAATCAGCCCCTGAGTAGGATTTAGACCAACGAAGTGTCTATTCCACCATTTTCGACCGTTCCAGACGCAACAATGACCACCGATTTATGAAATTCAGCCCCGATTTTTACCTATTTTCATTTTAAACTTTAAAACTTAAAATGAAATTGGAAGATTTATCTTCTGGTGCAATGATTAAACTGGTTGCAACTAATTACTCCATCTGGAGACCTCGGATGATAGATTTTTTGCATTGCAAAGATCTGTTTGATGTCATTGAGATGAAGGGAGTGAAACCAGAATCTATTAAAGACTATGACTGAAACAAACTCAATAATAGATTATGGGTCAGATTATGCAGTGGATCGGCCATAATGTCTTCCACCACGTAGCACATGATACATATGCTTATGAAATGTGGAAGAAATTGGAAGACATGTTTCAGGCCAAAACAGCTCGGAATAAAGCCTTAATCATGAGGCATTTGGTGAACCTGAAGCTACGGAGTTGAACTTCCGTTGCAGAACACACCAACGAGTTCTAAAGCCTGGTGAACCAGTTGTCTACAGTAGACATGCAACTGGCAAACGAAGTTCAAGCCCTCTTGCTACTTAGTTATCTTCCTGATAGTTGGGAGACTCTGGTGGTTACTCTCAGCAACTCAGCTCCAGGAGGCAAACTTACCATGCCTATGGTAAAAGACTCCATGTCAAATGAAGAAGTCAGAAGAAAAGACGTGGGCTCAGATCAAACGAAAGCCATTGTCTCGAAGCATCGAGGAAGACAACATGAGAAAAATCAAGGTGGGAGGAGAGGCATGAGCAAAAGCAGAGGCGAATCCAAGGACGGGAGAAAGACATACAAATATTTTCACTGTGGCATAGAAGGCCACTTAAAGAAGAATTGACGGAAACTGCAACAGGTGTAGAGATAAGGCAATAATCAGCCGAAGAAGAATGAAGCGGAGACACTAGTAGTTACAAGAGATGTAGCTATATGCTCCGGCCAGGAAGAAGCATGTCTTCATACCGTAACTCAGGATGTCGAGTGGGTGGTGGATACTGCATCATCCTACCACGTCACTCCTCACAGGGATTTCTTCACAACATACAAAGTATGAGACTTTGGAGCAGTGAAGATGGGGAATACCAGTTCTTCTTAGATATAGGGAATTGATGAAATACAATTGCGGACAAATACATGGTATACAATAACCCTACAGGAGGTAAGACATGTTCCAGAACTTCGGCTCAACTTACTCTCGGGGGTAGCACTTGACAAACAGGGTTATGCTAGCCACTTCAGCAATGACACTTGGAGAATGATAAAAGGTGTCATGGTCATCGCCCGATGACATATTTGTGGAACCATATACAAGACTCATGTGAAGATATGTGCAGAAAGCCTCAATATAGCTGAACTGGAGGCTTATCAGAATCTGTGGTATCAGAGACTCGGTCACATGAGTGAAAGGGACTTGTCTACCTTGACAAAGAAGGATCTAATCTCTGTCTCCAAAAATGCTACTCTGGATCCTTGCAATTACCGTCTATTCGGTAAGCAACATAAAGTCTCTTTCAATTTCACTTCTACAAGAAAATCAGAGTTACTCAATCTGGTGTACTCTGATGTTTGTGGTCTCTCGGAGGTAAATTCACTAGGTGGTAATAAATATTTTCTGACTTTTATTGACGATGCTTCTCGGAAAGTATGGGTGTATTTTCTGAAATCAAAGGATCATGTCCTGTACTATTTCAAACTGTTACAACAACAAACTTTTGATAATGCCATGAATCAAGGAGTGAATTGTGGTATAAAATCATGAATGAACAGTGTGCAACCTTGGCTATAAATACAACCATTTCCAGTGAATGTAAATCATCCCAAAAAGTGTGTTGTATAGAGAGAGTGTGAGGTTTTTCATTTATAAATTTTGTAAACTTATTGTATTATATTCTTAAGAGTAATAGAAATATTTCGGTTTTTCCTCAAAACACTCACTACAGAATCAACCTTGAAACCCTTCCCTTCAGCATTCGCAAATTCAATTGATTTCTTATGCTTGCGCGGGAAGTTTTTAATACCAATCTGCCATGAATTTAAGTACTTCATCCAATGTTTCTTCTTTTTTCTTGTTGCTCCCCTGCTACTGTTTCATTTTCAAGTGGCAAAGAAGACTCAAAATTCATGTTCATGTTGACAGGCTCTGCGGGAAATCGTGGGTTCTCCAAATTGTAGCTGTTTATTGCTCTTGTCGGTTGAGTAAACTGTATCATCTCTGTTTTCTGAAATTGGCTTGAAAATTTCAATAACTTGGCTGTCCCTGTATTTTTGTGAAAATTGATTAAAAGATTAAGCAACCAATATCTGAGGATTTCGGATGTTGGGTTCGTGTTTATATATGAGGAGGTCTAAAAAAGGACAGTAGTTTAAAGTTTTTGACTAGTTCAAAATTCAACAGTTTGAATATTATAAGCAAAGATGTTGATCTTGGGAAAGTAGTTCTGGTTCAAAGAAGAAGTATCTTACAAGTTTTAACTAAAAAAAAAAAAAGAAATATTATTATTCAAGAACAATTGTTAATCTTGGTGATCAAGCAAAATTTCGTCTCTCACTGACATTGTGGATAATTTCACAAAATCTGCATTGTACTATGGAAAGTCAAACAATAAAAGTTTTAGAATACCATGAAGTGTTTCAAATATCAATCGGTCTCGTGAACGAAAGCGTGATTAAGAGCCTATCTAATACTAATAACACTTACGTATTATTTGGTATAAAATTTGATGAGTTTATCGGTTAGTTTATACTTTCAGTATAATATTTATAAATTAATTTATATTCTCAATTTATCAAACGATACATAACATCGGTCCTATATTAAATTACAGTATCTAACCATTCTATATGTAGTTTTTAATACCCATCTTCGTATCAACTAAGCATGGAGATTTAGTCTGCTATGAAACTCAATACAATCATACAATCAAATCATCACAAAGAACAGCCTGAATATCGCCTCAATCTTGAGTCTTAAAAGCAGAATAAATGGAGAACAAGTGTCAAATATATGTAAAATTGAAACATACCAATTGAACATGCCAACTATTGTGATAATAATCATACACGTCACTAAACAACTTCGACAAATAACACAAATCGACATCCAATGCCACATCTTTGCCCAAACTATTGATGAACCTGCGTCCGTACCCAGATTGTTCTCAATAATATTTCGATCACAGAGATCTCTGGATATGTTGACAATATAATCCAGCATTGAAGCATAAGTTGTAGCAGCCTGATTGGCACTGTTCATATGTCACAAAATTTTGCAGAAATGAGGTCACCAAATCATCAATCATGATTGTGGGCAATTGATTTTACCACCAAGAAGCTCTCTGCTTTCACTGCATTGAGCTTCATTCCTGAGCGGCTAAGCTTGGATATTGTATGGATTAAGGTATTGTATGGATTAAGGTCTCTTTGAGTCAAAATATAATTTTTACGTGTTTGATGAAAAATTACGAATACTAATCGTGATTTTTTTAAAAAAACTGAGTTTTATAAAAGTTAAAATTTTTAATTTTTCTCTATTATCAAAATATTAAAAAAGCATACCACAATTTCTCTTTTAGCTAAATCAAAATTTCACAACACCATTTATGAATCACCGTTTATTCAATATATTTTTATAATCGTAATACCAAACAAAGCCTAAGTGTATTGGTGTATATTAAAAGACTAGGTAATTTAAGGTTTCAAAATAATATATATTTTTTTTCAAAATTTAAATGTGGATATTCTCATTTAAATTTAGAATGAATATGTGTTATCTGATTTATCTATTTAGCATTTTATTATCACTTGTATGATGTGGGAAATCAATTCAATAAAGAGGCATTCAGCTCATTTCATATTTTCTTCTGTGTATTGGATTTCACCTTAGGCTCTGCTTGATTCGATGGAATCTCAGCGGACCAAAAGTCAAGTGTCTTGCCTCTGTGATTTTTGTACTTGACAAGATTTTCATCTGGCCATTGCATAGCTTAGTTGAAAATTTCAAAAGCAAGAGTAGCCAGAGTCGGACCGGATTCTTCTCCGGGCAATTTTGATAAATCAAACAAAAGTTCAAAAACAAAATAAAGAATTTGATTCTCCAGACTAAGAAAGTCTCTGTTAAAATAATAATAATAATAATAAGAGGTAGTCTCTGTTAAAAAAAAAAAAAAAAAAAGGGTAAGATCCCTGACATGGTGATCATAGGATCATCTGGGTCAATTTGACCAATCCTGAAACTTTCCGGAATAAGTCATGACAAAAAGCCCAACAATTCAACAAATTCATCCCTGCCAATATGTGTAGTTCCGAATATCATTCTCTTGCCTTCATTTCTAGTAATTCTACAGCTTTTAATAAGTCTGCAAAGGCTAAACCTGTAAGATTTTGAGAAAGTTCTCACGACAATAAATTATTCTAAATATTTTTAAACATATAACAATAATTTATTTTTTTTTGATAAGGTAGAAGAATTTTGAAGACTTTCAACCAAGTTTTTTCTCACCTGGCAAACCAAATCACATTCCAAACTTTCATGTGAGCAAGATTCATAAAAAAGACAGTCCTACGAGAGTTCCTGTAGTGTAACCCATATTAATCAAGAATATTTTATTATCTAATCGAAAATTAAGTCCAAACTCCTTACATATGTTGAAGACAGCAATTTGCACCGAAAGTTGAAAAGAAGCTGTGAAACAGCTTGTGGCAAGCTGTGAAGAAACAGCTTGTGTGTGCCAGCAAGTGCCAAACCGCGTGGCACTGTTCACGCGGTTTTGACACTATAAATTTGAGTCTCTAGTTCATTATTCATCATCCCTAAATGTGTGAAAGTGTAGTGAGAGTGATTGGTGAGAGTTTTTTGTAAAGCTTGTATTGGAAGCTTTATAATTCTTTTGTGGGTATATAAAAGAAGAGTTTTCTCTCAAATTATCCTCTATTATTGTGTGTTTAATCACAACAAGTGGTATCAGAGCTACGGTTCCACGGAGGGATCCCGAAACTCGGAAACAGAGATTCGGTTCGGAAAGTCGGTTCCGACGAAAGTTGTCGAAAATCGATTTTGAGCATATCATTGGACTTTTCACGGCGAGACGAGCACGGCAGTATTTTCCGGCGATCGATCGGAGGTCCCATCAGCCGTCACGCGCCGCACGCGCCTAACAGAGAGCTTCTCACGCGCTCCACGCGCACTGCACGCGCCAACCGAAGGTAGAAGACGACGCCACGTCAGCCGCCACGTGTCGCCCGGTCAGCGCACAGTCAGCGCCACGTCAGCGCACAATCAGCAGCCCAGTCATCCGCCACGTCAGCGCCCAGTCAGCGCCACGTCAGCGCACAGTTAGCAGCCCAGTTAGCTGCCACGTCAGCGGTGCCTGGTAAATTTCAGATATGTCCCTGAACTTTCTGAAAATTACAGTTTAGACCCTATACTTTCAGATATTTACAATTTAGTCCCTGAATTTTTTGTAAATTGCAATTAGTCCCTGAACTTTTCCGTAATTGCACTTTGGCCCCTGAACTTTTGGAAATTGCACTTTGACCTCTGTAATTTCTGGAATTTGCATTTGGTCCATGTGTCTGATTTTGACAAACGAAGTGTCATTTCCACCATTTTCGACCATTCCGGACGCAACGGTGAGGTCGTTTTTTGAAATTCTGCTTAGAATTTTTATGATGGAGGGGAGCAACGGAAAAATGATTTTGTTAACCAGTACAAACTATTTCACATGAGAGGAGGAGATGAAAGACCTTACCTGTATGTGAAGGACTATGATGGATCGGTATTTCTGGAGGAGAAACCAGAAGGAATGACCGATGGAAAGTGGGCTAATCTTCACCAGAAAACATGCAGTACTATTCGTCAGTGGATCGACGATAGTATCGTCAACCATGTCAGTGAAGAAACAAATGCACGTGTTTTATGGAGAAAGCTGGATGAGCTTTTTCGAGCAAAGACTGGCAACAACAAGCTGTACTACATCAAGAAGATGATGAGTTTGGAATACCATGAGGGTACAGCTGTGGCGGACCACATCAACGATTTCCTCGGAACAATGAAAGAGTTGTCTGAATTGGGCATAGACTTCGGTGATGAGGTAAATGGCTTAATACTTCTTAATACGTTACCAGAATCATGGGAAACGTTCAGATCTACGGTGATCAACTCAGCCGCAGATGGGAAAGTCACTATGGAGATGGCAAAGACCAGGATCTTCGAGGAAGAAAAGAGGACGAGAATGCAGGAGTCAGCATCAGCCTCAACCTCAGAAGCTCTAGTGACAGAAAAGAACACCAGAAGGGGGAGGAGTAAAAGCCGAGGCCCAGGGAGATCAGAAAATAACCGAGGTAAGTCAAGAACTAGAGATATTGAGTGCTGTCACTGCAAGAAGAAATGTCATATGAAGAGGGACTGTTACAAGTTGAAGAACGAGCAGTCCATGAGAGATGGCGACTCTAATCAAGAAAGAGTTGCTACTACCACCGAGAAAACCTCCAAAGAATTTTGCATAATGTATGAAGAAGCTGTTGTGAATCTTGCCAGCCACGAGACCAGTTGGGTGATAGATAGTGGCGCATCCATACACGCCACATCTCGCAGAGACTTCTTTTCATCTTACACACCAGGGGACTACGGTGCTGTAAGGATGGGGAATGACAGACAGTCCAAAGCCGTCGGTATTGGTGACATCTGCCTTGAAACAGAGAACGGGACAAGGTTAGTGTTGAAGGGAGTCAAGCACATCCCAGATATCCGGTTAAACCTGATCTCAACAGGCAAGCTGGATGATGAAGGTTTCTGCAGCACCTTTAGTGACGGATGCTGGAAGCTCACTAAAGGATCAATGGTCGTGGCACGAGGTAAGAAAGACTCAACCATGTATTTGATGCATGCTAAGCTTTCAAATAGTAGCATAAATACAGTCAACAGTAATGAGGCAGCCGAGTTATGGCATAAAAAGCTCGGTCACATGAGCCAAACATGGATGGAGATACTACACAGGCGGAATGTTCTTCCGGAATTGAAGAACTCACACTTACGGAAGTGTGAACACTGCATGGCTGGAAAGCAGAACAGAGTATCATTCCAGAGCTCCCTTCAAGGAGGATCCGAGCATACACCTTGAAGAGAAAAGATCAAGTGCTGGGAGTGTTTAAGGAGTTTCATGCTTTGGTGGAGAGAGAGAAACCGGCAAGAAACTGAAGTGCATCAGAACAGATAACGGTGGAGAATACAGAGGTCCGTTTGATCAGTACTGCAAGACGCAAGGAATCCGACATCAAACGACACCTCCGAAGACACCTCAGCTGAATGGCCTAGCTGAGAGGATGAACAGAACCTTGTGCGAAAGGATCAGAAGCTTGCTGTCACAAGCCAAGCTGCCGAAGACATTTTGGGGAGAGGCACTCATCACAGCAGTTCATGTTTTGAACATGTCCCCAGCGGTCGCACTGAAAGGTAATGTTCATAACCAAGCTTGGACAGGTAAAGAAGTGTCATACGAGCACTTACATGTCTCTGGGTGCAAAGCTTATGTACACATCCTAAAGGACGAGAGATCCAAGCTTGATGCAAAGACGCGACAGTGTGTCTTTATTGGCTATGGTCAGGATGATTTCGGCTACAAACTCTATGATCCTGTGGAGAAGAAGATTTTCAGAAGCAGAGATGTTGTCTTTGTTGAAGACCAGACCATAGAAGATATCCGGAAGGAGATGAAGACAATGCCTCAGCAATACAGAAATGTGAATCCAGAACCTCATACACCGGTGCCAGTACGAGTTGAAGATGAGGTTCCCAGACATGAGGGTACAGGTGATGAAGCTCCCAGAGATGATGATCATGATCAACCACCAGTACCAGAAGCTGCACCAACAGTTCCACAGAGAATGTCTGACAGAGAGAGACGGCCTTCAACCAAATACTCTGCATATGAGTATGTGCTGCTTACTGACGGGGGAGAACTCGAGAGCTATCAGGAGGCTGTGGAAACAAAAGACAGAGAAAAGTGGGAGGAAGCCATGCAAGATGAGATGAAATCTTTGCATGACAATCACACTTTTGAGTTGGTGAAATTTCCAAGAGGCAAACGGGCTTTGAAGAACAAATGGGTGTACAGGGTGAAGCAACATGAGCATACTTCACAACCCCGGTACAAAGCCAGATTAGTTGTCAAGGGATTCAATCAGAGAAAAGGCATTGACTTCGATGAAATCTTCTCTCCAGTTGTAAAGATGTCATCCATCAGAGTGGTACTCAGCTTAGCAGCAAGCCTCGACCTGGAAGTTGAGCAGATGGATGTCAAGACCGCATTTCTTCACGGGGATCTGGAAGAAGAAATTTATATGGAGCAACCAGAAGGCTTCAGAGTCAGCGGGAAAGAGGACTATGTGTGCAGACTCAGGAAAAGCCTCTACGGTTTGAAACAGGCACAGAGACAGTGGTACGTGAAGTTTGAGTCAGTTATGGGGGAGCAGGGATACAAGAAGACCACTTCAGACCATTGTGTTTTCGTTCAGAAGTTTTCTGACGATGATTTTTATCATCTTACTGTTATATGTAGATGATATGTTGATAGTTGGCAGGAATCAATCGAGGATTGATAATTTGAAGCAGCAACTGAGTAAGTCTTTTGAGATGAAAGACTTGGGGCCAGCTAAACAGATTCTTGGCATCAGGATCGGCCGTGATCGGAAAGCCAGGAGATTATACTTGTCACATGAGAGAGTACATTGAGAAGGTACTTTAGAGATTCCAGATGGACAAGGCTAAAGCGGTTAGCACTCCTCTTGCTACCCATTTTAGATTGAGTTCGTGACAGAGTCCCTCTACTGAGACAGAGAAGGAGGAAATGAAACAGGTTCCATACACCTCAGCAGTGGGAAGTCTTATGTATGCCATGGTGTGCACGAGGCCAGACTTAGCACACGCAGTTGGATTGGTCAGCCGGTTTATGTCAAACCCAGGGCGGGAACACTGGAATGCTGTCAAATGGATTATGCGGTATCTACGAGGCACATCCAAAATGAGGCTATGTTTTGGAAGCAGCGACAACCAGTGTTGATGGGCTACACCGATTCAGATATGGCAGGAGATGTGGATACCCGAAAGTCTACTTCGGGGTATCTGATTACTCTCTCAGGAGGAGCTGTGGCATGGCAGTCGAGGTTGCAGAGGTGTGTTGCACTTTCTACAACAGAGGCAAAATTCATTGCAGTTACAGAAGCTTGCAAGGAATTGATGTGGATGAAGACATTCGTCCAGGAATTGGGTTTCAAGCAGGAGAAGTACATTATGTACTGCGATAGCCAGAGTGCTATCTATCTCGGTAAAAATTCCACATTTCATTCGAGGTCAAAACATATCGATGTGAGGTATCACTGGATACGGGACGTCCTGAGCTCAAGGTTGATAGAACTCAGGAAAATTCACATCGACGAAAACGGTGCCGATATGTTCACGAAGATTTTACCGAAGGAGAAGCTTGAAACTGTCGTGCCATAGCCGGGATGACAAAACTCTCCACATAGTCAGAGTGGGGAGATTCAGAGAACTACGATTGGCTTGATCCCAACTCAGGGTACGTAGGCAGTCATTCAGATGCAGCCAGGGGAGGATCCTTTTGAGGATCCGATTTGGGTGATTGCCAAACCGCGTGGCACTGTTCACGCGGTTTTGGCACTATAAATTTGAGTCTCTGGTTCATTATTCATCATCCCTAAATGTGTGAAAGTGTAGTGAGAGTGATTGGTGAGAGTTTTTTGTAAAGCTTGTATTTGAAGATTTGTAATTCTTTTGTGGGTATATAAAAGAAGAGTTTTCTCTCAAATTATCCTATATTATTGTGTGTTTAATCACAACAACATACTCTCTTACGAAATCAAATATGTTTTTTATATTAGTGAACTAAGTTTGGACTATTTTACATTTTAAGCCTTAATTTTAGACCAAATTTTATTAACTCAGCCACGTGACCAACCCCGTTTATATTGAGGCTCTTGTATCGCCCCCAAAACCCCAACAACCTTTTATTACGAGTTGAATTAACATGCGTTCATAAACTTATGGTCAAAATAATATTATATCTCAACGTTATCTTAATGTATTTATGATAAAAAAAAAAGTAAAAATAAAAATAAAAATCGAAGAGCTGAAATCATAAGAAGAGTCTTCCTCTTTTGTTTCCATTTGGCCTAGCAGTACTACTTCCAAGTTCAAACATAGCTAGCTCAAATAATTTTCAGTCACTCCACAAAGTAAATTCCACAGTCTCCTCCAAATCATCCCATTTAACCCACTTTTTGTAAATAAGGAAAATATTGTTTGCCTTTTGAATGATTTTATTGAATCAGGAAACATGATTTTATACAAGAGATTTCCTACAATCACGCTAATCTATTCTAGGTAGTTTAAATATAAAAAGAAACTCAACAAATATACAACTAATACAATATATTTGAATGGTAAGATATTATTGCTTTCCTTCTCAACACTCCCCCTCAAGTTGGAGAGTGAATGTCCAGAACTCCCAACTTGCGTATCATAGCTGAGAAAGCTACCTTTCCCAATGGCTTGGTGAACACATCTGCAAGTTGATCTGTTGAAGCAACATGTTTGGTTACAACTGAACCATCTTGTATTTTGTCACGAATAAAATGACAATCCATCTCTATATGTCTTGTTCTTTCGTGGAAAACCGGATTGGCAGCTATATGTAAAGCTGCTGTGTTATCACAATATAGTAATGCTGGCTTCAAATGCAATATTCTCAAATCCTTCAATAATGAGCGTAGCCAGGATAATTCACAACATGTACCTGTCATGGCTCTATATTCAGCTTCGGCTGAGGAGAGAGATACAGTTTTCTGCTTCTTTGTCCGCCAAGAAATAAGAGAAGATCCCAGAAAAACACAATAAAACCCGTAGTGGATCTACGAGATATTGGACAACCAGCCCAATCTGAATCAGAAAAAGCTCGCAAAGACAAATCATTCTGAGAAGGGAAAAACAAACCTTGTCCTGGACTATTTTTCAAATAACGTAATACACGCAAGGCGGCTTCCATGTGTGGTCTACGTGGTGCATGCATGAATCTGCTTAACACATGGACTGAATAGGTGATATCCGGTCGGGTAATAGTCAAATAAATTAGGCGTCCAACAATTCGCCTATACTGAGACGGATCTTTAAGTAATTCACCAGAATCCGAGAGCTTTATGTTTTGTTCCATGGGAAATGTTACAGGTTTAACACCCAAAAAATCATTATCTTTTAAAATTTCCAAAGTATATTTTCGTTGCGAGATGGAAATACCTTTCTTCGACCGAGAAACTTCGATGCCCAGAAAATACTTCAAATCACCCAAATCTTTAATTCGAAAATGACTATGTAGAAATTGCTTGAGGGCTACTATGGCTTTGGCATCATTACCCGTAATAAGAATGTCATCGACATATATCAACAAAGCTGTAAAAGATTTTCCTTTCAGACATGTGAATATGAGTAATTGGCCTTGGATTGAACAAAGCCACCAGCTTGGATAGCTGTAGAGAACTTGGCAAACCATTGTCGGGAAGCTTGCTTTAAGCCATATAACGACTTGTGAAGGCGACACACTAGATTCTCCCCCTGTCGCCGAAGACCAGGAGGTGGAGACATATAAATTTCTTCATGGAGATCACCATGAAGAAAAAGCATTGTTGACATCAAGTTGGTGAAAAGACCAATTCTGGGCAGCTGCTAAAGCCAATAAACAACGAACAGTAATCATTTTAGCAGTGGGAGAAAAAGTATCATGGTAATCTATACCTTCTAGCTGTGTGTAACCTTTTGCAACCAAACGAGCTTTGTAACGCTCAATAGTGCCGTCCGAGTGCCGTTTGATTTTATAAACCAACGACAACCAATAGGCTGTTTACCAGGAGGAAGAGAAGTGAGGGACCAAGTGTGGTTGGCTTCTAATGCAGCCAATTCAGATTGCATTGCTTCTTGCCAATGGGAATGAGAGGCTGCTTGGTCATAAGATGTAGGCTCAATATCTTGACTGATAGTAGCAGTAAAAGAGCAATGTTGCGGGGAGTAACAATGATAAGAGACAAAATTACAAATGGGATAGCGTGTACCTTTTTGTAGACATGATGACAAAGACGGCAAATGGTGGGGAGACGTTACTTGGTTGCAGACATAATCACGTAAAGCCATGGGAGGGTGATGAGGTCGGTGGGAACGGCGTAAAATCGGTTCGGGAGGAGGACTAGCAGGTGATAGTTGAGTAGAAACTGGAGTTGGTAAGGGTTGGTTAACTAGCTGAGAATGATCGGGTATAGAAAGAGGAATCACAGGCTCTGAATTTAAGGAAGTTGATGGAATTGACTCATAAGGGAAAATAGTTTCATGAAAAACAACATCACGACTAGTGAATATTTGGTGGGTGGCAAGGTCATAGAGCTTGTAAGCTTTTTGACCAACTGGATAGCCAAGAAAAACACATCGTTTGGCTCGAGGAGCAAATTTATGGGGGACGTGCACATTAGTGGCATAGGCAAGACACCCAAAAACGCGGATATGAGAATAAGAAGGAAGTTTTCCATAAAGTCGTTCAAAATGAGTTTGGCGGGAAATGAGTGGTGTGGGCAAACGATTAATTATATGAACAGCAGTAGAAACACATTCGGCCCAAAAATGTAAAGGAAGGTGGGCTTGAAAACGAAAGGCTCTAGCGGACTCAAGAATATGGCGGTGCTTGCGTTCTACAACCCCATTTTGTTGAGGGGTATAGACACAAGAATGTTGGTAAGTAGTCCCTTTATGTTTAAAAAATTCCCGCATAGAGAAGAATTCTCCACCATTATCAACCCGAATATTGGCTATAGATACATGGTATCAGAGCAAGGAACGATACCTTAGCTCTCTGCCCTCTTTCTTTTTCCCTTTTTTTTCGTTTCTCTGATACCATGTAAAGAAGGAAAATATTGTTTGCCTTTTGAATGATTTTATTGAATCAGGAACATGATTTTATACAAGAGATTTTCTACAATCACGCTAATCTATTCTAGGTAGTTTAAATATAAAAAGAAACTCAACAAATATACAACTAATATAATATATTTGAATGGTAAGATATTATTACTTTCCTTCTCAACACTTTTCATAGCCGGCGGTGTAAGAATCAAAGCTTCAGCCATGCTATCAATTACTCCAGGCATATTAACACCTCTTCCTCATCCACAAACACTCTTCTAGAACATTCCTGAACTTCCTCCGAACTACTCTCCACGCATGGCTTAGAATAAGATGAAGAAATATTATCTGCTGCAGCCTCCATCGCAGCACGCTGTATATCCCTTATATTATCCGACTTGGCACGTGGCAGAGCACGTGCTGCCTCTGGAAAATTTAAACAAGCAGACTCTCCTCTCAGAGCCATGGCTGCTGCGTCATATGCCCTAGCCGCCTTGTCAGGGCTCGCAAAAGTCCCTAGCCAAATTCGAGACTTCTTGTTCGGCTCCCGTAGCTCGCACACCCACTTCCCGTTCCTCCGCCGCACGCCTTTGTAAACCGGGTGCCGTGTCTCTTGAAACTTCTTCCTCCCCGCCTTTCGCTTAACTTGTGGCAATTGTTCTATGTTCTCCATTAATGAGACTGTATATTAAACTGAGATTCGAGCTAGAGGAATATAATTTTTTTTTTTAACGGAGAGAGTGATACGATACGAGGAAATATATAGTCTGATTATGAAAGAAGAGGTATTTGAAGCATATAAAAAACGTTCTTGAATTTTGTAGAAATGCTCACGCGTTCCACGTGGAATTGTCCCAATTCGAGAACCTCACGTGTGTTATATAATAAGTTCACATTGTTTAGCCGAAATAAATATTTCAGGTTCCTCTGTCCGACCATAAACATCGATCAGTATAGTGTAAATTCCAATTTTTGCGAATTTTTTATAGTGTTTTTTTTATGCTCATTCTTAAATTACCTTTTAAATAATTAATATTATTTATTAAGACAATTTGACAACAATCAAAAGAACAAGGACGGTTGTGAATACTTTGGGTTTTTTAGTTGCAAGTTTGGGGACATTGTGATTTTAACTTGTATCAAAATTGTGTATCGAAGAGTCTCTATCCGACACCTAAGCGGTGTCGCTTTTGTTATCAAATTATGATTCATGTGTTTGTGTAGAGAATAGAATACTACACCATACAAAATGCATCACTACTTAAAAAAAAATTAGATGACATTTTTTTTTAAGGTAGAAAAATTATATGACGAAATGTATCATATTTTTATAATATTTTTGTGTCATAAATTTATGATATATGTATATCATGAGACTATCGGTCATTAATTCATGACAGATATTTGTCATAAATTTAATTTTCTATTTTCTAAACTTAAGGATTCGAAAAATTATTTACAACGATGTTTATGTTAGAAAAATATAGCACTAAACCATATTTTATTTATATAATTACTAAAATGATCTTATTTAAAAATTCAAAAATACATATTTGAAACTGTCTGATTTAAAATACAAAGGAGGTATCACACCATCCGTTCTACAATATAACGAACGTACTACGTCATCCGTTCTACAATATAACAGATGTACCATATCATATGTACAATGATCCAAAATTCATTATCACGCGTGCTAAAATAACTAAAAAATTAGATATTAAATCATACATATTAATTATTAATTTATTGGTGATATCACGTCACACATACCTTTCGAATTTAGAGAGCAACCCTAAAAACCTAAAACACTTGGCAAATATTTATTTTCCCTCCTATCCCAAATCATTACCTAGGAATTTTCTTTCCTCTGTTCATGCCTTAAATGTTTTTATAAGTAAAATCACCAAGCAGGCGATTCGGCGTTTGGCTACAAGAAAAGGCGTCAAGAGGATCGGCGGTCTCATCTAAAGATCTTCTTGGAGAACGTTGTTGATGGTAAAAATCAGTATATGAATCAAGCAGTGTAAACCAGTTGCAGATGTGGAATTTCTCATTTGGCCGATGTTCAGAAAGTATTGGCCACTCCTTGGCCCAACAGGAATCTGGACGCGACCTCCCAGATTAGGCCGACCATAATATGTGTTTTGATGCGGTTTCCATAAGCCGACCACATCAGGTCGTCAGCTCGGTTCGGGCTAATTCTGCTCCCCTTTGAGTAGGTCGAAGGGCTCGGGCATTTCAGGACATGACGGAAATGGTTCGATGAGTTCGGCGGATTATTTGGCCGACCACTTAGCAACAAACAGAAGCCTTGAGATTATAATTTTCATCTACATGTGTCATCTCTCGGAAACACCCACCAGGCTGTCATCATCACTAATTACGTGTGGCAGTAGAAAATCAGATTGATGTGATGGGATGTCAGGGGGCAGACTTACTTTCGGCAAGAGCATGCCTAGGGCAGATAACTCATTAAATAAGTCAAGTGTCACGTGGAATATTCTGCAAAATGGGAACATCAACCGCCTCATTCTTAGTATATATAGGGGGATAGTCTCATGTTTAAAAAGGGGGAAAAAGGGTTTTCCATTTTATTTTATGGAAGAACTCTTCTTGAAAATTGTATAGCCCTTTGTAATTTCCTTCACAAAATAGCTCGGTTTTCACACTGACCGACCACAAAATAAGTCGGCCGAGCACATTTCAGTAATAAAACACTCATCCGTTTTGTGCCCGTGGACGTAGGTTGGATTCAATCCGCCGAACTACGTTAACTTCATGTGTCAATCTGTGTGTTTTTCCCCTTCTATCAAAGTTTGCTTTTGGTTTCCCATAACCAAACAAATTCACATTTCAGTAATAAAACACCCATCTCGGGAACAATATTCCATTATTGTCCCTGAGACGAAAACCAACCGTCAAGAAACGTCATTCGTGATGCCGTGACTTACACTGAGCATGCTCTCCGTAAGACGGTGACCGCCATGGATGTTGTTTATGCGCTCAAGAGACGGAAGGACTCTCTATGGCTTCGGCGGTTGATGCCGTGGTTTTCGTTTTAGGGTTTCTGTTTCTGAATCAGCGAATGGGGAAATCTGGCTTTTCAATAAGGTTTTTCTTTCTGTTCATATTTATTTTTTCCAATTTTCCAGTTTTGTTATTGTTATTATTTGCTGAACTTTTCCTCTCACTAACTGATGTATTGGGTGCAGAGTTATACAAAGTATATTCCCCTGCCAATCAGCGACGTTGATTCTTGGTTAAAGACCCCATCAATATATGTTTTGACTGCTCTGCTGGTTAATGCTTTCGTACAGGTATTCAATGGTGTTTTACTAAGATTTCATCAACATGATGATCCTGTGTTATCATAAGTTAGATTGATCTTGATCATACTTTTGATGTAATTGGTTATTGGTTAGCTTCATGACTGGGGTGTGTCTAATTACTCTGGATCGACATGGGATTGCATTCTGCTTGTTGCCTGTGACTGTGAGGCACACCAGACCCTTCCACAGAGTCAAGAGTTCCCTTCCTTCCCTGCTCATGTGTTTACTTCTTGTCTCACTACGCCAATCACAATGGCATTGAGATTCTCTTTTTTCTTTTGTTTTTTATTTTAAAATTTAAAATGTATTCTTATTTTTCGAACTTTATAAATGAGAATGAACCAAGACCATGACATCATTTAGAATTGTAATTAATGTAAAGCTTTGGTTGCAGTTTTGTTTAGCATTAATTAGAGACTAATGTATTGCAAGGTCTCAAAGTTAATTTGATGGTAAATAAAAGATGCTACTACATTATCTTTTGGAGAAGTAATTATCTATTTGCATTGTTGGAGTACTAAAAGTTGTAGAGAAACTATAGACCCATAGCCCATAGGGTATAATGTTTGAACATTGGGCTACAAAATTGATATTTGCAATTTAAGGATATGGAAATCAGAGAAGCAAGCCTGAACCTGATTGTTAATTATGTGATGGTTGTCAGTCCTAGTTTTCCAACAACTTCCTTATGTCAAATCATCTCTTAACTAATTCTTAATGCTCTCATGGAAGTTCTCTTGGATTTGGATATAAAATTATAACTAATATTTTCATTGGGCTATACCTTGTTTCACCAAGAATGCTATCTTTGTTTTCCTGATTTTTGACAGTATCATTCTCTTGTATTATTTCTCCATACTTTTTTCTTTACTAAGATTATAATTCCTCTGTAATAGGTCGACTTGTATTTTCCTTGTCTTCTAATAATTTTTTTGTCTATCAGATTACAATTGAATTTTGCTGCAGGAAAGTGGTCGTGCAGGAAGAGGTGGTCTTCCTTCTGAGCGCATCCTCTTTTTTAGGCCTGCTGATGTTCCCAGACAGGTAAAATTTTCAGTATAAGCTTTCAATTTGTATGTTTTTTTTTTTTTCAAGCTTTCTTATTTTATTATTTAATTTCAATATACCGCCAAAGAGTTCTTGAACTGTTTTTTTTTTTTTTTTTTTTTTTAATTTTAGTATACTACTTACTTATATTATTTTTGTTTTGTCAATAACAGTTCAACAACAAAAACGAGGCAGAATTTGATGAGGTCTAATTTGAATATATCAATTTTGTTCTTTCCATTATATATAGATTAGCAAATAGACTAATATGATGACTACTTTTTAACAGTATTGTATCAAGAAAATATATTTTTATTTTTATTTATTGTATTTGACAGGATTAGTGTTTTATTTTTATTAAAAATGAAAACAATAATTTTATTTTTGAATTTATTCATTTATATATTGTGGTATTAGTTTAATGAAAATAAATTCTAGAAAAATTTGAAAATAAAAAATTGCCCAAAAAATAAAATTATCCCTCTAAATTAATTTTTTTAAACTCAATTTTTTTTTTAAAAAAAATCCCGTCAAAAGTTTTTTGCCGCCAATTTTTGTTCACTTTCCGTCATTTTATGATAGTATTTTTTGTTCATTTTCAGTCATTTTATGATAGTAAACTGTCATTATTTACTGACATATGAATGTAATCGTTTAATGATTGTTAAATGTCAATAATTTATGATTGATATATGACGTTATTTAATGACTGAAAACAGATAGTATAATGACATAAAACAGTCAGTTTTTTTTTATGATACGAGGGATTCATGATTCTTTAAAAACAGTCATAAATCAATTTAGTGTATTGTGTGAATATATGATTATCATGGTCCAGTGATTGAATTAGGAATATAATGAACAATTATTTTTGTGGTTACAACAATAAATTAATATGAATGTGAATGTGAATGTGAATGATAATAAATAAATAAGAATAAAAAAAATATATATAACTTTTTTGATTTATATAAGAACAATATACACGTGTATAAAAATGATCATATATTAGATTAAACCCTATTATGAGAGAATTTAATATGTTTGAGACTTCAATCTTCGTCCTTCCTTTAAAAGTCATCGCCAGTCAACATTATCATTTTTACAACATAGAAGATTCGATTAAATAGTTTATCTTAGTTGAATTTCAAAAACCTAATCTCTCCTCAAATCTTCTTTTCCTCATGAGATTTAACCCTTTTTTTCCCCTTGAACAATAAATTCAGTGGCATTTAATTGAGCATGAACCTTCGAAAGATCTTCTAATTCATCTAAAAATCTAAAGGGGGTCCTTAGAAATGTTCCGATATTATTGAAGCATAGTGGCCCAATTGGCTTTTAGTTCTAGACCGTCAAGAGAAAATATTAATGATCCAAATTTTCGAAATGATCCACATAATGTTTCCATTTAGATTATTTGTTATGAATTTTATACTACTAAGTTTTTGTTTTAAAATCAACATTTGTATGTTTGTGACAATACTAGATCGTTTATAGTTGTTCTAAAAAGTTTATATGTAATTTGAAATTATCTAAGTAGTACTTGTTCCATCTAGTGATCGCAATGGCAAGGATAGGGATTACGACAATCTTCAATATGTTTTCATCCTTCTTAAATATTTCAGGAAAGGGGATAGGGATCTATAAATAGTTATGAATCTTGAATAACATATAATTTTTTTTAAAAAAAATCCCGTCAAAAGTTTTTTGCCGCCAATTTTTGTTCACTTTCCGTCATTTTATGATAGTATTTTTTGTTCATTTTCTGTCATTTTATGATAGTAAACTGTCATTATTTACTGACATATGAATGTAATCGTTTAATGATTATTAAATGCCAATAATTTATGATTGATATATGATGTTATTTAATGACTGAAAACAGATAGTATAATGGCATAAAACAATCAGTTTTTTTATGATACGGGGATTCATGATTCTTTAAAAACAGTCATAAATCAATTTAGTGTATTGTGTGAATATATGATTATCATGGTCCAGTGATTGAATTAGGAATATAATGAACAATTATTTTTGTGGTTACAACAATAAATTAATATGAATGTGAATGTGAATGTGAATGATAATAAATAAATAAGAATAAAAAAAATATATATAACTTTTTTGATTTATATAAGAACAATATACACGTGTATAAAAATGATCATATATTAGATTAAACCCTATTATGAGAGAATTTAATATGTTTGAGACTTCAATCTTCGTCCTTCCTTTAAAAGTCATCGCCAGTCAACATTATCATTTTTACAACATAGAAGATTCGATTAAATAGTTTATCTTAGTTGAATTTCAAAAACCTAATCTCTCCTCAAATCTTCTTTTCCTCATGAGATTTAACCCTTTTTTTCCCCTTGAACAATAAATTCAGTGGCATTTAATTGAGCATGAACCTTCGAAAGATCTTCTAATTCATCTAAAAATCTAAAGGGGGTCCTTAGAAATGTTCCGATATTATTGAAGCATAGTGGCCCAATTGGCTTTTAGTTCTAGACCGTCAAGAGAAAATATTAATGATCCAAATTTTCGAAATGATCCACATAATGTTTCCATTTAGATTATTTGTTATGAATTTTATACTACTAAGTTTTTTGTTTTAAAATCAACATTTGTATGTTTGTGACAATACTAGATCGTTTATAGTTGTTCTAAAAAGTTTATACGTAATTTGAAATTATCTAAGTAGTACTTGGTCCATCTAGTGATCGCAATGGCAAGGATAGGGATTACGACAATCTTCAATATGTTTTCATCCTTCTTAAATATTTCAGGAAAGGGGATAGGGATCTATAAATAGTTATGAATCTTGAATAACATATAATTTTTTTTTAAAAATAATTTTAAAGTCATTTAAAAATATATTATCCTAAAATAAAGCATACATATCCAAAAAAAAAGTGATAAAATCTATTACACAAATCACAATATATATAAAAAGATTGAAATTTGTATTCTATATATTTTTGTTTGGTCTATAACTTAATAAAAAATGATTGATCCCTTATTAAAAAGTGTGTGTATATATATATATATTAAGATATTTGTATTTACATCAATATAAAATTATAAATAGTCATTTGAATATAATTTATTGAAAAATAATTAAATAAAAACTTAAATGAATAATGTGGAGGGGATGGGGATAGGGATGACACATTTGTTTAGATCTGATTAATCCGCATTAAGAAAAATCTGGATCCATATCAATAAAAATACGGGTCCGTATTTATATTTTTATGATCCAGATATAAAATAATAAAAATGATAACAAATTATTTCTATTTATGATTTATTACAATTTTATAGGTTATTTTGGATTAATTTTGAATTATAAGTGTTATTTTAGATGTTGAATTATTTTTATTTAGTTATGATTGTTATTTTATTTTATTTTAATTCTCTAAAAATAAATAATTTGAAAATAAAAAAAATAAAAAGCCATATTTTTTTTCCAATTCAAATAACCGAGAATCTACACGGTGAATCCGTAAAAAATAATCGGGATCCAAATCCATAAAATTTAATGATGATCCCAATCCATGAGGATTAAAATTCATATCTTAGCATCTATAAATGGGGATCTTACCTGATCTCGTTTCATCTCCAAATAAGAAAATGATATTAATGTTATGTTTGGTTGAGGAGAATATAAAGTGAGCCGAGAGAATGAGTTTAGGAGATGTACGCCCATTCATTTGGTTGGATTTTAAAGAGGTATATGAGCGTGAGCTTCGACTCCTTATTCTGCTCATGTGGCAATAAATAATTCTCCTAATATATGTGATATTGTAATTATCACATTGGGAAGAATAACATAATTATTAAATTTACCAAATAACCCTTAACTTGATTAAGTTTTAACCGTTAGATATAACTTATTTTAACCGTTGGATCAACTTTTTTTTTTATTATTTTTGTAACATTAGTTGTCTTGTGAGAGAATTTTAGTCATATGTGTGAGTCAAAGTATCAAGCTAATGACAAATAATATTATGTATTGATGATACGTAATAATAATATTCAAAATTAATGAGAATGAGGTAAAAAAGCGACATTTAATATATTTTTCAAATTTATTTACCTAACATGCTCATTTTTTCATTCAACCAAACATATAATTTATTATTTTTAAACTCATTAACTCTTTCTCTCTCTTCCCCATTTATAGTAAGCTCATGATAGTCTTATTTTAAACTCATTCTCACCTTAAACGAAATGTATAATAAATTTTCCCGTTACCTATACCTGACAATTTTCATCGTCAATCTCCATCTCAATTGGGGAGGTCGCTGAGGGTCCCGTCCGATTTACGTCCTCCCGAGTCCCATCCACTGATTGCGTCACAAGACAATGGTTTGATGTGCGCCAATGGCCATCCCTAGTTCCAATACTAACCATAATTCCACAAGCCTGGGCTAGAGCCCAATTGCGGAACAAATTCAGGAAAAAAATATGGGGTTGAATTAAAATTTTACCAATTTAATGTTATATTTTATGTTTGGCCTTCTCACTTATAAAGATTATGAATTATAGACTACTGGTGTTTATAGTCTATCAAGTAATATATTTCATATCATATATTCATAATAATCTCTATTATTGGCTCTCTAGGTATTTTATGCTATAGCCTCCTCAACCTCAAATTTATAATTTTTTTCATTGTGGCATTTGTCGAATTAAAATTCCGATTCTACCTGTTGTATATCTTGTAGTTTATGTGATGCCTGCGGGTACTTATCACTCATTTGTCACAACAATACCATTAAATATTCATTGCCATTGCTGGTGTCAAAATTTTGGTGGCAACATCCACTATTTTGCTTTTATATACATAAAAAATACTCTGTGATAGAGATATAATATCCAAATTTTTATGAAATTTCCTTCCCCATATCTGGCGTTTTACTGTATCCATTGAAGTTGATATTCTAGGATACCCAAAGATAAAAACTTTACTAGCTAAAAGATGAAAAACTTCGAATATTCTGCCGATCAGTTGCTTTGTAAGATTAGGCAAATAAAAGACCAAAGAGAAGGAATAAATAAAGTTATGAAAATAAAATTTCAAGGCTGATTCTTCTCTAGCTAGTCACCTAGGGCTATGCCTGATGAGGTTTCCATTGCTGGCACCAAAGAGAGTTTGTTCAGTATGGAGTTTTTGATTTGTTTGCTCAAGTTTTGGATTCGAATTCAGGGGGTGTTCTTCTTGTAAGAATTTACGACAACAGTTGATTTTATCTACTCCGTTTAAACTTGATTTGAGTGATTTGACGGCAGAATTGTCAACGTTTCCAAAAAAATCTATAACAAACTTTAATTTTGGATTACACCCTAATGCAAAATTCTGGCTGTAATTAAGAACTAAGATCCGCGTGGTAATTATTGACATATTACTAAAATCTTGTATGTTTCCTCTTGGATGGAATAGATACATTAGCCCCCTTTTGACCACAATATAATAAGCATTTTTATACATAATTAAATGATTGATTATTCTTCTTCAGCTAGAGTGCAATGGGTAGATAAATTGTCCCATCACTGCCTAATCTCTTGTTTGCTTATAACAGCGTACAAATGCTGTTCTTTGAAAGAGATGTAGGTAAATTAAGCATCATATATATTAAGGACCAGTTATTAATTGTACATGTCTTGCTATTCTCATTTAGCACGGTTGCATAAAACTGCATATATAAACATGACTCATAATTTCATATACATAATATTATTATGCTAACAGCTAAACCAGATGCTTCTTGGGTCATTTTTTCCCCTCTAGTTACCCTAACCCTCGCAGCAAGTCAGACTGTACCCTCTAATTAATAATTAATACTAGTATATTAAAAAAATTAAGAACATTAAACCAAAATTCCGAGTTAAACAACTAGTTCCTCGGATAATTCCTTCATCAGTACCCCAAAGATAGCAAGTTCGATTTCTAATGCCGTCTCTCCCACCTGTTCCTGATATGTTTTCCACCTGTCAAGTTCTCTTCTAAGGTCTTGTTCCACCATCATGTCAATGGTATTTGATTCCACCTCTTTCCATGAATCCAATCTCCTACAAACCCTTGTCACCACCACGTCTTTGTCGTCAGACCAGTTCTGCTCTCGCTCTTCCTCCGCAATTAGATCAGCAACCAGTCTCTTTATGTCTTCAGGAATTCGCCGGACATGATGGAAGCTTGATTTGCTTAAGACTTCTTTAACAGATTCATCGACATCATTTTGTTTATCCAATGAAACTGACTCATAATACTCACACTCCTCTTGTTGCTCTAGGTCGTAAGTATCGTTCTCATTATCATCTTGTTCTTGTTCTAAAATTCTCTTCTCCAGTTCAACAGGATCCAACTCTGCCAGTTTTTCAAATCTCCGTAGCTTGTGTAACAGTTGCTTCTTTGCTCCTGGAAAAAGTAAGAACACAAGCAAGAAAAAAAGCAGAACGTCAGTATCAAATATCAATTACCCCTTTGATAATTCATGACGCAAATAATAGGATAAATGCCTATGCAGAATGCAAAGTACAAATAATGAGTTCCGGTACAATTCAAGTGCCTTCCATTAAAACAGATCTCAACTGAATAATTTATTGCTTGCAGCTCTGTTTCCAGTCTTAATTCAATTTCTGGGTCATAGGCTTTGCACTACACAAATAAATCTCAAATATGCTCTCAATGCACAATAAACGGTAGGGCTATGAATTTACGCTGTAATAGGTTCCATAAGATTCAAGCTTCCAGTTGAATAAATGAGTTCATTAATCACCATATCTAAAATAGAAAGTGACAGTTGTCAACTTAGTATGGCCTTCCACCATCAACATGTAGGTCTGAGTTGAAGTTATGACAACAAACTAACCATTTTTTCCGTTTAATAGTTATATTTGAATTAATTACATCATACATCTACAAGTACAAGAAACTGAATTCACAGAAGAAAATGAAAGAAAGTTTGAGAACACCGGAAATTACTATAAGGGAAATTCTTTAACTCAAAGAAGTACGAAGAATGTTTACAATATCTATTTCTGTCTATTGCTATCGAGATACAACAGATTAGAAGGGCAATCGGGTCAAAATCAATTGGTGCAACCAAATTAATGCAACAATCAAACAAGCAGAAGGTTTTCGGTAAAGGATTTAAATTTAAGTTAGATTGATGATTGCATAGTCCAATAAAATGAAGAGTACACAGATGTAAACTTCATAAATTTGTGGGTCATATGCAAAGTTATGACAAAATTAGGTGTGTCTGCTTCATCAACAACGAAAACACTACACCAACAGAACAATTTAACACTGTTATCTTCTAATCTAGATTACAAGCAATCTTGAAATGGATCCCACACAGATATTATTTGTTTTCAAAAAAATTATTGCATTGGATCGATTTAAGACGTCGTTGTTTCTAAGATAGCACATGCATATGACCATGACCTCCTAACACAACAAACATTAAATTTTAAACAAACCCAAAAGTATGCAGAACAAAATATAGTATGCTGATTGATAAAGACTAGACAACTAACACAGGAAGGGTACAAAATTAAAAAAAAAAGTAGCAAGTTAGAAACACCTGATTACTCACTTTGTACAATTGCATAGCTGCATTCAAGATCATACTCGCCTTCATCTTCATCTTCATCTTCATGTCCTTCATCATCGTCCTCGAATGGAGGATCCAATACTGATACAGGACTGCATTGTTCCTTCTCTTCTTCATCCTCTGCTTCGACTTTGAATTTCTTTATGGTCTCTATCTCATGATTCTCTTTTTCCTATTACACAATTATTATAACATGATTAGGATATTATTACAATGCGTTTGATCTTCATAATTGGTGAATTAAGAATGAGAATTATCATTCCAAATAGGTGGACTTGGATGACTTCTCTTCTAACTTTTCAAAAAAAAAAATATACTGCTGAAAATATGAATTTACTGAAAGGGAAGTCGGATTTCATTGATGGGAAACAACAGAAAAAAACAAGGAAGATTTGTCGTTTTTTGACAAATTATTTTCTAGACACACTTAAAATTAATTACAGGATTTGCATGGCAGAGACATGATCAGAACTCAGAAGTACACTTTTGCATAAAACATACAAAGAAGCGACGAAGACAAATAATCGAATGACATTTATAACCCTATAAAGAGCCAGATCTTTTGCAAATCATGTAAATAAAAGCAGGGCATATTTGATAATAAACACAGACTTTCCGGCCAAAATTCCAGTAAGTGGCCGTATTGCCGACAATTAAAACATGACAAACTCAGTCAGCTCAGCTGGTTCGCGAGTTAACTCATTATTGAGAAAATGACATTAAAGGACAAACCTCTTTTTTGTGGCGAATCGGGGAGTCTGCCGGCGATGAGAAATCCGGCGTCCGGCGACCAGGGGAAGGACTTGTTTGAAGCACAAAACGGAAAGGGCTTTCACAGAAGCGCTTCTCACAAGAAGCAAAATCTGTGCTTTCAATCTCTTGCTCTTCAAAATCATCATCATCAGACTGGCTACTACATGAAGTCTCTATATCCAGTTCTAAAGACTTACTGTCTTCATTGCTTTCAGACCAAACGGCACTGCAAGAACAAGAAAATCCCATTCCCGTCTCAGAAGCACTTTTCTCCTCCATACCCACCATTTTTTCCTCATCACAAGCTTTTCTACGCCCAACAGAAGAATCCCACCTCAAAATATCCTTCACAGACACCTTAACTCCATCGCCACTCTCTTCAAGCTTCCAATTTCTACTCCTATGAGTGAGTTTCCTTCTAATGGAACCAAACAAACCAAAAGCATTGTTTTTGCTTTGGTTTCTTTTCGTTGAAGATTGTTTCTGAATCCTAAGCGCAGCTTCAAGAAGCAATGCTGCAGTTCCTGAAGGGATGTGAAGAAAGATTCCATTTGGACTCCTGCAAGGGCTTTTAGCTTTAGCTGGAGATGGGAATTCAAAGAGAGGAGATTTTCTTGGGTCCGGTGAGTCATGAAACGAGAAAAAACAAGCGTTTTTGCAAAAAATTGATGGAAACTTTGTTGTTTGTGATATGGGTTTCCGTTTCTTGATGACCTGTATTTGTGTTTTTGCTGCTGACGCTTTCAGCTGGCAACGCCTGTCCGCAATGTAGTTCTTGAGTTGAAATGGCTCTTGATCTTCTTTGAGTAGCTCGTGCAAGTGCTTTTGTTGTGCCATCATCACAGTTTTAAAGCTTCAAACTCTTTTTTTTTTTTTTATGAATTTGATATATTCAAACATGAAACAGTTGAAGAGATTTCAACTTTTGAACTAAAAATGCAATGCAAGAAAGAGGTTTTGAATATGAAATATAGAGAGAGAGAGAGAGACAGAGAGAGAGACAGAGAAGGGAAGGAATGAGGAGAGTTCCTGATTCAAATCTGGGGAGGGTCACAATATCGAGGCAGATAGTGGCGACGATGAAGCTTTATAATTAACTTGTGAATTAATAAATAAAATAAAATAAAATAAATAGTCAGGACACAAAACTATTGGGTTAAAAAATAATGTAAAAACAGAGGTTACTGCTAAAGCAGCTGTAGGTGTTGCTGTTTCATGGTCGTAAGTCGTAACTAGTAAGAAGAGAGGATCTGGTTCTGGCTGCTGAATTATTAATTTATTATTAACATTACAGCACTAGATATAATTTGTTACTGCACGAGATACAAGGTTTCATGTTAATTACATATATAGTATGAGAATCTAAAGAAATACTTTTATAGCACGCAATCTAAAAATACATATCATAACTTAAAGATATGAAATAATCTCTATTTTTTTTGTTTGGATTGATAGAAGATGATGAAATGGAAGAGAGTGTGATAAAAAGAATATTGAGCATTTGAGCCATTCGATCAGGGGTTGGGATGAAAATATTAGATATAAAAATAAATTCCCCCTTTCAAAAAAATTATTAAATTTTTTTTTTTTTTATTTTTAAAATCTAAAAAAACATAATTGTCTTTAAACTATATTTTTATACATTCAATTCCAATACTATTTATTTACCAAATAATATTTTGGAACATTATATTATAAATCTCTCATTTTTTTCTCAAACAAAATTATAATATATTACACTTCATTTCGTTCTGTTACATTCATTCTATTGAATTACATTTCATTATAAATCATCTTCTTCCATCAATCCAAACATAGTCCGATTCCACACACGAAGAAATACATCCACATCTTGAATATGTGTCTTTAATATCCTTAAAAGTACCGACCCAATGAAAAAAGTATAATCAAATTAACAAATAAGGAAAGGACATTTATAGTTGGTAAATGAGTCGGATTTTAAAAAAATATTATCACATTTTAAGTGTTTTTTTTTTTAATTTAAACTCGAACCTTAAAAAATAATATTAGAGCATCAATTCAAATTTTAAGAAATCGAGATTTTCTAATATCTTAAATATCTTAATAAACAATACTTAAATTTGTGGATAAACTTTTAAAAGTTGAGCTGATTTACCAGTCCTAAAGACACCCATAAACATACGCATGAATTTTAGTATTGTCTATGTGTTTAGAGAGTGTAATGCAATTGCAGATTACTTGAATAGGTTTGGATCAAATGGTCATAATAAAGTATGGACTAGTTGAGTAGTTGCCTGTAGTTTCCTATTGAGTCAAGAGGTAGATTTAAAACAGACAAACTCCAGCTTTCTTACATCATATGTCAGTGTGCTTATTTGTTTTGGTTTTGTTGATTTTTTTTTTTATTTTTTTTTATTTTTTTTTATTTTTTTGAAACGATGGAAAACCCGCCACCAAACCACCCATTCTGGGCCGCGGCGCAGGTAAAACCACCGGCTGTCCCAGACTCTTACAAGAAGTGCACCCCTGGATTCGAACCCAAAACCTCAATATGAGATCCTGGACCTTACACCACCAAGCCACACCCCTTGGGGACGAGTTGTTTTATTTATATCATCGATTTTCCTCCGCGAGAAATGAGAGTTTTCTATTAAATATTTAAACTAAATAATAATCATAATAATATAATAAATAGACATAAATATCTTATTTTCTGATTTTTTATTTATTTTTCAATTTTTTTTATATAAAATGTGTTTTTTATAAGGTTGGCAAATTGACCGAATTTTGAAAAACACATCCATAAATTTAAGTATTATTTATTAATATTTTTAAAATATTAGAAAAACATAATTTATTAAATTTTGAATTGATGATCTTGATATGTCTTTTCATACCCATATTTTTTTAAAAAAATATTTAAAATATAATAAAAATTTTCAAAACTCAATTCATTTGACAACCCTGATTTTTTTTAATGTGTAATTTGATTTACACTTATTTTTCACAGGATTGGCGAGAAGAGCGCAGTGTTGATAATCTCCGCATCTTTTTATACCGCCGATATTTTGAGAAGCATACATGGTTGGCCCGTTTTCATACCCCATTTATTATGTTCGAAAATTTACAATAATGATCCAATAATTTGTTTAAATTATATAAATAACACATTCTCATTTTCTTATTTTTATCAAGAAAATATATTATGTTTTGGACTAAAATATCACTAAAAGTTGCATCACACAAAACACTTTTCCATTTCAATCTAATAATATTTATCTTCTATCTTTTCTCTCAAATTCATCCAACACCATAATCATAAAATACATAATCAATATACACTATTTTTGAAAAACAACAACTTAATATTAGTAATGATTGAATACATTTTGCTTTGTATTTTAAACGTGTTTTTAAGTGTGTTTTCTTCAAAAGGGTAATTGGTATGAGTTAATATATTAGAACATTGATTGGAATCTGATAAAATTGATGAATCCCGACATGAGGATGAAACCCAAAAATACCACAATCACCACCCGATATTTTTTTTTGTTGGATCATGTACTCATAAATGGATCGTGTTTTTTAATGTATTTTAATTGTTATATTAAGTAATGTAATTATTTTGTTGTTATTCTAATTACATTATGCTAACTGTAAGTCGATTGTGCTCAATATATTGTATGATAAAACATGGAAATGGAATATAATAATCGAACAAAAAAAAAAACCATAGTGTTTATTGCTTAGGTAGATATAACATTTAAATACTTAATTATAAGAGTGAATGCTCATTTCACGATCCGATGAATATATGTCATCACAACAAAGTCATTTTTGACAATTTTCGATGGGGGTTATGGGGTTATGTCCATTTTCTCAAATTTAGAATATGTTATTTGAGATTAAAATCTTATATCGTTTTCTAAATTTAAGATATGACATTAATTTTTAAGTCCTTCAGATCCCTTATGGTTGATAGAATTATGATTGTTTGGAAAATAATACTTTAAGAACGAAATGATGTACTTAGTTAATAAATTATAACATTTGAATATATATTTATAACTCACAAAGGCTATTGAGTCATTAATGTAAATTTCCCTTATCAAATTTGTCTGCTTAATTAGATTTTGCAGAGCAGTCGATCTTTTTATATTAATGGTGACAAAATTTTTACTATGATTTTGTAATTTTTAATGATCCGATTGAGAGGAATCTATGCTACAAAAATTTTACCCGATTTTGTAATTTTTAATGTTCCGATTGAGAGGAATCTATAATGCAACTTTCAATTTCAATTATTGTAAAAACTCCTTCAGGGTTTTTTTTTTTTCTTTTTTTCCTAAAATTAACAAATGTGAAAACAGTGAAATAACTCCAAAGAGTAGTAGCATATAATCTCTTGCATTTCCATTGCAATGTTTTTTTTGTTACTTCCGAGCTAACAATGTATATAAATATTGTCTTCAGGATTTTAGTTTAATGGGTTGAGTCTTATTCTGTTATTTGGAGACCAAAATTTAAATCATGAAAGTAACAATTGTAAGAGTCTGAGATAATACCGAATTTTACCTACTTAGATTGGGATATAACAATATCTTATATAGGATGAGGAGGGATTTCCGATATTCCAAATATATATATATATATATATATATATATATATATATATATATATATATTTTTCAGTTTATGGTAGAAAAGGCATAACGTTTGAAATTTGGTCATCATCATATCAATGAGCAATGACAAAATGTTCAGTCCATTAATTTACAGACCTGTTTTCATTTTATCCTTATACTTTACAGCTGGACACTGTATATAAAGTATGCCCAATCACGGTGGAATAAGTAGCTTATACTTTCTTTTACAAAAAAAAAAAAAAAAAAAAAAGGAAAGGAAAGTAGCTTATACTTTCAAGTTTCACCAGCTCTGCCACTGGTCCCTTTATTTTTCATACACCTAATCCATCACCTTTAAATAAATCTTTTTAACATTTTTTTAAAAAAAATTGTAGAAAATTTCATTGTCAAACCATTCATTCCGAGTTTAAATAAAGGGGTAAAATCTCCGATTATTTCAGACTCTTATAAAAAATACATTCTTTAGATTCAAACCCTGAAAGTCAGATCCTGAATTTTACATCACCAAACCACGTCTCTGGAGTAAAAAAACTTTTTAACATCTACATACTGAAATAAAGATTTTACAGCTGTATACTTAATTTATCTAGGGGAAATTAGATTTAGGGAAGAATGATAATTTTCTTTAAATTCCGATGGAAATAGATGATAGGTGAAAATTAATACACCTATAGACACTTCCTAAGAAAAATGAACACTGTTAAAAAATGAGAACTTTAGATTTTTTTTTTAATCAAATTCGGGTGAAAATGATAATTTCCCATTACCTAATAACTAATAATTTTATTTAGAAAAATGACTTTTACATTGATTATGTCATCATAATTGAAACAGTTAAAATTATGAAAAGCAGTGCAAAATTACTACACCGGAAATTATTCTTTGATATTATTATTATATAAATAATATGATATCATCAATCATATGATATTTTTCGATAATTTAATAGAATTTTTCTATGAATATTAGAGGATACAAGCTGATATGTATTTTTGTTTTTCACCATTGTAATCCAAACCGTTGACGCATTGATGAACTGACTGTGATCTTTAATTTCAAATCTAAAAATATGGTAACTAACAAACATTCAAGAGAAAACGCCTCAAGGGGTGTAATATGATAATTTTCAATCAATTTTATTTAATTTTCTATTCGGCTTTGAGAAATAAAAAAAAAAAATTAAATTTAAATTTTATCAATCTTTTATTATTATTATAATTTTTTAAAAATAATAATAAAAAAATAAAAACCCTTATCAAGAGAAGAAAAAAAAGAATGAAACGTTGCCGTTTCGGATGCCCAAGATGACAGCAGTGAATCCAAAACCAAGAAAACGACCAAAAAAAAAAAAAAAAAAAAAGAAGGCCGCGCGTGCCAAGTTACCAATTGACCCGATATTTGACGCTCCGCTACTCTTTAGCCTTTAATTTTTATCATTCTCAACTTTAAATTTATCTTTTTGTTAAGATGTGGCAATTACGGTGTCGTTTTGTACAAAACGTGTGCGTAAGTGCGCATATACAACGACTGTTCCTCTGACGTTTTCCTTTTTTTTCCTATCTGACAGGTCCATTTCAAAAATCAACTTTAATTTAAAATTTTAGAAACTTATATAATTAAACTTACCACATACTATTAAAACTTCTGACCCAACCAAGTTATGATTCCTCCCCCACACATTTTCCCCCTAAATTGAGAATGAAATAACTGTGAAAAATTGAATTGGTTATTGATCATTGATTGCGAAAATATACCAAAATAAATAGGACTTTTAATGTAATTATAAGGTGTTTTTTTTACTATTTCAACATCATGAAGTTGGATGCAATGAATTGAAAGGGGTGTGGATCTACCCATATAGGTCGAGTTATGGCTCGCTAGATTTAATTATATTTTAATTGTTATTATTTATATGTTAATCATTACTAATTATGTTAAGATGTTTCAACTCCGCCTAAGGTTTAAGTTGTAATATCTTTTCATATATAATCGGCTTCAAGTTCAAACAAAGAAAGAGGATTGTCACTATAAGAAAATAGATATTTAGCGTCAAAAAATTTCATCGCTAAAAGTCAAAATTTCGTCGCT